>JAZKJV010000416.1:2404643-2773503 GCA_037367405.1 Ottelia alismoides
TACATGTCAAATTTTTATTTACTGAATATAATATAACAAACTGGACCAAGTACCTCGCAGTGCCTCTGTAGGCTCATCAGCGCCAGGGGAATAAGCGACCTCCAAAAATTGGACAGCGTTTCGTGGCTCTAAGAGACACTCAATTGCTGTTTTTTCACAGAGGCTTTTCAAACTTGGCATGGGTCTTTGACCTTGATCCTCTTGTACAACTGAAAGTTTCTTACTTAGTTCAATGCCATCAAACATGAAATCTCCATCAACTCTTCCAACACGGTGTCATCCTCAAATACACTTTTTTTTGCATTTTCTTCAGCTCTGGGAGGATAAATAGGGTGATATAGGGTGGAAACAACAAGCAAGTGTGTCTCTCCTAACAGATACAGAAGTTGCATGTTTCACACCATGTAAACGAGTTGGAATTGGCACCCTCATCTTTTTGCTTTTTCCCATCCCACATATAGACATCTCCAGTATCTGTAACAGCAGCTGTCCAATATTTCCCTGCAGAAACACTCGCAATATTCTTTCCACACATGGAATATATCTGCACATGAGGAAGATGGTATACAGTAATGTGGTTTAAAAGTTGACATGCTAAGTATAAATAGATTGCAGAACTGGCAAGCATGGTAATGTCTTGTTCTCTCGATATCTGTGCATTCATAGTGTAAGGATAAAACTCTTCTAAAGTAAAATTTGTGGCTTTTCAACCCATTATTGCAATCGGATTTTTCTTTTTTACGGTTTTTTTGAGTGACCATAAAACTCACAACATTGTTGATTGATGCTGTTAACGTTTGTTCAAATCCCTGCTTTTCTTGATCACAGGAATCGGAAAGTAAACAAACGTCTCCTAAATAATTATGCGAATTATTTCCATGCTGCACTAAAGACTTCACAGAGGTTGGGTAAAAGAAGACATGAAAGAGTTCCAACCTGTTGACATCTTAGATCAGGATCAGCAGAAGCCCAATAAAATAAAGCACCATCATCAGTGAGTGCCGAGCTATGTATCGTACCGGCAGCAATTGCAGACACATGAAGACGCTTCATACGATGGAAATTCAGAGGAATATTTCCACTCTTCTTCAAATTTCTAGCAATAACTACACGTCTGGGTGTCACAAGGCGGTGACCCCAAGTAAAAACCTGGACAAAAGCAATTGGGGAATGAGATTGTAATATGATTTGAATAAAAAGCTAGGTGACAATAAATGGGGCTTCACCATTTAAACCACATAAAATTTTAAATAACAAACACCTATTTTTTTTTGGAGAAAACTGAAGAATGTTAACAAGCATGATGCCAAGACATGAGGAAATTTTAGAAATAACTGCTCAATAACCTTAAATCACGTTAAAATCTTAACTTGTGATCCGGGGACTTTGAGAATAGAGATGTAGTACTAGCATGTACGAGAACACAATGCAGCAAGAGATTTTTATACAGAAGGAAAGAATAGAAATTTGTGGGCATATGATAAATTTTCCTTTTTGAGAAGAATGAAATTACTAGGTAAACACCGCTAGACAATTTTTTAAGAAACTATTGGGTGAACCTCCAGAAGAGGAACATCCTGACCACATATATTTCAAATATAAAAAGCAAACACAATACACGGAGCGTATTTAAACAAGGCCTTGACGTGTTCAATTACATTCTCAGGATAAAACCTCTCACGTTTGAAGATCAGCACGTTCCTTTCCAACCAAATGATCCAAAGATGAGCAAGCACTCTAATACTGCATCACTCGCCTCCCTTCAACCACAACCAACAACGTCGCAGAATGAATCCATGAATGAATCCATGCTCTTCCATCATAATCCGAGCAGGTTGGATGTCCTCCCAGGAGAATTTCAATTTAGGACATTTGAAAAAAGATGAGAATTTCGAACTAGGACATCTAAAAAAGACGATCGATGTCTTCAACTACTTCGCCGCATCTTGTACACATGTCGTCACACCTTGGGAAGATCTTCGCCCTATGCACACCAGACATGGAAAAACCTTGATTCGCATGGGGATTTGCCACTCCCATGCACAATCACGATCCATGTCATCCAAACCAGACGATACAAAGGCCGTCAAAAATCTTGTATGTTTTCTTGACCGAGAACATTCCACCCCTCCAGCATCACAAGTCCTGACAATCTGGCGGTTCTTCCGCCCGGGACAACCTGCTCAACATGCAAGTGAACTCCCCAAGTCTTCGATTTAAGAGCTCAAAAGTAAAAGGCAACATCCAAGCACCATCCAACTACATTTCCGCAACACGACCTCTTTATCAATTGCCAGAGCAAAAAACATTGGGTAAATATTACATAAGGCCCCCTCCTCAATCTAATCGTCTCTCCAAAGGAGAAACCATATCTTCTACCAGGCAGCGGTCGAAGCGTAGAACCACATCAAGTAACACAGAACATATGCCCCTCCAAAAGTAGAAGGAAACGCCGCCACTTTCACCCATGGTAGAGACTGTTAGAAAATATAATGTGAGAAGCTTGATCAGAGAAATAAAGATAAAAACATTAAGAACACAGGATTTAACGTGTAACCCTACTCCCTAAGGAGCGAGATGAAACCATGGGAGAACGCCTCAAAGGGATGATGTAGCATGCACTTTCTCACTGGATACAGAGGGTGAGGGGCTTCTTATATAGCCTTCACAGGAGTCCACATCTCACAACTGGTAGATGTGGGGATTATGGTAAATGGATCCGATGCATAACACATGCTCTGACACTCCCCCTCAAGTTGGAGCATGCAACGCTCAGCTTGGACAAATGGAAAGAAATCTCAAACTCTCAAACTCACGCCACAGGACACTACGGACAATATCAACTCAACGCGCACAACTGCCGGTTTGTTGTCGAGGATGTTGCTTCTCATGTCGTGCAGGTAAGGAGGAACATTGGGCTGGAGTGTGAGTCAAACTGGTGTGCTCTAAACTGTGCAACTCATAGCCACTGAAACTGAATGAATCTCCACTTGGAGAACTCTGACTCGCACATGTAGAAGACTGGATCATGTGGACAACTACTCCATCTCTGAAAGGGCCAAACTGAAAAGGTCGTGGAGACATTTTGTCAGAGTCCACAGTAGCTAGAGAGTGGAGTCTGAAAAGTCTCCTTGTTGGAGAACTGGGTCTCTCCCATACTGGCTCAGAAAATAGAATCTCTACTCTGGAGTCCCTAAGAAACCACATGAAAATCCTACCCCACATGGCATAGGGAATGGGATCTTTACTATGGAGTTCCTATGGAACACATGAAAATTCTGAGCCAAAACAAGGATGGGGACCACAAAATTGAAGATCGCATACATGTACGAATCAACCTGAGGACCCGGAATCTGATCGTCAACTCTGAATCATATGAACTGTGGAGTCTGGAAAATCTGGTTGGCCTCTGAATATGAAGAATCTGAATATGGAGAATCTGACAAACGAGCATGTAACTTTAGACAATACTCCCCTTTCTCCCATACTTGTCGGAAAACAATGGCATCGACAAAGTTCAAATAAGACGAGATAATAGGGAGAACAAAAACCAATATGCCGATCACATTTTTTCGATTTTCTTCTCGTATTTTTTAACTTTTTTTCAGCTATTTCATTCATCATTTTTAATAGCCGTCACAGTTTTTTGACTTTCCTCTTTTTTTGTACTCACGACCTCATTTTTTAATTTTTTTTAACGTGCAACTAGGCCCTCCACATTTCTTTTCTTCCCCTTTTTCTACAAACCCGGCCCACTTGGGGTTTACAATAGCAGCAAAAAAATCTTTTTCGTAAGCATGCACGGCCAACCAATTGGCCCTCTTTTTCTCAAAAAAAAATTTTATGGCCGAACTGCAGAGGAGGCACCCCTTTAAGGTCTATTTAGGGTTCCCACTTGGGAACCCTCTCTCAAAAGCCCTGCCACCCAATGGGGGCCTTCTGTTGCTGCCTGCACGAGATCGAGAGAACTGCTTCTTCGAGCTGGGAGATCGAGGCGGTACCTGGAGGAGAGGCATCGTTTGAATCCATCGCAGAGAGGACGCTGATTGGAGCAAAGGGAGGGAGGTGACACAGCTTGGGAAGCAAGAGGGTACAGCCGCTTGGAAGGAGTCGTGACACCATATGCGACTGGAGGATGATGATCGGAGTTGTGCGAGGCCAGAAGCGGCTGGAGATGATGTCGCCTTGAGACCTTGCATGCCACTAGGAGACTTTGCGCGAAAGGGGGCTAGTTG
This sequence comes from Ottelia alismoides, assembly GCA_037367405.1. NCBI lineage: Eukaryota > Viridiplantae > Streptophyta > Magnoliopsida > Alismatales > Hydrocharitaceae > Ottelia > Ottelia alismoides. The sequence continues at coordinate 2,408,879 of JAZKJV010000416.1, forward strand.
GAGATATAGTCGACCCACCGCCGCCTCTGGAGGGGCCGCTGGAGGGGAGCCGCCGTTGGAGGTGTTCCGCATGAAGTAGGAACACAAGGGGATCGTCGCCGCGAGGGGCTGCTGCTGGAAGAAGGCCGCTAAGTTGTGCCGTCATCGATGAGGGGAACCTCCATGAGATCTGCGGGTGGAGAAGAGGGGACGCCAGGAGGAGAGGTGCAACTGCCTGGTGCTGTACGAGATCTTGTGCCGCCTGCACAATCGATTTGAAGGGCAGGATCGGCGGTAGTCATGGATGGGCGCATGCCGCATGTAGACGAGGGATTTAGGGTTCCAGATTGGAACCCTAACCGTCATGTATGCAGGAAAGAGCTGCGGAACCCTAGTGGCAAAAGATCGAACTTTTTCTTGCTGGAATCGAATGAAGGATACACCCTTTTCCATGCAAAAATAGGATTCCAAAACCCTAGATATAAATCTCAAACTTGAATGATACATAATAATCTTCAAGAAAAGAATATCACAAATCGAATCTCGATAACACTCGAGAATTGAACACGCTCTGATACCATGTTAGAAAATATAGTGCGGAAACTTGATCAGAGAAATAAAGATAAAAACATTAAGAGCACTGGGATTTAACATGGAACCCTACTCCCTAAGGAGCGGGATGAAACCATGGGAAAACGCCTCAAAGGGTTCATGTAGGCATTGCACTTTCTCACTGGATACATAGGGTGAGGGGCTTCTTATATAGCCCTCGCAGGGTCTCCACATCTCACAAATGGTAGATGTAGGACTAAACATTGAATGTGGTAAATGGATCCTGGAGTGATCCATTTACCCATATATACCATAGGTGATGCATAACACATATACTCCAACAGAGAACAAATAAGCCATAGTACATAGATTTAATTAACCTAATAGCAAGACTTTGTTTATATCATAAAGTCGCAACAATCCTAAACCTCCCTTATTCTTTAGATGCAACTGTAGAGATATAGTTGTCTTATGTACCTTTTCCTTTATTTTATTTGTTTATGCATGTCTCATGTAATTTACTCATAGGTCTCTCCTCTATATTAGAGAGCATGGGGTTCCCAAGAAAAAATAATGCTTTCATTTTTCCCAACATGGTATCAGAGCGGCGGTTCTAGATCGGAGCTCTCGTACCCTAACCCTAACCATACTCGTCGCCCCTCTCCCTCTCTTCTCCTTCTCCAAGCGACCGTCGCTGGTCTCCTTCAGTCGAGCCGTCACCGGCTTCCGCTCAGCAAGCCGTCGCCAATCCTCCTCATCTCTCTTCTCGACGAGCCGTCGTCGTCGCTGGGTCCGACCTCTCTTTCTCGTCGATGATCCCTGCTACTGTCGGTCCACGGTCTTCTATGCTTGTATTGATGTTCGCTTGGGTTGATGGATTTGGTTGCAAAAGTCTACATATGCGATCAAATCCTCATATGTATGTGTAGACACCTGTCTATTGGTCTACAAAACCCTACTTTTCGTCATCCGACAACATGTTAGAGAGCAAGATTGATATCACTGCCACAAGCGCTTTCAGAGATCCAGCATCGATTATCAAGATGGACGGGATGAACTACGAGCTTTGGGCCATGCAGTTCATGAGCCTTATGAAGTCTATGGGTGAGAACCATATTCTTACTGAGGAAGAGTCGGTTGAGAAAATGAGGTTAACGCATCATGGGAAGTTGATGAGTGTATGTCAGGGTTTGGCTTTCTGATACATTGACGATAGAAATCACCGATGACATGTTACATCAGCCCACCCCCAAGGCGATGTGGGACATCCTTGCAGCCACTTACTCTCAGGCAAGGAATGAGACAAAGATTTGCAACTTCGGCATGATATCTTTACCATCAAGCAGAATGGACGGCCACTTCACTCTTTGTATACATCCCTGCGTAGGATGTTTGAGACGCTCCACAGCTTTATGCCCCTGACATCCACTCCTGAACAGCAGAAGACATATCGGAATGCCACCATGGTTGGTGTATTTCTTGCAACTCTTGATCATGAGTATAAGGTTGTTCGTTCTCATATTTTAACAGATGCTATTATTCCTCCCATGGAGGAACCGTTTCGCCGACTCAGCAGGATAATTGTCTCTTCGACTATCTCTAGCCAAACTTCTTCAGCAATGGCAGCATCCCAAGGTAGCGGAGGCTCTTCTCACTTCGGTGGACATGGACCTCGTGGTAAAGGAGGTCGCACTCATCAGCCCTGCACATATTATCATCGAATCACACATACAAAGGATACATGATACTCCAAGCATGGTTCCGCATCAGCCTGAGTAGCAGAGCAGGCTAAGTCTCCGACTACCCCTACTTTTAGATCAGAGGTTTGATGTCCTCGTAGCCAGACTGAGGGATATTATGCCCCATCCTTCTCCACCATCTTCAGGAGGTCACTCAAACGTAGATGCTTCCGCCTCTGCCAGTACCTCATGTAGTACCTATGCTTTTACCTCTTGTCATGGATCTGAGATTACAAAGTAGATTATGGACCCTGAGGTGACGCATCACAAATGTGGAGACAGAGATCAACTTGCAGCATATAGACAGGTTCCTCCAGGGAGAATCGTTGTGATAGCGGATGAGACTCATTCCCAGATCACATAACGAGGGGATCAGTTTGACGCCCTCGATGCGTCTGCAGAATGTGTTACATGCTCCTGATTTTTCTATAAATTTGTTATCTATTAGTCAGATTATGAAGGATTTGCATTGTCGAGCTATTTTTCACCCATCGTCTCTTGTTTTTCAGGACATTATTATGGGCAAGGTGATTGGCAGTGGTCGTGAGCAGGGTGGTCTCTATCATCTGATTCAAACTCCCTATGCATGCCTCTCCTCTCACTCAACAGGACAAGTCTCTCCCTTCACTTGGCACATGTGTTTTGGTCACCTCCCTCTCCAGAAGATGTGTCATATTTACCGTGGATTTCATTGGGTTCATCCTTCCAGTGCCATGTCAGTTGGGAAACCATCATCGTTTTTCTTTTCCTATTCATCAGAGTCGAAGCAGTAGCTCCCTTTTTGAGCTATTTCATGTTGATATTTGGGGTCCGAGTTGTGTTCCAGATCACCAGAGACATGTTTTACCTTATTGTTGTTGATAATTTTTCTCGTTTGTATTGGATCTTTGTATTGAAGAATAAATCTGAAGCTGGGGATGTGATCAACTATTATCAATGAAATGCAAAATGTTTTCTCTTTTTTAGTGAAGTTTGTGAGAATTTGTAATGAAATTTGTGACCAAAACTTTTATCAATGAAGTACAAAATCTGATGCTGGGAATGTGACTAAAACTTTTATCAATGAAGTGCAAAATGTCAAGTTCTTGTTGGAGGATATTGATGTATGCGTCACTTATGTGGTAGATGGGTCCGGGATCCATTTACCACATCCAATTATTTAGTCTCACATCTACCAGTTGTGGGATGTGGAGACTCAGTAAGGCTTTATAAGAAGCCCCACACCATCTGCATTCAGTGAGAAAGTGCAATGCAACATACGGCCCTCTGAGGCATTCTCCTGCGGTTCCCAGTATTGTCAAAAGCGCCCTAGGCGCTCGCCTAGACGCTCGGGCGAGGCGAGGTGAGGCATTGGCGCCTCGCTCCACACTAGGCAAGGCGATTTTGATCAGGCTCTGTCCAGGCGAGCGCTTGAAGGGGAAGCGCGAAGCGTTCGACGAGCGCCTGAGAAAAATCCCACTACATCATCCGATTTAGGGTATTATCGGGTATCTCCCTAATAGCCCGATAAAGAAAAACCCTTAACCCAAACTTTTCGTCTTCTTCGAGAGACCTCCCCGCACCATCGTGTCATATTTTTCCCTGCGGCAATCTCCCAAAACTCCTCCACGATCACCTCCAGCAGCTTTCTCTCGTGGTTGCTCTTCCGTCACCAAGGTCTCTGCATCGTCTTCCTTGCCTCCTGCAGAGCCATCGTCACCTACTCTCTTTTAGGTTGGTTTTTTACTGACGTAACCATTCCCAATATTTAATACTTGCAAAACAGTAACAACATACATTCAAATAGTAGCAACTGATGTAACATATGGTGTTCGTAACATATATTTAGTATTCTAAAATAAGAAGAACAGTAAAGTTTTAATGGTCGATGTAACAACTCAATATTTTATCCTAGTTACCAATCTCGATAATGTAAAGTTTTAATGGTTGATGTAACAACTCACACTATTTTATTCTAGTTACCAATCTCGATAGTGTCACATACATGAAGTAACATATATTTAATAACTCTATAATCATATGATGTATGATAACCTATTTTAATACTTTAACATACATTCAAATAGTAGCAACTGATGTAACATATGGTGTTCGTAACATGTATTTAGTATTCTAAAATAAACAGAACAATAAAGTTTTAATGGCTGATGTAACAACTCACAATATTTTATCCTAGTTACCAATCTGTATAACAACTCACATACAGATTTCGTTGGGACGTTCCCTACTTGCGATGCGTTGCATCGCCCGAATGCAATGAAAAATTGGCAAGGGCCGCTACATCGCAGCCTGGATGTAGTTCAAAATTTGCAAGGGTTCTCGCATGAGGAACGCGTGCGGGTAAATAAGCTAGTTCCGCTGCATCACCGCCCGGATGCAGTCCAAAATCTGCAAGGGTTCTCGCATAATGGACGAATGCAAGTAAAGAAGTTAGTCCAAAAGAGATTGCAAAGGAAGTTACGGATTGGTAGTTGGAATATCGGTACTTTAACTGGAAAATTGATGGAGATAGTGGATACGATGGAAAGAAGGAAGATTCATATATTATGTCTTCAAGAGACTAAATGGGTTAGAGAGAAAGCAAGGGAGATCGAGAAGACATGCTTTAAACTTTGGTATTAATGTAAAGATAAGGGCAGAAACGGTGTTGGAGTGGTTGTTCATAAAGATTTGAAGGATTGTGTGGTTGAGGTGCAAAGATTTGGGGATCGGATTATTTTGCTAAAGTTGGTGCTTGAAGAAGAAATTCTGAATATCATATCGTTTATGCACCGCAAATTGGTTTAGATGAAAGGACTAAACAAGCTTTTTGGAAGGATCTGGATAAGATTTTACAAGGAATCCCACACAGGGAGATGGTTTGCATAGGTGGATCTTAATGGACATGTGGGAAAAGATGTTTCAGGGTATGCAAGTGTGCATGGAGGACATGGTTTTGGGGATAGAAACGAAGAGGGAAAAGTCATTCTGGATTTTGTAACTGCTTATAATCTTTTCATAGCAAACACACTTTTCAAGAAGAGGGAGGAGCATTTAATTACTTATAAGAGTGGCTCAACTAGAACACAGATCGATTACTTTGCGTTGAGGAGAAGAGATCGGTTGTGTTGCAAAGATTGCAAAGTAATCCCTGGAGAGAGTTTGACAACCCAACATCGATTGTTAGTCTTGGATTTACAAATAAAAGGGCTGGTAAAGAAAAGGAAGGTTCCTAAGATCACTAGAACTAGGTGGTGGAATCTTCCGCTGAAGGCAATCAAGCTTCAGGGAGAAGGTTTTAGAAGACTTATCTTGGGATTGTAGCGGTAGTGCGAACGAGATGTGGGAGGCAGTAGCATCTTGTATCCGAAAGGTAGCCAAAGAGATGCTAGGCGAGTCAAAAGGAGGAGCTCCGGGTCAAAAGGAGGCTTGGTGGTGGAGTGAAGGGGTGCAAGAGAAGCTAAAATTAAAAGAGCTTGCTTTAAAGCTATGTCTAAGGATAGAACAGAGGAAACTGTCACAGACTATAAAATAGCGAAGAAGGAAGCAAAGAAGGCTGTAAGCGAAGCTAAGTCAAAAGCTTATGAGGTTTTGTATAAAAATCTCAACTCTAAGGAGGGCTAGAAGGATATATTCAGGTTGACCAAAGCAAGAGAAAGAAAGACCAAAGACCTTTCTCAAGTGAGATGCATTAAGGACGAGGAAGGTCACGTGCTTGTTACTCAGAAGGATATAAAGACTAGATGGGAGCAATACTTCCATAAAATTTTCATTGGAGAAGGAAATAGAGAGATCACTTTGGGTGATCTAGCTAGTAGTGAAAATTACTTGAATCGTGCATGCTATAGATGAATACAAAGAAAAGAAGTAGAGGAGGCTTTGAAGGTTATGAGACCTAGGAAAGGTGTTGGACCGGATGACATCCCTGTAGAAGTATGGAAAGTTTTAGGTGAGCGTGGTTTGACTTGGCTTACGAATCTATTCAATGTTATTTGGTGAAGCAAGAAAATGCTTGAAGATTGGAGGAGGAGTATCGTGGTGCCTCTTTATAAAAACAAAGGAGACATTCGTGGGCCCTTCTTCCGCCCTTGGATGTGGTCGATGTTTCGCTGCTCCGGGACTGTCAATTCTTTTGGGGCCTCCGGGTCCCTGAACGGATTGGCATCTTCTTATGGCTCTTCCGTCGCGGGCGTCTCCTTTCTCGTAGCAGGTGTGCCGCTCTATTTCCTTCGATTTCGCCTATATGTGGTCTGTGCAACCTGGACGTTGAGACTATTGACCACCTCTTCTTCCGCTGTGATAAGACGCGTACCATTTGGGCGGATCTGGCCTGGCTGGACGTTTCGGACTACGCTTCCTTCTGTGACTGTTTGGTTCGTTCTCGGGCAAGGAGTAAAAACGACATCTTATCTTCTATTGCTCGGCTGTGGTGCATATGGACTGCTAGGAATGAGGCTTTGTTTGCTGGCCAGCGATTCTACTTGGAAAATGTCCTCATATCTGCTTCCCGCTTAGTCTGTGATTGGTCTGTTGCTTAGTTGTTTTCATGGTGTCGTCGGGGTATCGAATTGTGATACCTTCAGATCTTGGTTGTACTCTTTCTCTCCCATTTCCTCTCTGCGTTTCTCCAGCTGTAAGTCTCTCTTTTCTTTTCTTTGTTTTCTATTAATAAATGTGGGGTGAGCACCATGGAGTGCGTCCCCCGCTTTTTGAGTTTCAAAAAAAAAACAAAGGAGACATTCAAAATTGTTCAAATTACAGAGGTATCAAGCTAATGAGTCACACTATGAAAATTTGGGAACATGTGATCGAAAGAAGGTTGAGGCAAGTTTCCCAAGTAAAAGAAAACCAATTCGGATTCATGCCAGGTCGCTCAACTATTGAAGCCATCCATTTGCTGAGAACAATGGAGATTTATAGAGCTAAAAGGAAGAATCTCCATATGATCTTTATTGATTTGGAGAAGGCTTATGATTCCGTCCCACGAGAGATACTGTGGAGAGTTTTGGAGAAGAGACAAGTACATGTCCTATACATTAATCTCATAAAGGATATGTATGATAGGGCTTTATCTTGTGTAAGGACCCCGACAGGGAAGACTGACTATTTTGATATCAACATTGGTTTACATCAAGGTTCAGCTTTGAGTCCATTTCTTTTTACTTTGATTATGGATGAGTTGACAAGTCACATTCAGGATGAGTTACCTTGGTGTATGTTATTTGCTGATGATATTGTGTTGATTGACGAGACTATAGATGGAGTAAATGAGAAGCTTGAGGTTTGGAGACATGCATTGGAGACTAAAGGTTTTCGTATAAGTAGGGCTAAGACGGAATATATGGAATGCACCTTTGATGGAAGCAATGGTGAAGGAATCGAGGTGAAGATTGGTGACGATAACATTCAGAAGAGAGATTCTTTTAGACATCTGGGATCTATTTTGCAACATGATGGGGAAATTGATGGAGATGTTACTAATAGAATAAATGCAGGCTGGCTAAAGTGGAGAGGAGCCTCCGATGTTCTATGTGATAAGAAACTTCCTTTAAAAATTAAAGGAAAGTTTTACAAAGCAGCCATGAGACCTGCTATGCTTTATGGTTATGAATGTTGGCCTGTGAACCATAGACATGTGCAGAGAATGGCTGTAGCAGAAATGAAAATGCTAAGATGGATGTGTGGACATACACGTAAAGATCGGATTCGGAATGATGCAATCAGAAAGAAAGTTGGTGTAGCTCTGATCGAGGATAAGATGCGAGAAAACCGCTTAAGATGGTTTGGTCATTTGCAAAGAAGGTCAACTGATGCACCGGTTAGGAGATGCGAGTGTTGGGATTTTGAGCCGGCTAAGAGAGGGCGAGGACGGCCTAAGAAGTGTTGGAAAGAGACTATACGAAGGGATCTTAGTTTTTTGGATATAAGTACGAGATTGACCCAAGATAGATCTGAATGGAGGCGAAGAATCCATGTAGCCGACCCTACTTAATTGTGGGAAAAGGCTTTGTTGTTGTTGTACCAATCTCGATAATGTAAAGTTTTAATGGTTGATGTAACAACTCACACTATTTTATTCTAGTTACCAATCTCGATAGTGTTACATACATAGAGTAACATATATTTAATAACTATATAGTCATATGTTGTACAGTAACCTATTTTAATACTTTAATATATGCAAAACAGTACTATATTTTTATGGCTGATGTAACAACTCACAGTACTATATGTTGTACAGTACAGATTCTAATATTATAATATATGCAAAACAATAACATGTTTTAATGACCGATGTAACAACTCATGATATTTTGATTTATTTATCTAAATCTTAGTACGGTACATACAGTAACATATTTAATAGATATGGTCATATGTTGTACAGGAACGTTTATTTAACATTTTCATGTATGCAAAATTATGAGAACGATTTTACAACTTACAATACTTTAATATAGTTAGTAACCTAGATGACGACACAACACACATGTTAACATATATTTAATAACTCTATAGTATATACAAATGTATCTAATATTTGGTATGGTTTATGTATTATATTGTTGTTAGTAACTTTAAAATAAGAACGGTTCACAGTAAGAGATCATAGTTTAAGTTGAACAACTTGTTACCAAAATTAAAATTTAGATATAATATTGCACTAATTTTATATTGCTTTGTTATAAAATAGTGTTATATGTTTAGTTGAACGATTATGTGAGATTAAATTTATTTGGAACTACTTAGAAGATTGGCATGTTCATGTATATTAAGAATGACTACGGGAAGTGGATATGATATGGCAACCCCCGGAGAAAGAGCGTCTAGAAAAGACATCGCATGGAAGTACAATTATTTGAAAGATCAAAAAGAACCAAACAATGTTACATGCATGTTTTGTGAAAAGACCACTAAAGGTGGAATTTACAGAGCCAAACAACATCAAGTGGGATCATTCAAGAACGCTACAGCTTGTAAGAAATGCTCTCCAGAGGTAAAAGAAGAATTACGTGCATATATGAACCAGAAGAAGTTTTTGAAGGTTTCAATTGAAGGCGGGAACTTCGAAGTGAATGATGTTGACTCCAGGTAACCATTACAATGCTTGGTACATTAAAACTTTTCTAAATTTTAGCCAACATTTTCATTTAATAATGTAGTGGAATGGTGGAGCTCTTTTGGAAGTTCAGCTCCAAATTTACAACGTCTAGCTATGAAGATTTTGAGTTTGACATGTAGCTCATCCGGATGTGAACGCAACTGGAGTGTATTCGAGCGCGTAAGTAACTTTATATTTAGTCAAGCTTAAGACTCTTCTAATTTAACACTAACAATCATTAGAATGTTTACAGATACATTCTAAGAAAAAAAACAGATTGGAACATCAAAGGTTGCAAGATTTGGTGTATATCAAATACAATCAAGATTTAAAGGATCGATATGACTTACGAGACACCATTGATCCGATTGCTCTCAGTGAAATTGATGATGCCAATGAATGGTTGTTGGGTGAAATGTAGACAAATGACGCAGATGAAGATTTTGTCTTCGAAGATGATATTTTAACATGGGGAGATGTGGCACGGGCATCTGGAGTTGCAGAGACACGAACATATACACGACAACATATGAGACATGAACCTATTGCACCCATTGTTGGATCTTCTTCAAGACGAGTCGTTACATCACGTGATAATGAAGATGAAGATCAAGAAGAGATTGAAGGGAATGAAGATAGAGTTGAAGATGATGCTTTCGAGATCAATTTTGTTGTTGATGATGAAGACGAAGAACATGCATTAGATCCATAGTCATTTCTATCTTAATCTATTTACTTCACTTTTGTTGTTTGAAATATGAACAATTATCTATTACATGAAATGTTTGAAGCTTTTGCATTTCTTGTTTGTGTTAGAATGATTTTCTATGCATGATGATGTTTATGTTAGAATAATTTATATGCATGATGATGTTTATGCTAGAATATTTATACTATGTATATGATTGATGAATGTACATATATATACACACATTATATTTTAGCGCCTCGCTTGTCTCAAGCGAGCGCCTAAGTGAGCGCCTAGCGCCTCAGCCGTTCTGGACCCTAGGCGCCTTGGAGCGCCTCACGGCTTTAATAACACTGGTGGTTCCATCTCGCTCCTTAGGGAGTATGATTCCACGTAAAAATCATGTAGTTCTTCATTTCTCTATTATATAACTCGTATTTGCTTCCGCATTCTTATTTTCTAACACGACACTAGAGCATGTTCGATTCTAGAGGATTTCATGTCCGTTGTTTTTGTTCGAGATTCGAGATTCCATTCTAGGGTTTCTATTGAAACTCTAATTATGTTCTTGAAGATTTATTGAAGATTATTGTGTTCGGATTAGTTCAAATTATAGGATTTTGTTGAAACCCTAATTATGTACAATTCAATCTGAAGATCAGAGTAACCACCATCGACGCCAACATTCTATTGATCTATAGATTCAGTTCTAGGGTTTGGAAACCCTATTTTCAAGCCGGCATTCGCAGGCCCTCTTCTTCTTGGGTTCTTGCTCCACGTTGTTGCTCCTCTCCGACGTCGCCCTCTCCATATCACATAGCGGTACAACATCCATGTCTTTTGATGTTGTTCTAGGTCGCGCACTCCAAGCCTCTCTCCGCGGGGTCGCAACTCCTGCACAGGCGGCGCACTCCATGTCGCGCGATGCTCCAAATGGTGACCCCCTCAAGCCTTGGCAAGATCAAGCCAAGGCGATGCTCTCCTTCAAGGTGGCGATGCTACTCCACCATCGACTGCAGCCTCCTCGCAATGCGACATCAGCCTCATCTCCCTTGTGCCTCCTATCTACGGTGAAGCCCCATCATGCTCCATGGACAGCGGAATCAAAGCTCCAGTCGCATATGGCAGCGCAACTTCCTCCAGCTCGCGCAGCACAAACTCCAAGCAACAATCCCCTTCGACGAACCCCATGTGGCAAGAACAAGAGAACCCCCTATCAAGGGTGGCAATCTTCAAGAGAGGGGTTTCCAAGTGAGAACCCTAAATAGACCCAAGTGGGCTTGTGCTATAAGAGCCCAAGTGGGTCGACGTTAAAAAAAGGCCCAAGTGTTACTAAAAAAGGAGAAGGGGCCCAACGGAACTCCTGCTGAAATGTATTCCAAAAAATTTGTTTTGAGAAAAGGCATGCACAAAAGAAAAGTCGTACGCATAAGAAAAAAAGGGAAAAGCCAAAAAAAGGGGAAAGAACTACAAAAAAATGAAGAGATGGCTATAAAAAAGGAAAAAAAGCCGCAAAAAAACCATTTGTGATGTTTTGGTTTCCCCATTTTATTGTCTTCTCCCAACTTTATCGATGTCACTATTTTTCGATAAGTATGGGAGAAAAGGGGAGTATTATGCAGAGTCACAGAATGGATTTAGATATCAGATTCTTCATAGTCCAGGCCAGTCATATTTTCAGACTTTACAGTTCAGTTTCAGACTCTGCGGATTGGTTCAGAGCATGGAAGGACATATCGATATCGATATCGGTACCATGTCGATACGATATATCGACGCCATATCGCCGACATCGAACCAAGATTGTGAATAAACTGGCCTGTCGATACTGATATCAACCATATCGGCGATATATCGGAGATCTGTCGATACCGATATATCGTCGATATATCGAGATACGGCCTTCTATGGTTCAGAGTCCAAGTTTGAGGAACTCCATCTTTGAGTGACCCATTTTCTTCGAGTTCTCCAGAGAGAGAGACTCATTTTCATATGCACATGTGTGTGATATTTTTATGTGGTCTCCATTTTTTGTTTTTGGTCGCAGAGTTTTCATGTGTTCCATAGGGACTCCGGAGTAGAGATCACATTCCATATATTGTTGGAGTAGTTATTATATGTGTCACGTGTATGGGAGATGGGCAAATGGATCTCTCCAGGATCCATTTACCACATCCATATGTTTAGTCATACATCTACCAATGGTGGGACTTGGAGGCTCTGTGGAGGCTATATAAGGAGCCCTAGACCTCCTGTATCTGTTGAGAAAAAGGAAAGAAATATCCGCCCCTTTAAGGGCTTCTCCTGTGGTTTCATACCGCTCCTAAGGGAGTAGGGTTCCACGTATCACGGTGTTCCATGCTTTATATTTCTGTTCTTACGCTTTGTTTATCATTCGCTTCCGCATTCTCTATTTCTAACATTGTATCAAAGCGGGTTCGATTCTCGAGGTTTTTCATATTTATTTTCGAGATTCGGTTGATTTTAAAGATCCAATTATTGCTTAAAGATTATTTTTATGGAGTGATTTGTTCAAGATCAAGATTAGATCAGGTCCTAGGGTTTCAAAACCCTAAATTTGAAGTTCCTTATCAAAAGTTCTATGCTCCATATATGATCGAGTTTCCAAAAATGCAAGGGTTTGTTTTGACACCCTAAATCCCTAACGTACATCTCCTTCTTGTGCGCTGACGTCGCGCACAGAGGCTCCTAGGCAGAGCACCCTACTCCTCCAGATCCAAGAGTCGGCGCGCCTCCCTTTATATTGCGCCCAGAATCCAGTACCGTCGCCGTGGATATCGATGTTTCTCTCAAGCAGCAATGCGCAAACTCCAGCAGGCATCACCCTTTACGGTGGCGTAAGTCCTCGCACTCCAGGCGGTGCAAGGCGACAAGCCAGATCTCGCCAAGTCCAAAAACCCTTGCCAGAGGCGGTGATCCTTTTCTTCTCGCACGAGGTTACACGCATCCCCTCTTTTAGGTCTCGCATCAAGCCGCCAAGCATTTCTCGTTGGCACGTTTCTCGGCAGAAACTCAGTTCACACGAGGACCTTCCAAGTCTCCTCCTCTCTTGTGTGGCACTCGCGGCACTCCAAGCGGTCCAAGTTCCCATCGCGCAGGCGATCTGGCGGCACACCGAGCGGCGCAACCTCCAGATTGTGATCGCGCGCGGCGCTCCTCCTCTCTCGCCGCTCCAGGCGCAACGAAAGCGGCAAGCCACCTCTAGCGACACCACAGGTGGAGTGCCTCCTCCCAGTTCTCCTTTTGCCAGCATGAACATGTGCTCCAGGAAAGAGCTTCTCCTCCCGCGCAACCATCTACTCCTGAGCCTCCAAGTCCATGCCGTGAAGGTGAAGAGGACGAACGGGCTGGAGTGTGAGTCAACTTGATCGATGTCTTCATTTCAACCAGTATGGGAGAAAGAGGGAGTATTGTGTAGAGCCACATGTCTTCTTCGGAATCAGATGTGATATTCTAGACCAGCCAATTGTTCAGACTCTACAGCTCTGTAGATGAAGATTCTCCATGCGCAGTTTCAGACTCGACGTCAGATGTTTTCGAGTCCTCAGTTTTAGACACGCACATGTATGCGGTCTTTTCAGATGTGCACATGTTTATCATCTTTTGTAGTGGTCCCCATCTTTTCTTGTTATTTTTGCCAAAGTTTTCATGTGAGCCATAGGGACTCCAGAGTAGAAGACCATTTCCTGTGCCATGTTGGCAAGGTTTTTCAAGTGGTTTCATAGGGACTCCAGAGTAGAGTATCATTCTGTGTGCTATATGGTAGAGACTCAGTTCTTCGACGAGAAGACTTTTTCAGACTCCATTATCCAGCAACCGTGGACTCCGACAAGGATTGCACTTCTACAGCCTTTTCAGTTCAGCCCTTTCATAGATGGAGCAGTTGTCCACATGTTGTGGCAGGTCAGAGTACTCCGACGAGGAGACTCATTTCCCATTGCAGCGACTCTGACATACGCAGTTCAGAGCGCATGCTCTCCGACGAGTAGATTCAGTTGACTCACACTTCAGCCTGTTCGTCCTCCTCATCTACACGGCATGAGAAGCAATGTCCTCAACAACAACCGGTAGTTGTGCGCGTTGAGTTGATATTGTCTGTAGTGTCATGTAGCGTGAGTTGAGTTTCTTTCTGTTTGTCCAAGTTGAGCATTGCATGCTCCAGTTTGAGGGGGAGTATTAGAGTAGTTATATGTGTCACATGTATAGTAGATGGGTAAATAGATCTCTCCAAGATCCATTTACCTCATCTATATGTTTAGTCCCATATCTACCAGTGGTGGGACTTGGAGGCACTGTGGAGGCTATATAAGGAGCCCCAGACCTCCTGTATCCATTGAGAAAAAGGAATGCAATATCCGCCCCTTTGAGAGCTTCTCCCGTGGTTTCATCCCGCTTCTCAGGGAGTAAGGTTCTACAAAAAAAATCATGGTGTTCCATGCTTTATATTTATGTTCTTATGCTTTATATTTATGTTCTTATGCTCTGCTTATCATTCGCTTCCACATTCTCTATTTTCTAACATATACCGTGTGGGATAGGGTATTCATGTGGTTTCATAGGGACTCCAGAGTAGAGATCCCATTCTTTGAGCTGGGAGACCCCGTTCTCCGACGAGGAGACTTTTCAGACTCCCTCCAACGAACGTAGACTCCGACGAGGATGTCTCCACGGCTTACTCAGTTTGCCCTTTCAGAGATGGAGCAGTTGTCCACATGATGTGGTGGGCCAGAGTTCTCCAAGTGGAGACTCATTTCCAGTTGCAGTAACTCTGACAAGCACAGTACAGAGCACATGTTCTCCAACGAGGAGATTCAGTTTGACTCACACTCCAGCTTGTTTGTTCCTCCTCACCTGCACCACATGAGAAGAAACATCCTTGACAGCAGCCGACAGTTATGTTTGCGTTGAGTTGATATTGTCCATAGTCGCTTGTAGTGTGAGTTTGAGATTTCTTTCTGTTTGTCCAAACTGAGCATTGCAAGCTCCATCTTGAGGGGGAGTGTTAGAGTTCTAGTTGTTTAGTCCCGCATCTACCAGTTGTGGGATGTGGAGACTCAGCAAGGGCTATATAAGAAGAATCGCACCCTCTGTATTCAGTGAGAAAGTGCAATGCAACATATGACCCTTTGAGGCCTTCTCCAGTGGCTTCATCCCGCTCCTTAGGGAGGATGTTCTTCATTTACTTTATTTCTCTGATTCGCTTTCGCTTTCTTATTTTCTAACAGTTCCCAAAGATAATTCATATAACATCACTACCTCTCGTGACAATTCAAAGGTTACAAAGGCAGACTTTGTCCCATTCATCTGTAACCCAGACAATTGTCCAACTATGTCAATCACCACATGAATCCCCTTGCATTATGGAATTCCGCCTTATATGAAGAAAATCATGTTGTATGTATATTGCAACAACGGGATCGAGAAGTCGTCTCTGGAGTACCCTTTGAAAAATCCTCCCTCTTTTACAAGTTTCACCATGATCCCCCCTGAGGGGCCAAAGAACTATGTTTAACACCCATCTGGGGCAGAAAATAGCATCCTTCATGTCTTCCATTGACCGGAGTAGAACAAGAATACTTAGTGATCCACCTCTTCATCCAATCAATACATATGTCTGGGAAACCCCCCTGAGTCAATGATGCCAAGATGAATATCCATTTTAGGTACTCATACGCCTTCAATAATACCTTCTACAAGAATCTCGATATCTTCCTCCTTTTTTAGTTTGAAACAATCTTAGTGCCATAATCACTTTGTCTAACATCTGATGGCATGGAATGAATATCGTATGAGCAGGGGAGATAATTGAATCTAAGAACTTTTGGAGTCAGTTAGCTAAAACCTTCACCAGAATAAGGTAGATGACATTCAATAAGGTGATGGGTTTAAAATCTTCCACTCAATATGCAACCTCCTTAGGAAGAAGGAAGATCAAAGATCTGTTCAAACTTCCTAATCAACACCATGACATCTTCCTCTACTACATCCCAAAATTCTCTGAAGAAGAAAACCACATGAACATCCGATCCATAACAACCGTCTATTTTGAGATCAAAAATGGTTGTCCGCAACTACTTAGCGTGGAAGTCACTGATAAGAGACTCCGCCTGATCCACTGCCAGACATTATGCTCCTCTCCCCAACCATCGGGCGCCTATCACAGGGGTTCTACTAGCTTCTCTAAAATGTGCCCCATTGTTTAATCACCATCGACACGCTCCTCTCTCATACGCAAGTCATGAATGTAGTTCAATCTCCTATCACTCGCCATAATGTGGAAGAACATCATGTTGGTGTCCCCCTCTTTTAGCCACTTTTGCCTTGATCTCTGCCTCCACTCCAACTCCGTCTTCTTGTCCACCACGACTATGATTATCTAATGCTCAACCTCGGTCAGCTACTCCTCTTTACAGAGATCATGGTAAAGTTTTAAAAAACAAGAGGCAAGTCAAGACGATTTCCTATAAACGAGATGAGTTGTAAGCCTCAAGATGGTCCAGGCATAAGCTTCAATTCTTATGAAGAAAAATTAAATTAATATTTCGTGCGCTTATATGATACCTAATTACAAACAAAATACATTCATGACTTCTTAGTTCATAAAGCGGCTCTAAGTATTTTTGTTTCTTTAGTCATTCTTTATCATAAGAGGCTATGGATCAAAAGTTTAGGGGTCTACTATAAAATCGTTTATTTTCAATATTATAACAATGGCTCAGGCTGCCTGTATAACTAAAAGTTCACAACTAACTTAGAGGACTAAGTACCTTATGTGATAAATAACATTGTTCACAATAGATTTTACAAAAAGTTTATATATATGATTACTAACAAAAAAGATTTGTAAATGTCTCATGCCTAAGCAATAAAAAATCACAAAATTCCCAATCATGTAAAGTTATGTAGCTGACAAAGAAAACGTACTAAGCCTTATCCCACTATAAGTAGGGTCGGCTACATGGATTCTTGCAAAAAAAGGATCCAATATATTATAAAATGTTATTAAAATTCTTAAGATTAGTTTAACGATCTAATATTCCAACATTAATTATTTATTACTAAATGTCCTAAATATAATTTATAGAAGCATGATTTCTTCTTTTAAAATATCTTCATATTCCCTACATAATCGAGGCGGTGCCTCGATATTGCTTCACAGCCATACAACCTCAATACCACCTCAAACAAGGCGCAGGCCTCACAAAAGTTGTGTGAGGCCATATTCCCTTAAAACTCCCTCAAAGCATAAACCTATGTGCCTTAAAGCGAGTTTGAAATCACGACGACTATCATCCTTGATGTCATCCAAGTGTGACCTCATCCTCCACCCCGACGTATCGCTTCTCTAATCTCTGAGGGTCTCAATCTTTAACCTCTTGAACATATCTCTCAGACCCACAATCTTTTGTGTCATCCTCTTTGCTACCAAGTTGCAAGCTTAGTGTTAAGTCCAGAAGTTAGTGGACCAATTCCCTAAAATCCTCCTCCAATATCCAAGATCTTACGAATCTGAATATAAAACTAGGGTGTGTCTCTTCACCAAAGTTACAGCATATAGGTGAGTGATTAGAACGGGACCTTGTAAGTGTTGGAGTATTTGGTGGTGCGCCCATTGAGTTGTAGCAGGGTAAATGGATCCTGAAGAAGATCCATTTACCCCATCCAGTGTTTAGTCCCACACCGCCTTGTGGTGGGACTTGGAGGCTTTGGAGAGGCTATATAAGGAGCCCCAGACCTCCTGTATCTCTTGAGAAAGTCAATAGACAAACACGCCCCATTAGAGGGCTTCTCCCGTGGTTTCATCCCGCTCCTTACGGAGTAGGGTTTTACGTAAATCATGCATTCTTCGTGTTCTTTATCATTTTTCCATGTTCGCTTCCGCATATTTATTTTCTTGACATGGTATCAGAGCAGGTTCGATTCTCAAGGTCTTTATGTTCTGTTTTTTTTCGAGATTTGATTATAATGATTCGATATTCTTGAAGATTATTCATATCGTGTTCAGAGATTCGTGCATATTTTGATTCAAGAACTCTAGAATTTTGTTCTGTCCTGTTCAAAGATTTTAAAGAAAAAAAACAAGGGTTTGTTCTGTAACCCTAATGAAGATAAAGAAGCTCAGTCAACTTCAGGCCTTTTGATTCCAGGCGGCCCTCCAGCGAGTCTTGGCGTCATGCACCTCGCTCTCCCTGATAACTGCGATGCTCTGCTACTGGTGACGGTCCCAGGCAGCCTTCTCGGGCTCCCTCAGCGGCCCAGGCGGCGTCGCACAGCGGTGCGTGGCCTCATCACCTTTCAGATTCTGGCGGTGCCTCGTGCCTCTCTCAGCCTCCTCCCCGCGTGTGCCCCAGACGCTCCCCTCCGATGTTGGCGACGCAGATCCAGACCGCTTGAGCTCCTCCCTCTCGATTGCAGATGGCGCAGCGGCGCCCCTCAGATCTCCTGCGCGAGTCGCGCGTACTCCATCCGAGCAACGAAGCCCAAGGGCTTCTCATCCAGGGCCCCTCGTGCACTCTCCAGACGAGCAGCGAAGCCCATCGACTCTCCTCCTTGCGTGATCCTCCACGCGGAGCCGCAGCATCTGGAGGCGCGAGATCGCTCCCATCTACAGCTCCTAGCCCCACGCGCATTATGGCGGCGCACGATCCTCTGGCGGGCGATCGAAAGAAAAGGGATGGGGGTTCCCAGTAACCTTAAGGGCCCCTCGGTTTTAAAAAAAATCGGAAGGTCTAACTTCTTACGGGCCCAAAGGTATGGGCCAAGAGTTTTTACAAAAAACGTGTTTTTTTATTGTAAGGGGGGCCTAAAAGGGGGCAGTCTAGTCCAAACAAAAAAAAGGAAGGCCAAGGTTTTTATTTAAAAAAAAAAGAGAAAAAGGCGTATACAAGAAAAAGCCGTACGCATGGTAAAAAGCGTTTTCTTTGAAAAAATCACATATAAAGAAAAGCCATATGCAATTTTAAAAAAAATGTGCGAAGCAAAAGCCGAAAAAAAATCATCAATATCGGTTAAGAGTTTTCATGTTGTCTTCCCCATTATTGTTGTCTTCTCCCAACTTTGTCGATGTCCATGTTTTCCGACAAGTATGGGAGAAAGGGGGAGTGTATATGTAGAGTCACAGGTCTTCTTCCAGATTCAGATATTCGTCAGACCAGCCGATTTTCAGACTACTATTTTTCAGATGAAGATTCTTCATGTGCAAGATTCAGACTCGACGTTCAGATTCCGAGTCCACAGATGTGATGTGCAGTTGTTCAGACTCGACAGATTGGTCAGAGTCCAAGTTCGAGGCACTCCATGATGAGGCCCATTTTTGATATCTCCAAAGAGGGACTCATTTTCAGACACGCACGAGTATGCGATCATTTTCAAATAAGCACATGTTGCCATCATCAGTTCAGAGGTCCCCATCCATTCTTGTTTTGTAGGCCAGAGTTTTCATGTAAGCCATAGGAACTCCATAGTAGAGGACCATTCCATATGCCATGTTGGCAAGGTTTTCATGTGGTATCATAGGCACACCAGAGCAGTGCACCATTCTCTGAGCCAGATGGGAGAGACCCAGTTCTCCGACGAGGAGACTATTTTCAGACTCCATTCTCCAGCGACCGTGGACTCCGAGGAGGATTGCACAGCCACGGCCTTTTCAATTCGGCATTTTTTTCAGAGATGGAGCCGTTGTCCACATTATTGTGGCGGGCCAGAGTACTCCTACGTGGAGACTCATTTTCAGTTGCAGTGACTCTGACAGGCGCAGTTCAGAGCACATGCTCTCCTACGAGGAGATTCAGCAGACTCACACTCCAGCCCGTTCGTCCTCCTCACCTGCAAGGCATGAGAAGCAACATCCTCGACCGCAGCAGTTGTGCGTATTGGGTTGATATTATCCGTAGTGTCATGTAGCGTTGAGTTGAGTTTCCTTCTGTTTGTCCAAGCTGAGCATTGCATGCTCCAGCTTAAGGGGGAGTGTTGAAGGATTTGGTGGTGCGCCCATTGAGTTGTAGCAGGGTAAATGGATCCTGGAGAAGATCCATTTACCCCATCCAGTGTTTAGTCCCACACCGCCTAGTGGTGCGACTTGGAGGCTCTGTAGAGGTTATATAAGGAGCCCTAGACCTCCTGTATCTCTTGAGAAAGTCAATAGACAAACACGCCCCATTAGAGGGCTTCTCCCGTGGTTTCATCCCACTCCTCACGGAGTAGGGTTCCACGTAAATCCCGCGTTCTTCGTGTTCTTTATCATTTTTCCATGTTCACTTCCGCATATTTATTTTCTTAACAGTAAGTACCCATACCGAAGACAAGGAGAAGAGATCCAAAAGCTCAACAAAAGCTATAAAGTGATTCAAATGAGATCAAAGCAAAATATTCCTGCACGGGACCTTGTAAGCACCCCTACCGAAGACAAGGGGAAGAGATCCAAAAGCTCAACAGAAGACATAAAGCGATTCAGACGAGATCGAAGCGAAGTACTCGTCCACATGTATCTATCATTGGAGGCGTCCAATACTTCCAAGGTAAGCTCACCCACCAATGACAGAACCGAACCCATATCCTGCCCACCACTGTCGACAAGGCTGTTCAAAGCGAACAAAGTCATATTGAAGTCGCTGTCCAACAGCAACAATAAACTCGAATAATCCAACCTTACATTGTGCATTTCACCGAAAATGCCTTCCCCTCGGGACCCACCAGTAGGGATGTAGACTAGAGTGAAATGTATTCTTATATTATCAGATATCTGGTCTAACTCGACTTTACAAATTTGGGGACAAGCCTATTAACCAACTGAAGCTTGTCCCTAATTCGTGCTAGTATAACGCCTCCAACACTACCATCGACTGTGATAGCACTGAACCCAGTTAAACGAAGTCTTGGAATCGATTTCCGTGTAGCTAAGTATGAATTCTCCACATTAGTCTTGTGTAAGAATGCCATGTCTGTTTGCCACGACCAAAGGAGACTATTCACACACTCAATAGATACATCAGCCCTTTGAGGCGTTCTTCCGTGGTTTCATCCTGCTCCTTAGGGAGTAGGGTTCCACGTTAAATCACATGTTCTTCATGTTTATTATTCTTTATCTCTGATACGCTTCCGCATTCTATTTTCTAGCACTCTTAGGTTTGATGGAAATCCCCTAAACCATCATCGAAGATGTCGATATCAAAGGCTTGGTCTCGATAGGAGTAGTAGCCATCACTGTCAGAGAGAGAGATCAATGAAATTCAGAATCACTTCATGCAATGTCAAAGTTATTGAATCTTTCTATGTATTTCTTATTTAGAGATCAATGAAATTCAGAATCACTTTATGCAATGTCAAAGTTATTGAGTCTTTCTATGTATTTCTTATTTACATATTTCTTATTTCGGACCTCTTGCTCCTTTCGGGGTATCTATGTAATTTTCATTTTTTTGCTCCTCTAGGGTTTCATGTTATATAAGAAACCCTAGACCCACGAAATAAGACAAGTCGATCATCTCTCATTTTATCCACACATACTCATATGAAGAAGTGGTGATGGTCCCGCTTAGGATGGCGAACTACGATAGCAGAATAATATGAGAGGATGCGCTAAGACAACATCCCATTGAGTAAGGACCAGTGGCGTAGTTTAAGAGTCCACACAGACAAACAGTGATACCGATTAGGGCCCGCGCAAGGGGACTAGAATGCCGACAAAAACCCACATGGGGGCCTGTGACGTTGTCTGGGGATTAGCGCAAAGGCCTACTATTCAGTTAGAGGTTGCCCATGCATGGGACCGGAGCGTCGCATGATGGTTGGTGACTTGTTGTTGCACGTGAAAGGAGATCCGCATGCAGAGAAGCGCTTGTCACGATGGTGGGAACTGGGAATACGAACTCCAGTCCAAGATCAATATCATATCTCGGGTACCATGTGGAGAAAAAAATAAGAACCAACAGGATCATTTTATTCCTGGCGTAAGGATTCTTATGCAGCACGAAACCATTGAGCCTAAAAGGTGGCAATTACGGGATACATATAGAAATAGAGGATATGTAAATAAACTAAAATAGGAAATTTTAGTATTTAATGTAGAGGTATAATTTATGTTATTTCATATTTATACTGTTTCATATTTTCTATATTCTTATGGACTCTTTATGTAATTTATATATGAGAGCCTAGGGTTTACTGAAAAAACAACTCCTTCGATTTTTCCAACATGGTATCAGAGAGGTGGTCCTAGACCGGAGCTCCTGTACCCTAACCCTAACCCCGTCGCAAGCCTCCTCCGTGCGTCGCCCCCCTCCGCGCATCGCCTCCTCCGCGCGCCGCCCCCCATTCCGCGCGCTGTCACCCCTTCGCGCGCCTCCGTGGGCCTCTCCGTGGACATCACCACCTAGGCTTTCGTATTGCCTAGGCCATCACCGCCTAGGCCCTCTCGTGTCAGGGCCGTTACATAGATTCTCGCATAACCTTCTTCCTTATGGGTTTGGTTGCTTGAGTCTACACATGCAACCAAATTCGTGAATGTCAGTGTAGACAGCCATATCTCCAGTCTACAACCCTAGTCTTCTATTATCATCATGTCAGAAAGCAAGGCCGATATTCCGTCCACAGGCGCATTCAGAGGTCTTGCGCCTATTGTGAAGATGGACGGGTCAAATTATGAACTGTGGGCGATGCAGTTCATGAGTATGATGGAGTCGACCGGTAAGAAACACATTCTTACTGAGGAAGAGCATGTTGAGAAGACTGGGCATGGGAGGCGGATGATGCATACGCCAAGGTTTGGCTATCAGGAATGTTAGCAATTGAGACTGCAAATGATATTCTTCATCAGCCCATTGCAAAAGCAATGTGGGATATTCTGGATGCTACCTATTCACAGGCAAAGAATGAGACGAAGACTCTGCAACTCCAGCATGACATCTTTACAATCAAGCAGAATGGATGGCCTCTACACTCATTATATACGTCTTTACGTGGAATGTTCGAGAAGCTCTATAGCTTCATGCCTCTCACATCTACTCCTGAGCAACAGAAGACCTACAGGAATGCCACTATGGTTGGTGTATTCCTGGCAGCCCTTGATCCAGAGTACGAGGCAGCACATTCCCAGATCTTGGCAAATTTCACTATTCCTCCTATGGAGGAAGCCTTTCACAGACTGAGTCATATTATTGTTCCTTCATCTACTACCAATCAAACCGCCTCAGCTATGGCAGCATCTCGAGGTCATGGAGGTCATCGTCAGATTCGTAGTCGTGGACCTCGAGGCAGAGGGAATTGTGTTTGTCAACCATGCACTTTTTGTCATCGTTCTGGACATACTGAGGACACATGCTATTCCAAACATGGATTTCCTGCTTCTGCACGAGTAGCTGAACAGATTGAACCTCCATCTGCTTCTTCTTTGGATCAACGCTTTGATTATCTTGTAGCTCGTTTGAGGGGTATTATCCCTCCATCTGGTCCTATTACATCATCGCCAGCCTCCGAGAGTCACTCAGATGCCGTTGCTTCTGCATCCACCAGTACCTCAAGTAGTACTTATGCATTCACTAGCAGTAGTGGATCTGATACTTTAAAGTGGATTATGGACTCTAGTGCCGCATATCATTTGTGTGGTGATAGAGGTCTACTTACAGCCTACTGACAGGTTCCTCCAGGATGCATTGTGGTTATTGCTAATGGGACGCACTCCCCGATTACTGGTCAGGGGGAGATTAGTCTGACACCATCTATGCATCTCAAGAATGTGTTGCATGCACCCATTAGCCAGATTACGAAGGATTTAAATTGTCGAGCAATTTTTTATCCATCTTCTCTCATTTTTCAGGACATCCTTACGGGCAACGTGATTGGGTGTGGTCGTGAGCAGAGTGGACTGTATCGCCTCGTTCGGACTCCATATGCCGGAATCTCCTCTCTTCCTGCTGGACATGTCTCTCCATTCATGCGGCACCTGCGCTTCGATCATCTACCACTTCAGAAACTGTATCGTGTTTTACCCCAGGTTTCGCCTCACACGTCACTTCAATGTAAGGCTTGTCAGTTGGGAAAGCATCATCGGTCTACCTTTCCCAGTCATCGGAGTCGGAGCAGTAGCTCCATTTTTTAGTTGTTTCATGTTGACATTTAGGGTCCTAGTCGTGTTCTTGATCATCAGGGACAGCTTTTATATTGTCATTGTTGATGATTTTTCTCGTCTGTTTTGGGTCTTTTTGTTAAAGAATAAATCTGAAGCTGGGAATATTATCATAAATTTCATAAATAAAATTCGTAATGTCTTTTCTGCATCTATGAAAATTGTGAGAAGTGATAATGCCTTGGAATTTCGTACTCATACTCTCTCAACTTATTTTTCTACCCAAGGAATTATCCATTAAACATCTTGTGCCTATACTTCCCAACAAAATGGAATTGCAGAAAGGAAACACCGTCATTTGCTTGATGTCACCAGGACGTTTCTCATACAGAGTCGTGCTCCTCATTCTTTCTGGGGCGATATTGTACTAACGGCATGTTATCTCATTAATCGTATGCCGTTGTCTGTCTTAGGTGAGAAGATTCCTTTCTCTTTGGTTTTTCCTGAAAAGGAAATGTTCTCACTTACCTCACGTGTGTTTGGCTCGGTTGCCTTTGTCCACCAGTTGTCTCCAGGCATTAACAAGCTCTCTCCTAGAGCTGTTAAGTGTGTTTTCGTCGGGTACTTTAGGACACAAAAAGGCTACAGGTGTTATGATCCGTTGCGTAGGAAATACTTTATTAGAGCTGATGTCACATTTTTCGAGTCTGTTATGTACTTCTCTCCTACAGGTGATCGGCTGATGTCCTCTAACACTGATGAAGCCATATACATGCCACCACCACCACCACCTGCACCTCCTGTTACAGTTCTTGTTCCACCATTGCCACTCCACTATACCCGTCGGCCTCCTTCTGCTCATAGTCACCGCTCATCATCTAGCTCGCATGAGCCATGAGGTATGTTCTGAGAATATAATTTCTAATGATGGATCTAATTCTTTACCTGAGCAGGCTGAGTTACAGAGGACAGATGGGGATGTCAGTGATTTGGGTCTACCTATTACGCTTCGGAAATAGAAGTGTAGTTGTGTGTCCTATCCTATAGCATCCACGGTTTCGTTTGATCGTCTATCTGGTGAATTCAAGAGTTTTGCTATTGCACTATCTGTCGTGAACATTCCACAGAATTACCAAGATGCATTGAAGGATAGTCGATGGAGCTTACCTATGGAAGACGAGATGGCTGCTCTTCAGTCAAGAGGCACCTGGAGCCTTGTCCCTGCATCTACCAGTGTGTCGACAGTGAGCTATAAGTGAGTGCTCACAATGAAGCAAAATGCCGATGGCATCATTGACATATACAAGGCACGCCTGGTTGCCCGTGGGTTTACACAGACATATGGGGTGGACTATCTTGACACATTCTCGCCTGTTTGCTCGTCATTCCACCTTACGGATCCTTCTAGCTGTTGCGGTTATTCGAGATTGGTCATTGCTTCAGTTAGATGTTAAGAATGCATTTCTATATGGTGATTTGCAGGAGGAAGTCTACATGCAACAACCACTTGGTTTTGCTGTTGAGGAGGAGTATTCAAAGGTGTGGACTTCATAAGACCATCTATGGCCTTAAGCAGAGCCTTAGAGCTTGGTTCCAGAAGCTTTCAGACTTGTTTGAAAGACAGGGGTATAAACGTTCTAATGCAGATCATTCCCTTTTTATACAGAAAACATCCAAAGGTATGATTGCAATTATGGTGTACGTAGATGATATCCTGATTATAGGTGACGATGTACAAGGAATTCAGAGGGCGAAAGAAATGTTGGGTCGTGAATTTGTCACCAAGGATCTTGGAGTCCTTAGATATTTTCTGGGACTGGAGTTCGCAAGAAATCCACATGGACTTGTGATGACCCAGAGGAAAGATGTCACTGACTTGCTAAGTGAAACAGGAATGCTTAGATGCCGACCGGCCACTACACCTATGGATCCAAGTATGAAATTATATGATAATGATACTGATGAGGTGGATAGGAGAAGATACAGAGAACTGGTAGGAAAACTTCTTTATGTTACCATTACCAGACCCGATATTTCTTTTATTGTTAGTCGGGTGAGCCAGTTCATGGAGCAACCACGTCAGGTACATATGAATGCTATACATATGATACTTAGGTACCTTAAATCATCTCTAGGTGTAGGTCTATTGTTCAAGAAAGACAAGGAGATTGCTATCTCAGCATGCGTAGACGCAGACTATGCACGTTGTCCAAGGATAGGAAGTCCACCACTGGATTTGTTGTATATGTTGGAAACTTTCTTGTCTCATGGAGAAGCAAGAAGCAAACTGTTGTAGCCAGATCCAGTGCGGAGTCTGAATATAGGGCTATGGCCCAGGTTAGTACAGAAATGATGTGGGTAAAAACCGTTCTTACAGACCTATATTTAGAAGTCCCACTTCCTATGGCTCCGGAATGTAACAATCAAGCTGCTATATTTATTGCTAATAATCCAGCATTTCATGAACGAACCAAGCACATTGAGGTTGATTGTCACTATATATGAGATATGATCCAGAAGGGCTTTATTTCTACATCTCATGTTAGCTCAGAGGACCAGACTGCAGATATTTTTACCAAGGCGTTACTTAGAAGGTCATTCTAGAAGTGCTCGTCCAAGCTGAGCATGATCGATATCTATGCTCCATCTTGAGGGGGAGTGTAGAGATATAATTTATGTTATTTGTACTGTTTCATATTTTCTATGTTCTTATGGACTCTTTATGTAATTTACCCATAGTCTCCTCTCCTATATAAGAGAGCCTAGGGTTTATGGAAAAAACAACTCTTTGATTTTCCCAACATTTACCAATAACGTCAATAATCCAAAAACGATTCTTCAAGAGTGGGAAGAAAGGCGTGCGGTTCAACCTTTCAAACCCATAATTGCATGTAGCAAATTCCTTCATCATATCCAAAATATAAGTGCCAACCAAGGGCCAAAATTCCTTAAAAAGGAGTTTTGGAAACCCATTAATACCAAGTGCCCCATCCGCATTCAGATCTCACTAAGGTTTAGAAATGTGATATGTGGTATTCGTTAGGTCATGCGGTCTAAAGAGAGTAAGCGGATATGCGGAGGAGTATACGGAGGTATATGTGGTTTACGCAGTTTATAATATCTTTAATTTAAAATATTAAAAAATACAATAATAAAATGTAATTATATAAAAAATTGATGATCTAACAAAATCAAAAATCAAAAATTACAAATACACCAATATAATCAATAAGATGTATAACCATAACATTATAAATTGATTACTTTTTAGTGTATATTTTGAATTTAGTGCATATATATACACATACAAATTTGGATTCAACAGGGAACACATGAATTCTATAAGAAAATCTTAATGCATATATAGATTATATAGATAACAAAAGCAAAGAATAATCATAGGTACACAAATCATACACCCAGAATTATGCGTATATATGGATATCCAAGGGACAAATTTTATTGACACAAAATATAGGGGAAATTGTATTTGCATATAAAATTTATTAGAAGCGCAAAAAAAGTACCAGAATGTTAGTTAATTATTTCATGTTTTTTTCGAAGAAATAGATTGAGCTTCATTAGATAGAAAATTTAAAAGGCAGTAAACAATTCATTAATAAGTGTTAGGAGTAATGGAAAGATATGAATATGAAAAATACCTTAGATTATATTCACAAATGCAACATATATGAGAATAATGAAAAGATGCATCAATGTAAATGATGATATAAGAGTTGCTCAGAAAAAAATCAAGTTAATGTGTCATCAACATGTTATGGATTAAATAAAAAAGATACATGAATCCTATATGCAAGTCTCGTTCAGATATACAGCTGCATATGCCGCATAGTCGGACCGCATATGTGTTTTGACTGCATATTGCATATGGCATATGCACTTCGATCAAGTGACCGAATACGCATATGCGGCCGCATGGACCGCATTTCCGAACATTGGATCTCACACCGCATATTGGAGTTCAACAATCGAAAAGTCCTTTATGATTTAGTTCTCTTGCTTAGCTGACAGATAAGAAGCTCCTTGCCCTTGCCATCTCCAACCAATGCGAGGACCCTGATGTCATATTCTACGAAAAATTCCCCGCATGCTACAGTGTGTCTCGCCTTCTCCCCTTAAAAGTGTTCATTCGAGACCTACATCGAGTGAATGCAATTGCACCACCTCCTATTATTGACAATTAAGTGAAAGTAATTGGTATTTGCATCTCCTTCACTAACCCAGTGTTGCACGGAATGCAAGCGCTATTCAACCTCATGTTTCCTATCCTCCTCTTGAATGATCCTTTGAAAATGACAGTACTCTGCCGGCTCTAATAGCATGGGGTCCCTGGTGTCTTCTACTCTACCCAAATGCTCCTGCCTCAATTGATTCTCTTCACAACATGCCCCCTGTGTCGCTCGGATCTCCTTGTAAGCGCACAACTTCAGTCTCAAGTCTTCCAACTTGTGAAGCAGCTTTGCAGTGATTGTGCCCTCATAATGGACTTAACATGATCACATCACAATCAAGAAAACCCTCAAGGAGGTCCAAAACCCTCCAGATCTCTCTAATAATGAACATGAGAAGAACATATGCTCAATATTTTAAGTTTAAATTAACAGATTTGATAGACAACATTGATCTAATTTCAAATTTGGGATTTGATCATATTAAAGACTGTTTTAAGTCCATTTATATTTATTATAATAATTAACAGAAATCATTTTTTTAGAAAAATGGAAATCAATTATAGTTTTCTTATTTCTTCGAAGTGAAAGGGTGGGTGTGGACCCAAGGTAGGACATACCCCGCACAACTTTATTAAAAAACACAAAAGTTATAGAGATCAAGCCTCAAATGTTTTAATTTCTACGTATATCCACCGTGTCCTATATTAAGGGACTAGTATGCTTCTGTAAAAATAAGTCTTCAAGCATAGAAAATTGGAGTTCGACTCTCATTTCCCCATCTTTTAGTTTTACGAGTATCCGCCCCACTCATTTCCATTCATCCCTCATCCCGTGAGGCTGGTCGTGCTCCTCTCTTCACCTTCCATTCCCAAATCCCTGGTACAGCAATAAACTAGCAGTAAATACTTCAAGATTTACTCTAACACAGAATAAAATGATTAGTTCAGGACTTTGATACTTTTAAAGTGGTCACCAATAAACTTAATCCCAAATTTGGCATGATGGTACTACCTCTCCTTCATTTGTCAAGCCGATTGTATGGAACTTTGCTGCTGATATTTTTAAAAATGATTTTCCCTTTAAATAGTCAACCACACGGGGAGTGTAATTTGAAGCTGAATTGGAGGTGCCATATCCAAGTTGCCCTTCCTTGTTGCAGCCCCATGTTAAAACTTCTCCAGTATCAGCTACAGCAGAAGAATGCTTGTTCGCAGCAGCAACAGCAATGATTTTAGATCTAAGGGAACTCACGCGCCTTGGAGTTGGTTGTGTGTCACAAGAAGTATAACCAAGTTGCCCCTCTGCATGCAGTTTACAAAAACCCACAGTTGTCAAAAGCATGGTGGCAAAAAAAGGATGGAGAAAAATCAAATTACCACCTATATTGATTCAAAAACTTGTATCAGTCAAACAACTAGACAAAAAGCTGATGATAATCCAGAAAGTTAAAATTCTTCATAAATGTGTTATTCAAACATAGAAGTATCGAAAGATGTCTATGATGAATCCTCCCATGATACATGTAAAGATGCCTTTTGCCAGGGGGGACATGTCTAACTTGTTCAATAGTATTTTGACAAAACCCAAATTTAGCGCTAGAAAACCAAGCAACAAAAGCTCAATGAAATTAGCTTGGAACAAGCAAACTAGCAGGCAGATTAATAAGAAGGATGGACCGGTGCATAAGTTCTAGTTATGTGGATTCCAAGGAATGGTCAGACCACCATGGAGCTGTTGTACACAGCCCTGTCCAGTCCTTTTTACAAGAGGGTCTCCAAGACTCAAATCAAGACCTCTTAGTCACATAGTGACAACTTTAGGCACTGCACCAAGGCTTTCCTTCAATAAAAGGCATATATATGCAGATTAATAAATACCTCTGTTTGACCCCCAGGTGAAAACTTCGCCGTTGTCTACTGCAATGATGGTATGATGCTTGGCAACTGCAACAGCCTTCACATGCCTCGATCCCAAACCCATTGTCACTTGGCGAGGAGTGATGACAGCAGCCTGACCACTGTTATAACTTACCAGTAGTTAGTGTGCTGTCAAATCATGGCAAGCTACATAATATTATGCATTAAATTTAGAATATCCCACATCTTTTGTTTGCTTCGTATTGGCACACTCTTAACAAAACCCAAATTAACAGCAACTACAAAACTTTGTCTTGTTAAAAAACAAATGTCCAACTAGTTAATTTTAAAGTAAAATCCCTTAAAAACTCAGTCTTGTTAAAAAAACAAATGTCCATTAGAAATGTAAGATCACCTCTCCCTTCATGTATTTCATGATTTTATTTATGGGTTAGACCTAAAGAAGGGTTTCTTGTGTTTTAGAGGCTGTTGTGGTCATGATAATGCACAAAAACGACTTAGAATGGAATATGGCATTACATGCGCAAACATCATATAGGTATGGTCTCTCCCATTCACAATTCTCGCGATTGTCAAGCAAGCATGTGATTCCCATGGGCTCCTACTTGATGGACGGTTTTCCTTCTTGGTATAGTGTTTTGGGTTGTGACTCACGTTCTTAACTAAAATGCTTAAAAGAGAAGTGTTGGCGAATCAACTTGCATGCTAAGGAAAAAGGGTTAAAATGGAAGTTGCCCGAATGTATTTGTCAGTAATGAATGGATTAGATGTATGATTAGAGCATTATAAGTATCTAATAATGCTTGCATTTGAATGTGTATCAAAAGCAAATACCCCCTTGGCTCGGATTTGACCAAAGAGCCGAAACATTATACACAGCGGGAGTTTTTTAAATATTTTCATGTAGCCAAATATGAGTGTTCTGTAGTAATCTAGTTTGCCATTAGAAAGAGCTCGAAATGAGCTATCCAACACATCCAAGAACCTCTCAATCGGAGTTGTATAGCTCTATATATCAATTTTGAAAGTTGATCACAACACTGCAGTGCACAAAGTATGAACATAGCAGAAGATGTAGCAGGACATCTTATAGACATGATGGTAACATCCCTAACGCTACAAGATAATGTTGCCAACGTTAAGTCGCATGTAGCAAAACACCTTAGACCTGACGGTAATATTACCAACGTTACAGGATAATGTTGCCAATGTCAGGTCACATGTAGTAGGTCACCTTATGTCAGGTCACAGTGCAGGTTGCACAATAGCAGGTCATCCCATAGCCCATAGCAGGTCGTCCACCGCAAGTCACCTCATGGCAGGTCACACATAGCAGATCACCTCATGGCAGGTTACACATGATAAGTCACCTCATGACAGGTCACTTCATGGCAGGTAACCCATAGCATGCCATCCCCTGACAAGTCACTCATAGCAGGTCATCTCATGGCAGATCACCTACAGCAGGTAAAGCCATAGTAGGTCACCCATAGCATGCCACCTTATAGATATGCTAGTAACATTTCTAACATTTGGGCTAATGTTTCCAACGTTAAGTCACCTATAGCAGGCCACATTATTAATAATTTAATATGTTGGTAACATTTCTAACATTGTGGGAGAATGTTGCCAACGTCGTCACATGCTACAGGTCACCATAGCAGGTCGCTATGGCCGGTCACTCTTACACCTGTGATTTGGCAATACTGAGGGTCATAACAGGTTACTCTTTAGATCTATGGTTTGGCACTATTCGAGGTCATGGCAGACCACTCGTATATACGTGATTTGACACCATTTGAGTCTAAGACATTTTTAGAAAAAGGGTGCAGTCCCAAGAATGGTGCTCACCGCAAATTTATTCCATTAGTACTTGAGTCTATAACATGTCGTCCTAAAATTTATGTTTTGAGATTATTTCACCCATTATGAGCCTTCAAATGAACACAATAATGACCATTACCAAGCATTGTGTCGGATCATTAATTGGATTGTTATTGAACACATGATAGGGTTGGGCTACTTTTCGACATGTGACCAAGTACAATCTTGGGTAGTAGGTTCACCATAGCAGGTCGTGACATAGCAGGTCACCCATGGCAGGTTGAACCATAGCGAGTCAACATAACATGCCACCTTATTGATGTGATGATACCATTATTAATGTTATGAGATATTGTTGCGAATGTTAAGTCACATATGGCAGGTCACCTTATAAATGTGATAGTAACATTACTAGCGTTATGGGATGAGTATGCAAAGTAGTAAATCCTTATGTCAAGGGGATCTAAGATTGAAATCCTAAGTGTTAGCTTTAAGTGGGGAGTTCCGAGAATTGTGGATTTTATCTGAAGGAGAAGGATCTGGATAGTTTCAAGACTATAGACTTTGCAATTGTCGGTTACAGATCGGAAGAGGGGTTGACATACGGTAACGTATGGGGTTTCATGATTTGAATTAAGGGCAGCTAGTGGACATGTCGGAAACATAGTTAGGATGTTGTACTCCATTGCATGTCTACGAAGGCACCCCCAACTTTAAGGGTTCAAGGCCTTAGAGTCATATTGTGAGGTTCCATGAGCCAAGACCACATACTATCAACGATGCTGGTGTCACAAGGAGTTAGTCCCGATGGATGAAAATATCATATAAATGAACTAAGGTTGTAGAACACTTTATGAATATTTGGTTGCATGTGTTATGCTTAGAGTAGTTAGCATACCCGAGAGTGGGACGCAGCTCTCATGTCCCGGTGAGTCCTAAATGGAGTGTTAGTTCTAGTTCTACAAAATCTATCGGTGTGTTTCGTGACCCTGTCAGTTGAACGTAGTGCTACAAGTTCTATCGGTGTTCTGCATCTCTCGTACAACATTCATTGAAGATCCGTACTTTGTCAGTAGGGTATATCTAACGGTCACGTTTGGCCACTAATAGGGATGGGCATTGGGCTGGGCCAGCTCGGCCCGACCTGAAGCCCAGCCCAAAAAGCTCGGCCCAGCCCAAGCCCAATAGAGGATTGGGCCAGGCCTGGGCCTAAAATGTCGGCCCAAAAATACTTTGGGCCAGGCTTGGGCTTGGCTCGACCCAACCTGACCTGGCCCAAGGCCCAGCCCGTTCGGGGCCTGAAGAATGGCCCAAAGTTGGCCTGAGACTAAAGCCCAAGACCCAGCCCGAACATGGGCATGGGCCTTAGACAAGATGTTTTGCCTACTAAGGTATACTGTATACGATAGTTGAAGTACCGATATTGCTATTGCTTATCCATTGTTTCTCATTGGAATGTTACTACTATTTAGTCATTGTTATAGAATCAAGATAAGTGCAAACTTAGTAGTTCTGTAGACATCTTATATTCTTATGCATGGTTTAATATCTACTTTATTGTGGACATTCTTATGCTTGTAACTTCTTTTTTGTGCTTGATTTAGGGATGCGTAATCCTTCTATTGAATGTATATAATCATCCATCATTTCCATATTTCTCGTGTTGTGGTTTTCATGACGAGGAAATGAACCAAAGCTTGGAACGGCCCAACCCAAAGTAAACGGGTCGGGCTTGGGCTTGGGCCGAACAACACCAAAATTTGCAGGCCCAAGCCCGGCCTAAGGTCCGAAAGATTTAGATGTGCTTGGGCCTGGGCCCTTCAAGGCCCAGCCCGGCCCGGCCCATGCCCATTCCTAACTATGGAGTACTTGTTCCTGAGTATTCGCCTTACGACAGGTAAGCTAGGGGAAATGGGTCGAAATTGAAGTTGGGGTTTGTTTGCTTGGATTGGTTGCTCCAATGCATAGTATATGACTGTTGAGATTATATTATGTTTTGAACTCAGTAATTAAATAAGGGAAGATGCTTTGAATAGTACCCTAATGTAGATACATGTTTGATTAACATCAACTTATCATGCAGTTAAATGTGTAATTGATGATCTCATATATGTATGATAAACAAATACTTTTAGAGAACAAGTAGTAAATTGCATGCAATTTACAATAAAAATCTTTACAAGTGATTTGGGACAGTGAATAGTAAGTGTAATGGTAATAATAGAACATGAACATCCCTCTCTTTACTCTTTTATACTTTTGTTAGTGTAGTAATGTCAGCATGTTTTAGTTGTACTGAGCTTTCTGCTTATATGTACTTCTTTGGAAACTCATACAGGTCTGCAGGATGTTGAGTAGCAGTTGTGACTTGAGCTTCAGTTGTTTGTACAAGACTTCAAGGTACAGTTTCACTAGTAGAGTTGTGCTAGTTGTTGTACTTTTATAGCTTCTGCGGTTTAAATTTGTCACTCGTGTACATAATTAGATTGTGGACTCTATGTAGAATTGTAAATTGTACATTTTAGGAACCATGAATATATAATGTTGTTGGAGCACTTTATTCTTACATTTCCTACTTATATTCTGAATGCTAATAATGCGGCTATTGTTGAGTATTTGGATCTCATGGAGTTTTTAGGTTCGACGTTCATCTCGCGGGGTGGAGCATCATAGATACACCATCATACCATTATCCAGTAACCAAATTGGACAAATACAAACTCTATCTTGTAATACTCTCTAGACCTTTCTAAACAAGCCCAAGAACGTCAAAAATGGAAACATTATACAAAGTTACGTACGAAATATGATAGTTTACGGCCTTTAAGGCGTAAATTGAGCCCTATAAAAGGGCTAAGAGGTTGAGCCACTTAACCACTTGACCATTTGAGCTGTCGTCGGAGACTCACCGGAAAGCTTTGCCGAAGCTCCGTCGCCATCGACCTCCAGTCGGCGATCTAAGGGTACCGTTTCAAAGAGTGCGTCAAGGTCCTTCCATTTCTCCCATGTATTTCACGCAAGCACCTCGAATTCGTTGATTTATGTGTGGAGGAGATATTCGGAGAACATCTTGCGAAGGTACATATTTTAGTTTCCGCCTTGTTGTTGGATCACACGCCTTTCATACATCGTGTACATATCGTTTTTTGTGTTGATTTGTTGTACATATCACCTAGAATTCAACATGCAAAGTCGAGTTTTATATCGTATCGCCACCTTCCGTCGTGTTTTCTGAGTGATTCGATAAATCCAAAAATTTGAACTTAGGCCAGTTGTATTCCATGCTACATATAACACATGTAATTTGTTTTGAAATTGGAGATAAAAAATTGGACACGAAATCAGAGCACCCACCGCAATCAACCACATTTTTTGAGAGTTCCCGTGATCTAAAAAATATGATATATATATATATATATGTTAGATTTCTCTTTGTTGAATGATCTATCCACACATATAATTTGTTTTCGATTTGGAGAACATATTTTGAATACGAAATCGGAGCACCAACTATAATCAATTGTATTTTTCGAGGGTTTTTGTGATAAAAAAATACGAAATATATGTCAGATTTCTCCTTGTTGAATGCGATGTCCACACATTAACTTTGTTTTCAAATTTGAAATAAAAATTTAGACACCAAATCGGAGCACAAAGTCACTGTCTACAACTATGATTAACCATACAAATGGTATGGTCGATGGAATGAGTCATCATCCATAATGGATGTTGGTCATCTACATCAATTAATTACCTAACTATAGTGAGACCCTCAAGAACTAAACCTTAAGTAGTTAGATTAGAAATTAGGGTAGATGATTTGAATTCTAAGAATTGAATGAGAAATCAAATGGGTAATTAAGTGAAATCCATGATCAATATATTATCTAACTCATGATCAGAGTACTTTGAATCTATATGACATCTGGTTGTGTTGCGATTGGAACCTTTGCCCCATGTGCTTAGTGCTTTGTTGGTCTCCATGATCGAGGAGTTCTCACGTGTTGAGGGTTGTGGCGCACAATGCAGTTTTATCGTGTTGCTTGGATAGTTGGAATTAGTGACCACAAGGGACAAGCTAGCATCCTTGAGTCCCCGGGTAGAAGGCTAGATGGTCGCGACTCCAATTGCATTGACTGGGTGACGTGTAGTTCTTGATGTCGCCTCGATATGCTTGACGATTACCGTGAGACATCACTCTTCCCATATGTGTGTTTGGTAGTTTGATCTTCGCTTTTCATCATATAATCGATCACTCAAGTTTGTTACTCGTATTGATTCTATGAGGAAAGTTCTAGGATGTGGTTAGTGAAATAGGTGTTCTTACCGGTTTGCCCCATATTCGGAGAAAAACGGAAGGTAGTCGTAGGTTCGACTACAGTTGAGCTGAAAACTAGATCTTAAATGCCATATTTCGCTTAATTTGTACCTATCATCGAAAACTCTTACTGACGTGTAGTGGTTTCCCAGTGAGTTGTTTCGGCTAGTCCTACCATGGTTGTTTGGGTTATTTGAGAAAGAGTTATTTTGGACATCAAATTGACTTAGATTGAAATATGATCAACTTAGGAAATCAAGAGAATTTATAAATGAAATGAGAATGGTGAATTGGGATGGAAATGGAAAGGTTAGTAAAAGAAAGTGTTGGAAACTTATTTAGAATGCATCTACTTCACGCATGTCTACGGAGGCACCCCAACCCTAAAGTACTATGTATCTTGGAGTCGTATCGTAAGACCCCCGTGGATCACAGACTACTTCCTTCACTAACAAGAATGTTGAGCAATGATATTAATGATAACAACCTTAAAGAAATATAATAACCTAAGTATTAATGTACACTAGTAGCGTTACTTGTGAGAGAGTGTTCATGTTCTTGCGTACTCGCTTCCGTTTTCCTTTTGATTTCTTTCTGTTTATACAGTTACTCATGCGAGATACTTCTCCCCAGCTATTATACTGCTTTACTTTTTATTTGAATATATCCGTAATTGATAACTTTACTCATAATGCACCCTCTTCTGTGTGGTCTAACAGGTTCGTACGACCCGTTTCGAAGTAGTATACGGCTTTGTTGCCAAGGAGCCTATAGGCATGTCACACCCAGTAAAGTGTGTACTTGTGGTTTTTGTAGTAGTTATTTTCGTCATGTTTATTGTACTTTGAGAGATAGTGTTTTGTACATATACTCCGATGGACAGTTATAGGTTTTATACATTGTTGAAAATGGTGTTTTTTGTTATTATTGTAGTTGTTATCATGTTGTCAAGTAATTAATTTTAATCGTGTTGTTATTACCTTGCTTTGTTTACTCTATATATGTATCATCATCTACTCATCATTCATGTAACAATGATATCATCAACATAAACAGGTATGACAATTATACCTCTCTAAGTCCTCCAAACAAATAGTGAATGATCAACACTCAATCTCATGAACCCTTGTTGCACTATTAAAGTCCAAGAGCTTCTGGAACCATGCTCTTGGACTATTCTTAAAGCCATAGATCGCTCTGTGAAGCATGTAAACCTTCTGATACTCCCCATCAGCAACGAACCCAGGTGGTTGATACATGTAGACCTCCTTATGTAGGTCACCATAAAGAAATGCATTCTTCGCATCGAGCCGATATAGGGGCCAATCATGTATCGTTGCAATAGAAAGAAGAATACGCAGTGTAGAATGCCTGGCCACCGGAGAGAAGGTATACTGATAGTCCACCACATATGTATGGGTGAACCCACGTGTCAGAAATCTCGCCTTGTAGCGATCTGCGTTGTCATCTGCTTAGTTTTTTTATCAAAAACACCCACTTGCATCGCACAACAAATGCTCATATAGTAGCTGTAACAATACTCCATGTGTCACGCGACCAGTGTTCAGGAAATCGGTCCAGTATACCATATACTCGGCTGCATACTCGTACTTGGAAGCCTTGGCGCTTCGAGTATGGTCAAATCGGCATCTACGTGGGTCAAGACACATACTCGACCGACTACACCGTATATGCGGCTGATTATGCGGCTGATTTTTGAATAACGATTTTTTTAAAACCTTAACCTAAACTTGAACACCCGACTTAACACTCCTTCAATTGATGTTTTTACTCATTTGACTCTATATTACTTTTTATCCCAATAGTTTCTTTCCTTGTACCTTCAATTCTTTATTATTATAATCAAAAAATATAATATTTAAAGGATATTAACAAAATATTAAAAATTAATTTATATTTTTATAATGAAAAATACCAAACCGCATAAAATCGCATACTCCCTGCATACTTTATGCAGTGACCCTTCCGACAGAATACCGCATACCACCTTCCTGAACATTGCATGCGACTGTAAAGTGGACATCTCCTCCTCCATGGCAAGATACCACTGACTATCATGTATGGCCTTCTGATGTGTCCATGGTATCTCCACTATTGATAATACCACAACAAACCTCCTAAAGTCCTCTAAAAGTCGGCCCAAGGAAACATTGGGCCACAAGAGGATACGTAGCACAAGTACATCTCTGCTTTCGTAGAGCAATAGGTACATTTACATCATCTGTCACGTCATGAACCTATAAACTACCCTCCTCATAGGGCACATGCTCATCATGTAAAGAATCATGTTGCATAGACAACTTAATAGTGCCATCAGTAGAAACAATATGCTCATTACATGTCTGACGCGTGCTGGATGATGGGGAAGGCCCATGAACAGAGGGAACAACGTGAGGCTTGTGAGTAAACATACATAGCAAAATCTAAGTCAAGGTATCAGATGGCGGTCTAGGGGCAGCCACATGAGTAGGTGTAGAGATTGGTGGTATTGGTGGTGGAGGTGGTGGATACAGAGCAGGTATTGGAGGTGGTGCAGCCATATAAGGGTAATGTAATTATTCCCAAATTAACATGTCAAATTAAATTGAAGCAATTTACAGACTTGAGGGTTTTCAAAATTAGGATTTTGCATCCCAAATTGATCAATTTTATTCATTCGTCAGTTTTTATTTACGTCAAATAAATTGAGTTTGATTACAATCTCAATATTTATGGTAATTTAATTAGTTAGTGGGTCAATTAGAGTCTATTAGAGTCAAATAGAATTTTATTTGATTTGATGTCATCTTCTTTCTAATTTTGTAATCCCACCACTCCTGTATAAAGGGGATAGTAGCCATTTGTTTAATCAGTTCAGAATATATGAAAAACTAAGCTTTTCTCTCTCTCCCGTTATCCTCTCCCTCTACGTGATCTTCGCGATTCGTTTCCAAATCCCGTGCAATTGACTTGTTCTTCTCTTTCTTCCTCTCCTCTCTAAATTTCTTCCATCAAATAATTTTTCCACCACAAAAACTAATTATTCTACCATTACAAATTTTGACGTGCATCATTTGATATCAGAACATGGAAACGGAATCTCTCTTACGATTCGATGATCCAATCGATTATTGATGCCTAAAGTTCGATTTGAGTCGTCTCGGACAAGGTTCACATTCGCATTCGAAGACGTTCAAGCAACAAGTATTGTCGTGCATGAAAGTATATCGATGGTTGGACACCTTAATCTAGGAAGAATCATTTATTATCAAAAAAAATCAGATCATTGCATCTTTTGTGCAACACGATCTTAATCAAGAGAATGAAGGTATTTTCAATTCAGAAGAAGATTTTATTATTACAATTGTTGTACAACAAAACAAGGAGGGCCCAGGACCCATCTATGATGAAGGAACCGTCTTCGACGAAGATTCTGTGGA
This sequence comes from Ottelia alismoides, assembly GCA_037367405.1. NCBI lineage: Eukaryota > Viridiplantae > Streptophyta > Magnoliopsida > Alismatales > Hydrocharitaceae > Ottelia > Ottelia alismoides. Next base: position 2,448,653 of record JAZKJV010000416.1, read on the forward strand.
TGACGAAGTCGAAAATCTCGATTTGCTCGCAGGCAACTTGTTGTCCTGGAAGATGTGAAACCCATATACAATGATAGCATCGTGGAGGAGCTTGTGGATCTCCCTGTTGTGGTCCTCATTGTTGCATCCCAGGAGGCAAGTGCTTCACCACTGCTACTGCCGAGTGTGCCAGGCTCGACCGTAGCACCGCCACCGGACAAGCCACCCCTACCTTCGTGATAGCCTCGTACCCCCTCCCCGAATGCGCCCTCGATTCAACGCTATAAGCCATGTTGCCTTCCTCGAAGTCATCGCCTTGCGTGCGAACACCACCGCCTTGCATGTGGCTCGTACGGTTGTTATTGTCAATGCTGGAAGCGACATCGACGAGTCTCGATGCCCCCTAGAGCCTCTCTTGCATGAAGACTCTACCGTAGGGTCACGAGGCCCTTCATCGAAACCTCCCTCCTTGTCGTCGCGACCGTGCAGATTCAAAGCATCATCGTAGAGTCCTCACGTGCCCTCGAACTCCACGCGGCCACTATTTAAACCCTAAATTTAGGGTTTGGCATCGTCAAAGGCATTGGAAGGAGGATGTCAAGAGTGCACGGGCTCCTGATTTACCTCCCGTGGAAATCCAATCCCATGAAATTAGGGATTGGAAGTTGATTTGGGGAAATTTCGAGGAGGCCCCTCCTCCAATGTCTTTTTATCAAAAGGATAATGTCAAGGGAGGTTATTGGAGTTGTTATGTAAATAATGGAGGAAACAAATTTCAAGGATGCCCTCCAGTGGAAAAACATTACGAAAAAAGGGCAGAGGAAAGAGGAAATATGCATCCATCAATTCCAATTAGGATTAGGAATTCGGGAATTGCATATATAAAAGCCCTATGGTCTAGTATATTACCCACATCTCCTCTCATCCTAGACTTGTGACATTCATTCTCTAAGGCTTTTTCAAATTCCGTAGTGCTAGAGATGGAGTTGCCTCATCAATTTTTCAAGCATCACATCATGGGAGGGACATCCGCATAGATGTCGCCTTTTGCACCACACATGTTCTTCAAGCATGAAGTTGACAGCTCCAACCACCACGCCAAGGACACTTGGATTACATCATTTGCTCTACAGTTGTTCTTTCAACATGGGATCGAGAAAGCTAGAATAAATCGTCAAGTCTTGAATATTAATAAAAATCAAGCAATTCGTAAGGAGATGAATTTTTCAAGCAGGGGAGTTGATGCAATTATTCCCAAATTGACATTTCAAATCAAATTGAAACAATTTGCATATTTGGGGATTTTCAAAATTAGGGTTTTTCGTCCCTAATTGATCAGTTTTATTTATTCATCTATTATTTATATTAAATAAATTGATGTTGATTACAATCTCAATATTTATGGTAGACTAAATTCGTTAGTGGGTCAATTAGAGTCGGATAGAGTCAATTAGGATTTTATTTGAATTGAAGCTATCTTCATTCTATCTTTCTAATCCCACCCCTCCTATATAAAGGGGATGGTAGACATTTATTTAATCAGTTCAGAATATATGAAAAATTGAGAATTATCTCACTCCCGTTATCCTCTCCCTCTACGTGATCTTCGTGATTCATATCCAAAATCCCATGCAACTAACGTGTTCTTCTTCTCTTTCTTCCTCTCTTCTCTAAGTTTCTTCCACCAAATAATTTTTCCACCACCAAAATTAATTTTTCTACCATAGCAAATTTCGATTTGCATCAGAGAGGGAGGCACGTATAGCTCCTCGCTAGAAATAGATGGAGTCAACATGTCGTCTGTAGGAGAGAAATGCAAAACAGACATTAGAAATCAAGAATGTGGAAGCGTACTATCAGAGAAATAGAATAAACATGAAAGAAAACTTGGATTTTTACGTAGAACCCTACTCCATGAGGAGCGGAATGAAACCATGGGAGAAAGCCTCAAATGGTTGATTATTCTATTTAAATTTATCGTCTGATACAATGGGTGTGGGCTTCTTATACAATCTCCACTGACTCTCCAAGTCCCACCAATAATCTATGTGGGACTAAACATAAGTGAGTGTGGTAATTGGGACCCTGGAGGATCCAATTACCCACCTACATACAATGGGCGCATACTCCAACACTTCCCCTCAAGCTGGAGCATACAATGTTTATCTTGGATAAATAGACAGAAAACTCAAACTCACAATACATGGCACCACAGACAATATCAACTCAGTGCATGCTTTATTGTCGGTTATTGTTGAGGATGTTGCTTCTCATGTTGAGCTCGTGAGGAACAAAAAGGCTGGAGTGTGAGTTAAACTGGGTCTCCTCATCGGAGAACATGTGCTCTGTATTGCATCTGTCATAGTCACTAAAACCGAATGAGTCTCCACCAAGAGAACTTATGCAACTGTTGCATCTCTCTGAAGAGCCGAACTGGAAAAAGTCATGAAAACATCCTCGTCGGAGTCCACACTCGCTGGATAATGGAGTTCAAAAGTCCCCTCATCAGAGAACTGGGTGTCTCCCATACTGGCTCAAAGAATGGGATCTCTACTCTGGAGTTTCTATGAAACCACATGAAAACTTTAGCCCACAATGGCAAAGAAAATGGGATCTCTACTATGGAGTCCTTATATATCACATGAAAACCCTGAGCCAACTAGATCAAATATGGGGACTTTTAAACAAAGAACGCATACGCATATATGTGTGCATTAAACTGAAGACTCTGAAACAACCTATCAAGTTTGAATACAAACTGTAGAGTATGTATCTGAAGAATCTGAACTGGAGACCTGTAAAACTCTACACATACTCCCCCTTTCTCCCATACATGTTGAAATAACAGATATCGACCAAGTTGGAAGAAAACGTGAAGATGGAGAAAAACAAAATTCAGTAAGCCATCACAATTTTTCATCTTTTCTTCTTCATTTTTTTAAAATCATCAACTTTTCGTATGGATTCTTTTTATACGATCATTTTTTCTTTTGCGTATGTTTTTTTGTACACACCTTTTTTTCAAAACTCTCGGCCCACTTTGACGCAAAAATATCACATCCTTTTTTACTTTTTATTTTTTTGATACACAGCTCAAACATGGCTCAAACTCATGTAGTGGCCCACAATTGGGCCCAAAATCACGTTCTTTCCTTTTTATAATAGTGCAGCAGCCCATTGCAGCTATTTAGCCATCTACCATCTCACATTGTCACTCAAAGGAACTAAGAAGTGGGTGTGGCTGCTACTGGAAGACTTCCTCTGCGTAAAGGAAAAGGTGGAGTGGACCGGCACCACTTGCGCGAGAACCGCGAGGAGAGGATGGTGCCCTTGTGCGAGGGTTGCTCCGCCTGGAGTCGGTGCCCTTCTGAACTGAAACAGAAGTATGCTCACGCCGCCATCGGTTGGGATGTGTCGCCAACCGGGGCAATATGCCACCATGCCATGGAGAGTTAGCAAGGCCTTAAATGTTGGATTTTGATTTAGTTTCGGTGACTGATAAAAACAAAATTTCGGTCATTTCGATGGTTTTTTGAACTAGGGCCACCAAATTCGACCGATATAGGTCATTTCAGCAATGGTGAAGGAATCGAGGTGAAGATTGGTGATGATAACATTCGGAAGAGAGATTCTTTTAGATATATGGGATCTATTTTGCAACATGATGGGGAAATTGATGGAGATGTCACTAATAGAATAAATACAGGGTGGCTAAAGTGGAGAGGAGCCTCTGTTGTTCTCTATGATAAGAAAATTCCTTTAAAAATTAAAGGAAAGTTTTACAAAGCAACTGTGAGACCTGCTATGCTCTATGGATCTGAATGTTGACCTGTGAACCATAGACATGTGCAGAGAATGGTTGTAGCACAAATGAAAATGCTAAGGTGGATGTGTGGACACACACGTAAAGATCTATGGATCTGAATGTTGGCACGTAAAGATCAGATTCGGAATGATGCAATCAGAAAGAAAGTTGGTGTAGCTCCGATCGAGGATAAGATGCGAGAAAACAGCTTAAGATGGTTTGGTCATTTGCAAAGAAGATCAGCTGATGCACCAGTTAGGAGATGCGAGTGTTGGGATGTTGAGCCAGTAAAGAGAGGGCGAGGACGGCCCAAGAAGTGTTGGAAAGAAACTATACGAAGGGATCTTAGTTTTATGGATATAAGCCCGGGATTGACCCAAGATAGATCTGAATGGAGGCGAAGAATCCATGTAGCCGACCCTACTTAATTGTGGGAAAAGGTTTTGTTGTTGTTTGTATAGGTCATTTCAGCCGAATTTCAGTCACCCACCGAAATCGAAATTCAACCGAATTTTGACGAAACTAGATCCCATGTCTAGGGGTTCTTCAACATGGTTGTTGCTATTGTGGCTTTCTCTTTCGCAAGAATAAGGGCTTCGCTGTTGGAGAAGAGGGTTTGAAGTTCTTCTTTCACAAAACTAAGGTTCTTGAGGAACCCATTATTAATGTTGGGATCTTCGAGAAGATGCTTGAACTGGAACTTATAGCCTGATGGAACCCCTCGATCAGATGCCTCCAGAATTGGCATTAATCTTGACGATAAAGATGCTTGCAGAACTTGATGTCGATGATGTTGGGTTAGCGCGATAAAGATGCCTCCAGAATTGGCCTTGATCATTGCTGTAGAAGTCGATGATGTTGATGGGTTTGCACGAAAATAGAGGCGAGATCACAGAATAAATCTTCAGACCTTGGTGTTGACCCGTGCAAACTTAGGGTTTCAAAAAAACCTTAGAAATAAATTTTGAAACTTGATAGTGAACATAATCTACAAGAATCTGCATTGTGGAATAATAATAAATCTGCAAGAATCAATTTTCAAGGATAACTAAGAACGACAATCAGATCTTATGGAATTTCATGACAGTTGAAAATTAGGGTTTCAAGAAACCCTAAAAATTAAAACTCGAACTTAAACGATCTTGAACAATGAATAAATAAACTTCAAGAATAAATATTGAAAATCAATCAAGAATCGACCTGCTTTGATACCATGTTAGAAATCAAGAATGTGGAAACATGATATCAGAGAAATAGAATAAACATAAAGGACACTGGGATTTTTACGTGGAACCCTACTCCCTGAGGAGTGGAATGAAACCACGGGAGAATGCATCAAAGAGTTGATCCTTTTTATTGAAGTTTCTCATCTAATACAATGGGTGTGGGGCTTCTTATATAGCCCTCACTGACTCTACAAGTCCTACCAATAACTACTGTGGGATTAAACATAAGTGGGTGTGGTAATTAACCCTGGAGGGATCCAATTACCCACCTACACACAATGGACGTATACTCCAACAAGACTCAAAGAAAATGACATATGTACATACAAAGTATTTCCGTCGAAGCGGGTCAAAACAACAATACCCCTTCTGGGTACGAGAATAGCTGACAAGGACACATTTGACAGCTCTAGGGGAGAGCTTGTCATGACTAAGTGATAGATTGAGAACAAAGGCAACACAGTGAAACACACGGGGTATAAGACAAAACATGTCCTTGGGAAACGCAATCGAGAAAGGAATTTTTTTCTCCTAAAAGTAGATGGCATGTGGTTCACCAAGTAGCAAGCAGTGAGGACCATATCTCTAGATCAAAAGGGTCCGGGTCACATAATGTAAATGATGATGTTTGCATTCGGCAACACTGTTCTACTAAGATGTGAACGATGCCATGAGACCTGAAGAACTCGGACTGCTAAAGTGCAGAACTCCAATGCATTATCGGATCGTAAATACTTGACAGTAGCAAAGAAAATGTTCTTTATTTCATTAATAAAGAATTTAGTGACAGACTCGGCCTCATACTTAAAAAAACCCAAGAAAGTCTAGAATAGTCATCCACAATAACAAGATAAAAACGTTGTCCCTAGTGGTCAAGAACACGACTTGGACCCCAAATATCTAAGTGAATAAGCTCAAATAACTGAGTAATGCTACGACTCTGAGGACAAGAGAAAGAAAAGCAATGATGTTTCACAAGTCGACAAGCCTCACACTGGAAGGAAGACACGTGGAAATCTGTGGAAGGACATGACACAATTGTTGTAGAGGAAGGTGGCCAAAACAAAGATGTCATCGGTATGGAGAAACGGATTCAGCGGAAATAGTAGAAGCACCAGCATGAGGAGGTTGGACCAGTTTATAGAGCCCCTACTGCTCAGGGCCCCATCCAATCACCCTGCCCATGTGTACGTCCTGAAACACAAGAGAATAACAGTCAAAAACGATACGACAATGCAGATCCTTTATGATTTGACTAATAAATAGCAAGTTCATTTGAAAGTCTTGAGCATATAAAACATTCTGTAGGTGCATGGATGGCATCAAATGCACCTCCCCATATATCGTGATGGGTAAGTAAACCCCATTCGCAATAACGACCCATCTACCAGAAGGTATGGATCTATAAGGACTTAAATGTTCCATGTCACCACACAGATGGTGAGAAGCTCCATAGTCGATAATCTACTCTGTCATATCGGTCTTGTTGCAACTGATAGAAGCAGTGGAGCTCGAAGAGGATCTAGTTGTTGATGCGACGTCTGAGAAACTTGTAGTAGAGCCGGCAACATGAGTCATTATCTCCCTTGGACGGGAGACAATATCTTCAAGGCATGGATCTGCCTGAGGAACCGAAGTATCGAGAGGCTCAATATGCTTTGCCATACGAGCAGATGATGGGTATCCATGCTTCCGATAGCATGTCCTCAGAATGACCAAGATGACGACAGTATATGCATGGGTTATGCTGACGTCCACATCCTCTGCCACGTGGACCATACCTTCTAAACTTAATCAAGGCCTTAAATGTCGGTTTCGGTCATTATTTCGGTGACCGTCGAAACAGAATTTCGGTGGAATTTCGGTCGAATTTCGACCGAAATTTCGGTCATTTCGGTTATTTTTTGTACTAGGGCCCCCATATTTCGGTCATTTCGACCATTTCGATCGAATTTCGATTTCGATTGGATATCGATATTTGACAGAAATTCGACTGAATTTCGCTGAAATTTGAGGCCATGAACTTAATAGAACCTCCTCTATAGTGAGATGCATCCATCGTTGAGGAGGTATGTATGGTGGCAGTGGGTGGGATGAGAAGCCTGTTGAGATGACTGTAGGCCTCCTCTATGGGAGGTAGGGTCACACATGTAAGGAGCTATGCGCATGCGGCAACATACTCCATATCCAAGGATGCCAAGGAAACTCCAACCATCGTGGAGTTCATGCATGCCATTTGCTGCTCTGTGGAAGTTGTAACAGGCGCAAGGTTTTAAAAATTGTGAGGCGTATCGAGGTATTTTCCCAGTATCACCTCACGGCGTAAGCCTCGATGCGTAATAAGGTGTAAGCCTCACTCTAAAAAGAAAAAAATCCATAAAATACGATAATTAATCGTAATTACATTTTGCAAGTTCTAGATATTAAATAGCTTTGATAAAAAAAGACATAAATCCATGACATTTCAGGCTAATTTCATGTTTCAAACATCGAAGTTCGCACTAGGTGGGAGCTAAGCTATCTCAAATCCCCAACAATAATAAAAGTTCAAAATACAAATAATTTGACCATCAAAAAACATGAAAGGCTAATAAAGCAAATTCAAACATAAACAAGTTATTATTGCAACTCTAAATATCGATGTCACATCTTTAAACAAGCAAGGAAATACTAAATTTATGTTGTAAGTTGTTAAATAACTCTCTTCTTTTGGACTCTTGAGCTGTAAGGAGTTAAGTAAATATGGATTTACAAGCACAACAATGGGTAGGTCTCAGTAATAGTAAAGTTTTGAATAAAATTTAATTAAAGGGCTTGGATGTCCACACCTTTTTAAATTTTGGTTGAGATATGTGTGCCAATCAATTGAGAGAGACATGAGAGTAAGCATATCACTTTTTACTTTACCATAAGGATTGGGCAATAGCATACTTGAATATTGTACGTTATAACCGTCCTTGTTCATGCATGTTTTGATGTGCATTATTTCGGTCTCGACTGAATAGAAGCAAATATGAGACATGTTTACAAAACATACTCTTCAAAATTTAGGTCAAAGAAGGTGACTTGCATCCAAACATTTCAATAAAGAAAGCATTTATGCTTGACTCATACTAAAGGCATTGGATTTAAGGAATCAAACCTCATTTTTTGTTCATGATGATTTATAAAGAACATGCAGAACAAAGTAAAAATAATCTTAATATGTTAACAAACTACAAAAAAATAAATGCCTTTCGAGAGCTCAAGGACTTGAAACTGCTTGTCTACGAAAGACGAAAAGCTCACAATCAAAGAGAAGAGAAGAATATATTGCATAAAATAATGATAAATCAATTGAGTTTTGAGGCAACACCTCGAGGCACACGCCTCAATGAGGCTGCTCGAGGCTACAGCCTCGAGGTGTTGCATACGCCTTAGCACCTCGAGGTACGTTTTTAAAAATAATGAACATGCATGAAGCTATGAAGCTTCTCAAACATGCCTCGAAGCAAAGAATAAAAGGTATGCAGAGGTGAGCACTCTATTTGGCCATGTATATATCAAATTGGAGCTGAAGAATCTCGACATCATTCTTCGCTGAACATATGTAGTTGTTAGAATATCCCGCATCGCCTTGATGGTGTGTCGGTTCACAATATCATTAGCAATCTTAGTACTGAGAGTCTCAAAGAGACAAAAACGCGCATACGTGTTGTCTTGCTTCCATGAAGCATTGTCGCCAGTCATGTCTGTCGGTTCAGGCCCTATCGGAATGTGCTTCTTCCATTACACTACATGAGGGTCATAAACTGCATGGACCACAACTCGTAGTTGGTCATATCCATCTTCACAATGGGCATCGAGCCCTTGAAGGCACCGGATGAAGAAAAGACATCACCCTTGTTTTCTGACATGATTTAAAAAACTTCGAAACAAAACTTGACTAGAGAAGTTGATGCAAATAAAAAAATCCAACGGTGGAAAAGAAATATTTGACGGTGGAAAATTTGTTTGGTGGAAGAAATTTAGAGAGGAGAGGAAGAAAGAGAAGAATGTATCGATTGCGCAGGATTTTGAAGACGAATCGTGGAGATGGCATGGATAGAAAGATAGAAAGCGAGACATTGAGAGATAAATCTCAATTTTTCATATTTTAAGAATTGTCTAAATAAATGACTATCATTTTTCATATAGGATAGGTGGCGTTGCAAAAATATAAAGAAGATAACATCAAATCAAATAGAATCCTAATTGACTCTAATCAGCTTTAATTGACTCACTAACTAAATTTACTCTACCATAAATGTTGAGATTACAAACAATCTCAATTTATTTAACGTAAATAAAAATAGATGAATAAATAAAACTAATCAATTAGAGACGGAAAATCTTAATTTTGAAAATCCACAAATCTGCAATTTGCTTCAATTTGATTTGACATGTCAATTTGGAAATAATTGCATTAGAAGTAGATCGATCCGAGCGAGTCTACGCGACCATATAGAGGATCAGTTGTACATGTAGACTCATACAACCGTCCCCATCAATCCCCGATCAGTGCTAGAGCCGAAAGAGATTATTTAGAGGTCTGAAATCTTTTTTTTGTCAAAATAAACCGCTTCTGTATGTTGGGCGCGATCGAAACAGGCTAGGAGATCCGTGAATGGTTGCTAGGGTAGCTAGCAACGATCAGCGAAACCAGCGAAGGTTTGCAGGTGGCTGGTTTGGGCTAGCGGCAGGGGCCCCCAAGGGGGAGGGGGGTCGTGGCGTAGGGTCCTTCAGTGGAGGTTGTTTCACGTGGTGTGCAAGGAGAGAGAGGGAGGCAGGCAAGGTTAGGGTTTTAGGGATTGTTTTGGGGTATGAAAACTCTGGTCTAGGACTGTCTCTCTGATACCATGTTGGAAAAATTATAAGTTGCTTATTCATGGGCCCTAGGGTTCTCTTATATAGAGGAGAGACCCGTTGGGCAAATTACATAATGAAGGCGGAAAGAATATAAAATACATAAAAGAGACAAAAAAAGTAATATCTCAACAATCAATATATTATCTAACTCCATATCCAAGTACTTTGAATTTATGATGATTATATGACATAAGGTGGTGTCGTGGTTTGAACCCTTGCCTCGCGTGCTTGGGGATTTGGTAGTCTCCATGGTTGAGGTGTTCTCCTGTGTTGAGGATTGTGGCACACGATGTAATTTTTCCATGTTGGTTAGATAGTTGGAGTTAGTGACCACAAGGGTTGGACCAGCACCCTTGGGCCCTGGGTAGAAGGCTAAATAGTCGTGACCCCATTTGCGTTAGTTGGGTGATGCATAGTTCTTAATGCCGCCTCGATATGATTATTGAGTTGCCGCAATACATCACTCCTCTAAGATGCACGCTTGGTAGTTTGGTCTTCTCTTTTCGTCACAAGATTAATGCGAGTGGGTAATGAGAGCCGACCACTCGAGTTGGTTACTCGTATTGGTTCTATGAGGAGAGTTCCGAAATGTGGTCAATAAAATGGGTATCCTTACTGCCTTGCCCCGTATCTGGACCGAAGGTAGTCATAGATCCGACTACAATTTGAGCTGAAAACTAGATTCTAAATCCCATATCTTACTTGAGTTGTGCTTACCATCAAAAACTCCTACAGACATGTGTTGCCAAGTGAGTTGTCTCGGTTGGTCCTACCCAACATAAGAACTATCTTGCAAAGCACTTTGTCACAAAGAGTTTAGGGAAAGTGCGCTACTTCACGACCATTGAAGTTGCTAAAATACTAGTGACATGTTTCTTTCTAGAAAGTATGTTACAAATCTTATACTAGAAACTAAGATATTAAAAGGAAATCCAGCATCTACCCTATAGACCCCAATGCTAGGTTATAATTATATGAAGATTCACCTATATATATCGATGCAAAGCAATACTGCTGCCAAGTAAGGAAGTTATTGGATGTCACTGTTACTCCCTCCAATATCTCCTTTTAGGTTAATCGAGTCACTTCGTGACCTTTAGTTTGCTTTTAGTTAACAGGAAACAATCAATACCTTGCTGGAAATGGTCTAATTCAAAAGTTATTCATTAATGAGTAAAAGTATAACCCCAAAGCAATAGTGGATTTGAAATGGGAAGGATTAACGACATAAAAAGCAAAGCCAAAACCACTCCTCCCATGTAATGCCATGTTGGCTACATGCAATCAATGCCTCCAAATAAAAATATTATTATAAAAAGGTGGGTTGGCAGAGGGGAGGGATCAGAGACTTGATGAACACCATATGTTATTAACAAAATAAAAATTGCAAGGATTAATTGCATTCCCTTGAAATGAAGCCCTAGCATTTAAATGCATGCGAAAAACTAACAATAGCCAAAATAAGGATATAGATTATTGTTGTCCTCATTATGCACAAATAACAAGGATACCACCAAATTCATTGCAACCAAACTCCAACCTCAATTAAGGTAAGGTATTTTACCTATGAATATCGAAATCCGGATGCCCAAGGCGACCACCTCTCCCATATCCCCATGTATACAGCTCCCCACTGGCCCCTACTGCTGCACTGTGGAACTTTGCAGCAGCTATTATTTTAGTGTGGAAACCTTGAAGTGCATCAACTTTGCAGGGAAGTTTTTGAATATGAGCATTTCCAGTTCCAAGTTGGTAATTAGTGCCGCTGCCCCAACTAAATACTTCAGTGGAAACTGAACAGTGACGGACAAAGATATATTTTTTGTCAAGATAATGTAGTCTAGGAACAATTTCAGATTAACTTTTCATGCAGCCATGTGAATAATCATTGAGAGTAGATGAGTAAAAAAATTACTGGAATCAGGTTTAGTTCCCGTTGCAAGCAATACTGGTCCAGATATAAGATCGGCAGGGATCCTATATTTTGAGTCCTCCACTGTCAAGGAAGCACCAGATTGAAGAAGAACACTAGCAACAGCAAGATGACCAAAGTGGAGGGCCCTATGGAGACTGCTCCAGCCAGATTCCCCATCCTGAAGAGTTATATGCACAAGTCAATTCCACCACCAGAATATTAAGTCTGGTTAGTCATTGAACCAGCATGTTAGTTGCAAGGATAGAAAAAAGTCATTAGAGAAGATATGATTGGCAATCTAACTACTCGCTTCCACATAACTTGAACAGATACATATACAACAAACTAAGAGAATATAGGGATGAAAAAAGAATAGAGTTAAGCACCATACCCTTGTGTTGGGATCAGCACCAGCAGCAATTAGCCTCTTAACTATTGGTACATGATTCCGCCATGTTGCAATGTGAAGAGGAGTTAGCCCACAAGCATTCCTTGTATCAATATTTCCACCATTTTTTTTCAGTAATATTAAAGCTGATTCAAGTTCGGAGAGAGACCCTTCTCGTGCAACTGTCCACAAGTCTTTTTGTGAAATACTGGAGGATGCTTTTTTAGAGATTGGATACTTTCCAGAGCCATAAGGTGATGGCACGCCGTCCATCAACACTTGAAGAAATTCTAAAAGGATCTACTTTCTTAATTACTGGTGGTGGGGAATATTAATTTTTTTCTTGTTTAGTTTAAGGACACAGGTAAAAAAATCTAAGCACCGAACTCGCCCATTGTCTGTCCTCTGCAAGAAACACGAGAAGAGCTAGAGCCTTGACATCTTCTGAGTGTCCAAAGGAATAACTGTGTATGTAATCCATTTCGAAGTCAGTGCTCGTGTTCAATACTTCTCTATAAGTAATCCTTCAAAAATAACATTTGAGATACTGGTAACAAATTTAACTTCCTTTTCATGGCAATAACAAATAAGAATACAACAACAACAACAACAAATCCTTTTCCCACATTAAGTAGGGTCGGCTACATGGATTCTTTGACTTCATTCAGATCTATCTTGGGATAATCTTGGACTTCGATCCAAAAAACTAAGATCCCTTCGTATAGACTCATTCCAACACTTCTTGGGCCTTCATCACCCTCTCTTAGTTGGCAATAATAACAAATAAGAATATCGGCAAAAAATAAAGAATATAAAATTAGAAATGGGTGGCATTGATGGAGCTGTATAAAGCTTGCTAGGGAATAAACTAAGCAATGTAGCTACGGAATTGCATTTGGGTCCGGTCAACTTTTAATAAAAAAATGCATCAGATTCAACTGAAAGCAGCGTAGATGCTCAAAAGTATTAATTGAATCAGTGTACAGATTCAAAAGTGACATAATTGATGAAGCTTTTAGGAGATACAATTCACAAATTGACAATGTTCATTGAATTACCTACTACTAATGAAATGATACCAAGGATAAGTCACCTCCATTTCACGATTTTTATTCGGAAAAAAATAAGGGTACCACCAAAAAGGGAGTACAAAAATAATCATAAGCACAAATCTTGACCTCGCAGCGATCAGAAAACCCTATTAAGAAGAAATCCTAAAAAGAATGCACTAAAATTTCAACAGGGAGGCAATAGCCAGAGTAGCAAACTAACCCTGAAAAGGGAGAAAAATGCATAATCTCAGCATGGAAAGTCATGCAAACATCCTTTTAAGTCACGCCACCAACGAGACATTACTTAAGAACATCGTGAAGCCAACAAAAAATGAACTACGAAATAAGAGGTACCCAACACCGGAAACCAAAAATCCGAGGGAAAATATGATTTTTACTAGGAAAAAACACGATTTCGAGGGTAAAGATGCAATCTTGAGAAATGGGTAACCGTGGGAAAGGAGAAAAAAACAGCAGATCGAGGTGCATCGACGATTTCAGGGATGGGGGGAGTGAAAACAGACCTGAGATCCTACAGAAAGGAGAGGAGAGCGTCGAATTTGGAAGAGAGATGTGGACCTCGAGCACCGTTTAATGTGTTTGATTGCGGCAGTTGGAGACGAGAATCGAACGAGAGAATATGCCACAGTTTTGGAAGACCACAGCTCCCTCTCTCCCTCTCTCTCCCCCTCTCAAATGTATTATATTTTGTTCTTTTTTTTCTCCGTGGACGCTTTTTTGTTTGGGTAGGTTTCCACGGGACACGTCCAAAAAAAAGAAATAATTTAAGTTGCGTTGGAATATTCGCATGTACCCTCCCCTCTTTCTTTGTTTTATTTTTGTTTTTGTCCAAAAAAACTAATTGCATATAAGATGTCCATGGTTTTGAATTTAATTGTTACCCGACTAGAAAACCATATAGAGTGATCTCGAACTATATGACATCCGTTGGAATTCAGGCATCGAGGTATTCCGCTACTTGCTTCGAGAGAGAACGAGATGATGGAGATGGAAGAGGATTTTCTTAGCGAGGGTTGTTCTCGTATGAGATGAAGGAGATGGAAGAGGATTTCCTTAGCGAGGGTTGTTCTCATATGATGCCGTTCCTCTTGATTGAGGTCGACCTTTTATAAGGCATGTAAAGCCTCCTCACCAAGTTCGTTCTCTCTCCCACGCCCACAATTAGATCTTACAAGAGACCCAGCTTCCGTAATCGTCGGTCGCGTATCGCCGACAACGGTCCTTGACCATGTGGTTATCGGACCATTCTACACCCGCACTTGACCGCAGTGGTCAAGTCAATTACACTCCCACTATTTGTATTGTGTATGGAGATACCTACATTGAGGTTCATTGTTTATGAAAAACATCTTCCTTGGCTCATGCATTCATAAGTCTCGTCAAATCAATATGTTTGATGTAGGTTTTAGCTACTATTCCCTTGATTAGAGATCTATAAGTTATGGTAATTTTTTATTTTACCACTATATCTTGTATACAATGATATTAGATTTCAATGTATTTTACTTTAGAACTATTAGTCCCACTATTAATCAAGCTTATTGCAGCTTGATTATCACAATACATTTCAATTGGATCTTTAACCAATTCAAGGCTTAAGTTTTCAGAAAACGTTTAATCCAAACCGTGAGAGTGGTGGTCATGCTATATGCAGTGTATTTTTGCCTCTTGTGTTTATCTAGATACGCATCCTTGTTCCTTCATTCCATAAGAAACGACTACTCCATCAAACATGAAAAGATAACCTTATGTCATTTCATATAATTCGTATCCCCTCTAAAATCTGCATTGAAGTATCCTACTACCTCAAGTGATTCAGCTTGATACACTAGTTTCAGATACGCAGTTCCTTTCAGAAATCGAAAAATCCTCTTAACAGCTTCCCAATATGCTAGTACGGGATTACTTTGATATATACTAAGCGAACTGGATAATCCCAGTCTTGGCGAGTGCACATCATTGCACTGCTTGTGTATATAGAACTTTTAAAGATTTCTGCCCCATTCCAGGATATTGATTCTTACTAAATCTCTTTCCAAGCACAATCGGTGTAGAGTTGAAGTGTAATTCTACAGTCCAAATCTCTTTATTACAGTATACAAGTATTTTTCTTGATCGAGACTAAATGCCTCTAGATCTTTGTCTCTTATAATTTGAATTCCTAAAAGATAGGATGCTTCGTCTATGTCTTCCATCTCAAATTCACTGCTTTATTTCTTTTTAATTTCCTTTAGCATCCCTACGTCATTACCCGCGAGTAGAATGCCATCTACGTACAATGACATTATAGCAAACTTGCTCCCACTCTTCATGACATATACACAATTATTCACCTTATTATAAATAAATCTAAATTGGATAGTTTTTCTCATGAAATTAGAGATATCATTCTTGTAAAGATTGTTTTAAATCATATAATGACTTTCTTAACTTATAAACTTTTTTCTCCTAACATTCCACCTAAAATCCATCAGGTTGTCGTATATAAATCTTCCCTCTTATTCTCCATTAATGAGATTTGTTTTCACAGTCATTTGAAATAATTCCAAATCCATATATGCAACTGTAGCTAAGATCATTATAATTGATGCAAACTTAACAACCGGAAAGTATGTTTTGTGGAAGTCAATTCCAGCTTGCTGAGTATATCCCTAGGCAACCTAATCTTTCTTTGTATTTTATCAACAGTGCCATCAACTTGTTACTTTTTCTTAAATACGCACGTACATCCTATAGATTGCATACCTTCTTTGCAAATCGTATGACTCCCATACAGTGGTTTGTTCAATTGAATCAAGTTCGTCCTTCACGGCGACCGTCCATGATCCCAACTCATTCGAATTAATTGCTTCGTTGAAGGATATGTGATCTGTACAAATCGATACATCCTTGTCTATGGTGTAACACGACACCTTACATCCATAAAAATGATAATCTTTCATCCATGCGGGCTATGTTCTGGGTCTCTTGCCGATTATACTCAGGGTTCCCTAGGTACACTCACTTTCTCTAAAGGATCATTTTTAACCATAGGTTTATTCTCTGTATATGGATTATTAGTATCATCTTCCAATTCTTGTCTTATCTCCAAGTCGTCTTCGTTGTCTTGTATGGCAATAGAGGATCTAATTCCTCTACTTTGTGTTCCTTCTTTGAATGAATTTCAAGGAAGTTATATGACTTTCGATCGTACCTCTAGATTCATGGAAAAATCTATATCATTTAGAATGTTCACTATATCCAACAAATTTACATTTTAATATCTTAAAGTCTAGCTTGTCTCTAAGCTGACTCGGTATCAAGACATGCACAACACATCCCCATTTTCGGAGATGACCCAACTCGGGTTTCCTGCCATTCTAAATTCTGCATGAAGTTGATTCTACTGATTTGGTGGGAATTCGATTATGTATATAGTCAGCAGGCAATACTACCACGCCCCATTTTTTGAGTCATGGGTGTGACAACATACACCTAACTGCAATCATCAGTTTTGTATTCTTTCTTCAACAATACCATTTTATTATGGTATACAAGGCATCGTCGTCTGCCTATAAATGCATGCTGGAATGCAATATTCCTCAAAAACTTTTGAGGTATATTCTCAACCTTTATCAACCCTAAGGATCTTAATTGGTTTTCTCAATTTTATCTTTTTATTTTGTATCTCTTAAATGTTTCAAAGACTTTTACCTTTCTTCTTAAGAGATAAAAATAAGAGAACTTGAAGTAGTCATCAATGAGTTATGAAGTATTCCCTGTTTCTGTGTGTACTAACGCTCAATGATCCACATATGTCTGAATGGATCAAGCTAACAATTCTTTTGACTGATTTCCCATCGATAAGGATTTTTCATCATTTTACCGGTCATACAATATTCATAGGGCAATGTCCTTGCATCTATAATCTTAGGCAAAAGATCATATTTCATAAATTGATCCATTTTGGAATTTCCCTGATGATCCAGTCTCATGTATCATAAATCATAATCCGATAAAATACACACATAGAGTACTTAAAATCAATATTCATTAATTCACTGGGACATATTACGGGAAGACAAAACACGTCGTGCTCGAGTACAAAATTTTCCATGGCATAGACCTTTTTATTCTTTCATATGGATACATGTTTATTATAA
This sequence comes from Ottelia alismoides, assembly GCA_037367405.1. Classification (NCBI taxonomy): domain Eukaryota; kingdom Viridiplantae; phylum Streptophyta; class Magnoliopsida; order Alismatales; family Hydrocharitaceae; genus Ottelia; species Ottelia alismoides. The sequence continues at coordinate 2,466,068 of JAZKJV010000416.1, forward strand.
GATATTGAACTTCAAAATCTTTCTTGAGCAGAACTAGAACAAATACAAAGTTCCGATGTATTCTTGAAGCGTATAGTATATCTTGAAACACCATTATGTTGTCAATCAAGTCAAGCATGTATGTCATGATACCTTTAACATCCAAGTAGGTGATATTCCACATGAAGATCCTCTGTTCACATTTCTTCAGTTCCTTAAAGTTCACTAGCTCCTCCTCTATCTTAGCACTATGGAGGCACCAAAATCAATCAACGACCTTCATAGTCCGTGACAGCAAAGTTGCACTCTAGAAAAACCGTGAATTCAATTTTCTTTTTGCCTTTATTTTCAGGCACTTTAGAATTTTCTAACTTCTTCTTGTTGGGACATGACCTTGAATGGCCATATTTTTTGCATCTGTAACAGGAGGCACGTGGGCATTTCCCACCTTGCCCTTGAAATTCACTATGGTAGGTCTTAGTCTTTTATTTGTGTACGCCACATTTGCTTCTTCTTCTTCTTCTTCTTCATATTCTTCCTCAACCTCAAAGATCTCGCCTTTTGATCTTTGCTTTGAGAGGTCATTCTCAAACACCAATTGTGTAGGTCGGTCCGTCACACTCTTGATGTTATTGTTTATCCTCAAGAATGTGACAATCACATCGAATGAAGGTGGGAGACTTCCTAGAATGGTTGTTGTCTGCATCCTCTCCGAAATCGTGCATCAGTAGCTGCTAGATCCTTGGTCATCACGACCATCTTGTTCACGTGCTTGAGGATGCTTCCATATCGCTTCATTCTACACGAGCTACACTTGTGTAGAAGAAGTGGGATGTTCACTTCCGATTTGGAGTGATATTTTTCTTTAATCGTGATCCATATCTCATACACTGATTCGAAGTTCTCAAAGACCTAAATCAAAATCAACTTCAATTTTTTCAACATAAATCTCCTAGCCATATTATCTATTTTATTCCACTATTCATGAGACTTGATTTCCTCTGTGCTTGTATTATCATGTAAGGTAGGGCCAATTTTATCTATAATGATATCATATAGTAGGCCAAAGTATATTTTTCTACTCCATAGTTCATGTTAAGGTACTCAAATTTCTCACCTCGGTGGCAATGGTTTTGCTTATCATATTTGGATCTCTCGTCGAGAATTTCTAGATGGGAGAAAGAAGTGCTTTAGTGGTGATGGCATGACAAGCTCCGCACGGAAAGGGTGGAGATCGACGTCTAGGGCAACGATCAACAGTGGCGTAAGGAGTTGATCATGACCAGGACCAAGGAGTGCATTGATACCATTAAAGAGTCAAAGTATGTTGTCTGCTACTTGCTTCAAGAGAGAATGAGATACAGTGGATGGAAGACGGCTCCCTCAATGAGGGGTGTTCTCAGATGATGTCGCTCCTCCTTGTGGAGATTGAGCTTTTATAGGGCGTATAAAGCCTCCTCGCTAAGTCTTCCCTCTCCCCACGCTCACGGTTCGGTCTTTTGAGAGACCCGACCTCCATAACCATCAATCATGTAACCGCTGACAACGGTTCTTGAACACACGGTCATCAGACCATTTCTATAGGAATGAGGCACCAAATTCGAGCCAACTCATTCCTTGCACGTGACGTGAATAGATTTCTATTGATACATGTCGATATTATCTAAAATTTGAAAATATATGCCTTGTCCGTCAATTAAGGATGTGATTGTCAGATATGCGACAAATATATGGCATATCCTTACCACTATAAAATATGAACATGTTTGCGGATACAAATGTTGTTGGATATGAATATTTAGAGATCATATATTAATAATAACAAATAGATTTTATAAATTAGCTTAATTATACATGTATTAGATGGCTCACATGTAAAATAAATATAGGTAATGTAATTATTCCATAATAATTATATTATGTATGATGACATAAGGCATAAAATTTTGTTACTATTATATTTATATGTTAAAATGTATGTACGCATATCTGTGGACATCATCCTGTTATATCTACCCAAGTTATACATAAATGAATACGAATATCAATATATATATAATAGATACAATAGCAATCCACATTAGATATCCGGATTTGCATCCCTACCACCAATTCTTCCATCCCAACTCAACAACCAAATATCTCTTCCTAAGCAAATCGAAATCCCTGCAACTCACGCGACATCTTCTTCTAATCTCGGTTCATCAGTTCACCATCATCTTCACTCAACATCTTGAGTCTATCCCCTAATACTGCAAACTTATGAGTGGTTTTTTTAATGCATCATGCCCCTTTTCCGATGTCGCGGTCTCACAGATCCTGAGATTGTCCTTTGATTTTACAAACTTTCATGTGATTGTGTCCAAGCCTTGGGCCCTCCTCTGATATGGCAAACTCTGATATAGTTGTGGCAATATCTCGAGTCCCTCCTTTGATGTCTCTTCTCCGTCTCAACTTTAACCTCCTTCTCAAAGATTATACAGCCACAAAATCATAATTCCATCAGATTCAAATTAATCTTTGGCTATAAATTGTCGATACTAATTCTACCAATAGTAAAGGTCTACCAAATCCAAGGGTTTAAGTACATTGATTTTATGTTTAACATCGTGCACAAGGAGGTTAAAAATTTCGTCAAAATAACTTTTTATTGTGGTATAATTTTACGTTAAATTACTATTAATTCTATAATAGTTATACGTGTTGACGGAAAAAGGTCAAAGTATGTTTTTAATCCATCGATTAATAAGCTGATTAGATTTTACAGTTAATGAGTCTATTATCAAAATAATCGCATTATTTTGCTATCTTTATTCTCAATTACAAATAAATTACCTGATCCAATAGATCTCATAGGATGATTCCAACTGTGTTAAATGCAAATGACTGCTCCATGATCAGCTTTGATTGCATGTGCATCTATTCTGTTAAAATACTGTGCATTCGTATATTGTCTGCCTCACGGCATCCACGACTAAGACCATGCAAGGATTGGTACATGGGAAGGGATATTAAACCTAACAACTCTAATGTCTGCATCTTTAGATAACCAACACAACATCATAAACAAGTACATACTGAAGGATATAGTTAGATCCTCAAGCGCATCACGAAAGCGTGATCGTCGTATCGGATACGACAAAGAATGACTAGTCGCACTAGTTGTTCTATGCAGCGGAAATTAAAATTTTTTTATGTGACGAAACCACATGATCCAAGAACACTTCTCAGGTCGTTTCGTATGAACCACAAACAAGTATTAGGAATACCTCTTGAAGCGTGGTTGCGATCAAGTCTCTAAACGAAGAGACCTCCTGTCTCAAGTCCGATCCGTCGGAGGAGACGCTTGCGAGCGCGGGAATGAACCGCGTGCTTCTCGCAATCCATGTTGATGATCCAAGCGGTGGATCTCCTGATCTCGACACACGAGATCCGACGTCTTCTTCACGAGCAAGGCACGCCGAAGTAGACGGAGTTCCACGAGCAAGACATCGGGCAGCATAACGATGGTGTCGCGGCGATGGAGAGCCTCTCTAGGGCATCCATGGTGGACGACGATGAGAGGGAGAGAAAGAGAAAGAGAGAGAGACATATGCTTCTAAAGCATTATGTGTAAAGAAGAGCAATGGGGTGCCTCTCCTTTTATAGGGTTTTGGGATCCATGGATCTCAATCCATGGGTCAACACAAATCCAATGGCTCTCATTGATTGTGTTTCTTTTAATGGTCAAGATTTGTGTTGGTAAAACCAACAACAATTGGTTTAATTTAGATTAAATATATGTTGATAAATCAACACAATTTAATTACCAAATTAAATCAAGATCTCTTGGAGATCATAGGAGAGAGAGTACCTCCTTCCATGTTGGAAGGAGGGGACGACCACACATTCCTAATAGGAGTGGTGGCCATCCACTCCATATACATGGAAGGTGGCTCTCATCTCTTTAATGTAATCTCCAAGATTATGCAAAAACTTTTGTTGCAAATTATTCTACAAAAATAATTCACAATTATTTTGTAGACATTGCAATCTTGCCATTAAAAATTTGTGAATCACATTCACAACCCAAAATAAAATGTAAATTACATTTTCAATTTAATGTCCAATGTGAATCCAATTCACATTAACATTTAATTAACAAATGTAAATTACAAATAGCTATCTCTTATATATTATAAATCACATTTATAATATACATGACTAATATGGATATTGCTATCCACATTATTCATATCCATGATGATTAAATCACATTTAATTATCTTGGATCTCTATTCTCTTGTGTCCAAAAAATATGAATCACATTCACATTATTTTCATCTTTGATAATTAAATCACATTTAATTATCTTAGATTACTCTCTTTATGAATCAAATTCATATTACTCATGATAATTAAATCACATTTAATTATCCATTTTCTCAATGCTCGGATACATATATCAACAATAGAATTATCCATGAACTCTTTCAAGGATAATGCGCTTTCTCCGCAGACACTTGGAGATAAGGACAGGGCAATTGTATTGTTCCACGTGTAGTGACTTGGATATTGAGATCATATCTCAAATCCAGATCGCGGGCCTCCCATAGATGCTTGATTAAATCAAGACCGCAAATCTAATCTTCTTATTGTATCTGAATCACATTCAGATCAATGTCCAACATTTGGACCAAGATTAGATTACTTCTCTACTGAGAGGAGTCACTAAAATCCAGACCCGTTTCATCATTCCCTAGGAATGGAAGCGTCATGGTTATACAATCGTTTATGATCACATCACCCTCAGGTATTCCCAATACATGTACATCATGCATACTGGAAGACTCAGATTAAACCCGAAGTATTAGATCAACTTTACACTGTCTATTTCATGGTTTTATCAGTAAGTTTCTCATTCGATCATTGTAAGTTGGTATCGATCATATACTTTCCAAAAGCATATATCATACCTAGGTCTTGATCATATACTTTCCAAAAGTATATATATCAAACATACAAATTCACTCAAGCTTCCAAAGCGAGACGACCGTGCACGGAATTTGATTCTTCCCAATATCTCATGAGTGAGCTCATGTCTTCCGGCTCAGTAAATGAACCTGTATGATCCCTTTGAGAGATCGTATTACTCATATGCCCTTACATGCACATCAGCGCGCCGGTGTATAGACCTTGGTTAGGTCATCAACCTATAGGTCTGCCAAATGTACATACTCAGACATATAGTAACACATCTGTCTCCGGTCAGAGGATGTGTGCCTATATCATGACAGCATATGATATAGGACTTCGGTTATCTCGATCTCGTTAAGTCAACTCTTTGACCTAACTAATCTGACACCTCCGAATCTCTATTCCTATGCAGAGGACCTGCATCAAGAGGTCGGTCAGATATCAGCCTTTAGAGATAAGGATTGCCATCTCCTACTCAAGCTGGAGATCATCTCTTAACAATCGTTTGACGGTGCTTGATGAGTCCTCATTCTAATTCTTTAGATATTCATCCAAGCACCAGCCTCTATGATTCAATAGTTGAATCAACAGCTGTATGATTATTAAGATGGTCATGGTACATAACCCTAATTGTACTAAGGGACCTATTATGCAAATTATTCATTCTTCATTTCAGATCAGGGAATGACATTTGCAATAACATTTATTGCATAGTGGCTCGCCGTGGGCTCGCATTTCCAACAATTTCCCACTAGCCCAAAGAGCCATTAATGGGCTAATCATTTAAACCCGCACTCATGTGACAATCATAGGCTATTTAGAAAATAGCTAGGTAAGCTGATCAGTCACTCTGTTCCCACGAGACTATGCCAAGTCCTTTTACGGCACTTGCATATCCCTAGTAACAGCGCTCGCATTTAATGCGAATGTTGCATCTCGTGCAACCAATACTCAATTTTTTTTGTTAGTCACAGTGTCCTTGACACTACAGCTTAACAATTATCATAACCAGTATTTCCATAATCCTTATCAGAATACCCTTATTCCTGGAGATCACTATCTCTTAAGGTATCCACAGTTAAGACCTTTTAGATCTCTATCTATAAAGTCTTAAGCTTTTGAAGATAAGACTTTGAGATCACTATCTCAAAAATCTTGTCATCTATGAAGATTTTGCTGTTACTGCAATTAAATGTTCTATCTCCATAGTAGGACTAGTAACAGTTTACTACTCCTAATGCATGGCAGATATCTGGCTTTTGTACACATCTAGCATACACTCAGCTTCTCGAACTAATGCACAAGTGCAAGTAGTTCTAGCATTTACTTCCTCAACTCTTTGAGGTGCTATCCCTTCAGATAGGTCAGTACCATATCTTAAGGGATGGAAGCCTTTCTTGGAATTTTCCATAAAATGGAATATGTCCAAGGTGTACTACTAATGTGACAGTCATAATACCCTCTTCACTTTGCTACTGAACACCTTCAGAACTAAGATCCAAGAGGTATCCTTGAGATCATATCTCAAGTTATGGAACAACCAGATAATAAAACACTCATTATTATCCTTATATCATTTTAAATGATTAGGATATCATCTACATTTAGCATGATGAACACAAAGGCACTCCCACTAAGCTTCACATGGCTCATCAAGATTCTATCTGAAATTATAACATTTATAATCTCATCATATCTTATGGTCCAACTTTAAGAAGCTTATTTGAGTCCTTAGATGGATTCCTTAGCTTGCACACCTTGATTTCCTCGACCATGAAGCCCTGGGGCTACTTCATGTGAATATCCTCAGAGAGGTATTTATAGAGGAATGCAATCTTGACTTACATCTTGAAGATGCAATAGTCAAGTTGTGCAGCCAAGGTTAGCAATATTCCGATGATTTTAAGCATGGTCACCGAAGAGCAAGTCTCATTACAAGCAATGTCTTCTCTTCCGGTGTGTAGCTCATGGCTACGAACCGTGCTTTGAAGGTCTCTACCTTCTCATCAGGTTCCCTTTCTCTTGAAGATCCATTTACATCTTTACAGGTCTTACCCATATAGGTGGATCCTCGGGGTTCTATATACAACACTTGTATATGAAGTCTACATTAGACTTTCATTGCTAACATCCATCTATCCATGCTATGATCTTCAGAACCTTCATCACATGAAGTTCGATCATTGTCAGATTTCTCTGACACATGGAATCCTTCCTCAAACTCATTTGAAAAGGTTTTAGTGTTTCATCTTTAATTGTCCTTTTAGTTTCCAATTTCAGATTCCTCACTATCTTTTCAAGATTAAATGAGTTCCTATACTTCATTTTTCATCTTGATTCTTAAGCGTCTCTACCTCTAAGAATCTCATTCTTAGAGATGAGATATTTTAAGAATCTCAAGGTCATAAAGTAGGTATCTAATACCATCCTTTATTTTCCTAATGAAGCAACACTCTCAAGTGCTAGATTCCATCATGCATGGAACCTTTTTAAGGATATACATTGTAGTCTCTACTACACATATATATACTTGGAAACTAAGGGATAATTATGCTAAAATTCATCATTGATAAGATCATGTCACACATGATCCAATTGTATCTCCCTATAACTCTATTGAGTTAAGGTGTGTTAGGAGGATTGAGATAGAAATGATATTCATATCTCCTTAAGGTATCCTTTGAATTCATCTAACAGGTACAAGCTACCTTGATTAAATCAAATTCATTTTATCTTCCTTCAAACTTTGGTTGTAAATCAAAAATGATGAAATCTTTGAACATTTCAAAGGTTTCTAAGTGAAGAGAAGAAATCTCATATCATACATAATCATTAGTAAATATCACATATCCATAATGTTTACTATGATATAGATGATCCGCATACATCAATATGTATGTGATCCTGAATACCTTGACATCTTACACCATTCCCAAGGAAGGGTGTATTAGACATTTTACTTTGAATACAATATTCATAAGTATGTAAGTTTTGAAATGTTAGACGTTCTAAAATTTCATCTCTTACTAGCCTATTGATCAAATCGATAGACAAATGTCCAAGACTTGATGCTAGATCATTGTCAAATGATCTTTATCCTCCTATTGATCTTAAGGTTTAATTTCAGTATTTAGAAATGTTAATGAACCATTCATTAATTTTCTAATTTAGTGGAGTCCACTAGATTTTAGATTACTTTCTGAAATATCTCCATCATAACTCCTTATGATAGGTCCATTCCAGAATTCATGTTTATTTCCAACATTTAGAAACAAACAATGAGTGTATTCTAATGTCTAGGTCATAGAGACATTCTCTAAGACTAAGAGCTCTCCCACTGAAATTAACAAGTCTATCAATCCAACAGAGATTATTGCAACCATTGCATCAAAATCCATGTGGATAACTACAGAACTTAAGATCAATTATTCCAGTCTTCTAAAACATATGCAACCCATTGCAAGTGTTGTAGAAGATTGAGATACAATTACAAGACTTTATCTTATTTAATAAGCAAGTCAATATCAATGATTTATGTAGATTATTCTGATGCTCTATCCGAGTCCTTTTCCAAGGATTCTAGACAGACTTGATAGTCATACTATCAACACATCAACTTATTGCAGTATTGGCATTCATCCAGCTCTTTGGATGTCATATGGAAGTCATAGAAGTACAGTCAACTCTTTGACTATACCTCTTACTTGGGTCCAACCCATGCTTCCACTGCGCTCCCTTTATCTATAAACAACCATTGCTTAAGACTAAGGATCTCTTATGTTAAATTCGAAAGAATTCAATGTAAGAGTATTTCAACATTTATACATGCCTCATTAAATTCATACAATATGAATATTATGAAGCTTCATGAATGACTAGAGTATAGACAGTAGAATGATGACATTCGTCATGTCTACATCCATCTAGACCCTTAAAATATTGGTTCAGGTAGATATTCAAACATTTTGAATACATCATCTCTTATGGAGCCACCATTCTGCATGATGCAGAAAACCATGTCATTCATGATTAAATGTTGAGAGCACATTGTATACCAGAAAGTCTTCTTAGATTTTATAAGGATTAATTGACAATTGTGATCATCATCGATATGTCACTTCCAGAGTACATCTGATGAGATCAAGACTATAGAGACATACAAACCCTAGGGTTGTAGTCCTATTATCTATTTAATTGTCATTCCTCAATATTATGAGGAAACTTGCACATTGCAACCACATACATTATGTGTCCAAATGCAAGTACAATATCTGGATCATGAGTCCAATCCATGATATTTTACTGGTTATCATTGAGTATTTATTGAGTGGGTTTTAATGAAGGATTATCTGAAATAAGAAATTTGCATAAGTGTACATATTTATATATATATATATATATATATATACATATTTTACTTTGATTTAGGAATTTTTATATCAAAGTTGTCTTGCCTTGTCAACACTGAAAGTTCATTCCCTTATTTACTTTCAATGTAAGAGATATACTTACCAACATATCTCAGCAAGATCTGGGATCTCCTTCCTTATCTTTGTTGCATCCCAATAATATGAGAACCTACAACTCGGATAAAAAGAAGCGGGAACACATTCCACCTTGCAAGTTCAACTTGCATCTCCCAATTCGGTCTTTAACACCCGAGCCCACCACCCCTAAGGCAATGTTGACCCGTCATTAATTGAACCAACCGTCAACAGGAATACAACTCGCTATGCGCAATCCAATATCGCCCCAATAATATGAGGACCCGATATTGGGGTCACTACGCATACGTCCTTACTCTTTCGAGAAGGGAAGAGCCCGATCCAAATGGATCGTATGCAGGAGCTGTCACTTCGGACAAGCGTCTCCTACATACAATATCTGGCGACGGAACCCTTCGCCTTGACGGGAGACCATGGATGTCACTTATGTGATCCTCCACCTCATATTCAAATTTTAATTAATTATCATGAATCATATTCACATAATTAATTCTTCCAAGGGAATTATTAACTCTAATTATATTAGAGTATTCTAATTGGACATAATCAATTTAATCATATTAAGTTAATTATCAATCCAATTCAATCAACAAACTTGAATATCTTACTTGAATATATATGGTATTATTCTCAAAGTACGTATTAATTCGTATTTTAATAATTAGAAAAATACATCATAATCCCTCGGACATTATCCCGGCCCTACCTGCTGTCATGGCCAGTACCGACGGGAGTGGGACGGACCGCATACGTTGCAACCCGCTACCCCATCGATCCCCGACTAGACACCATATCCACCTCGGAAAAGGATAATGCCAAATTGATTAATTTGTACTTGAGATGATCATCGGTTCTTCAACCGAAAATTATACCATATAGTAATCAAAACAATTTTGATTATAAGAAAATTTGCTAGACAAATTCCCAATCCTATTTAAGCAAGGAGTTTGATGATTGTGATTCCAATTAAGATTTAGATCAAATCTAAATAATTAATTGGTTGGGGTCAAGTCAATTAGGCAAATAATCATGTTCCAATATTTCACAAATATTTTTCATGATTATTTCACGAAATTAATAATTAATTTCACTAATTGACAATCACTTGGTTCTAGATTAGGACTGTAATTTCAGTAGTGACTCCTACTCACTAAAATTATCATATCTCAATCAATTTAAATCCAAATTAGACAAAATCAATTTTCAAAGATTGTTAACTTGATTTAGGACACAACTCAAGTGGTGTTTCACGCATTTCGAGGCAGATGATAATAGTAATTAACTCTTTAATCATGTTAAAATCTATGTTCCCGCAACAGTGCATACGTTTTCATTAAAACAACCATATCTAGAGCATACGAAATCCGATTTACGTAAACTCAGATCCTATGGTTTCCTTATTTAATGGAGAACAAAATACAAGTAAATAATTCGTGCTTAAATATATTAAACATGGCCGAAATTATTTACTAAACAGATCTGCGAAATCAAATGCGATAAAAACTTTCGCGACCTTAACAAACCCAAGTCGTCCTCGATTTGCGAATCATATTCGAAACCGTCAACCTGGCTCTGATACCACTTGAGGGATATAGTTAGATCCTCAAGCGCATCACGGAAGCGTGATCGTTGTATCGGATACGATGAAGAACGACTAATCGCACTAGTTGTTCTATGCAGCGGAAATTAAAATTTTTTTTATGCGACGAAACCACATGATCCAAGAACACTTCTCAGATCGTTTCGTCTAAACCACAAACAAGTATTAGGATTACCTCTTGAAGCGTGGTTGCGATCAAGTCTCTAAACAAAGAGACCTCCTGTCTCAAGTCCGATCCGTCGGAGGAGACGCTTGCGAGCGCGGGGATGAACCGCGTGCTTCTCGCAATCCATGTTGATGATCCAAGCGGTGGATCTCCTGATCTCGACACACAAGATCCGACGTCTTCTTCACAAGCAAGGCACGCCGAAGTAGACGGAGTTCCACGAGCAAAACATCGGGCAGCGTCACGGCCATGAGAGGAAGAGAAAGAGAAAGAGAGAGAGATATGCTTCTCAAGCATTATGTGTAAAGAAGAGCAATGGGGTGCCTCTCCTTTTATAGGGTTTTGGGATCCATGGATCTCAATCCATGGGTCAACACAAATCCAATGGCTCTCATTGATTGTGTTTCTTTTAAAGGTCAAGATTTGTGTTGGTAAAACCAACAACAATTAGTTTAATTTAGATTAAATATATGTTGATAAATCAACACAATTTAATTACCAAATTAAATCAAGATCTCTTGGAGATCATAGGAGAGAGAGTGCCTCCTTCCATGTTGGAAGGAGGGGACGGCCACACATTCCTAATAGGAGTGGTGGTCGTCCACTCCATATACATGGAAGGTGGCTCTCATCTCTTTAAAGTAATCTCCAAGATTATGCAACAACTTTTGTTGCAAATTATTCTACAAAAATAATTCACAATTATTTTGTAGACATTGCAATCTTGCCATTAAAAATTTGTGAATCACATTCACAACCCAAAATAAAATTTAAATTACATTTTCAATTTAATGTCCAATGTGAATCCAATTCACATTAACATTTAATTAACAAATGTAAATTACAAATAGCTCTCTCTTATATATTATAAATCACATTTATAATATACATGACTAATATAGATATTGCTATCCACATTATTCATATCCATGATGATTAAATCACATTTAATTATCTTGGATCTCTATTCTCTTGTGTCCAAAAAATATGAATCACATTCACATTATTTTCATCTTTGATAATTAAATCACATTGAATTATCTTAGATTACTCTCTTTATGAATCAAATTCATATTACTCGTGATAATTAAATCACATTTAATTATCCATTTTCTCAATGCTCGGATACATATATCAACAATAGAATTATCCATGAACTCTTTCAAGGATAATGCGCTTTCTCCGCAGACACTTGGAGATAAGGACATGGCAGTTGTATTGTTCCACGTGTAGTGACTTGGATATTGAGATCATATCTCAAATCCAGATCGCGGGCCTCCCATAGATGCTTGATTAAATCAAGACCGCAAATCTAATCTTCTTATTGTATCTGAATCACATTCAGATCAATGTCCAACATTTGGACCAAGATTAGATTACTTCTCTACTGAGAGGAGTCACTAAAATCCAGACCCGTTTCATCATTCCCTAGGAATGGAAGCGTCATGGTTATACAATCGTTTATGATCACATCACCCTCAGGTATTCCCAATACATGTACATCATGCATACTGGAAGACTCAGATTAAACCCGAAGTATTAGATCAACTTTACACTGTGTACTTCATGGTTTTATCAGTAAGTTTCTCATTCGATCATTGGAAGTTGGTATCGATCATATACTTTCCAAAAGCATATATCATACCTAGGTCTTGATCATATACTTTCCAAAAGTATATATATCAAACCTACAAATTCAGTCAAGCTTCCAAAGCGAGACGACCGTGCACGGAATTTGATTCTTCCCAATATCTCATGAGTGAGCTCATGTCTTCCGGCTCAGTAAATGAACCTGTATGATCCCTTTGAGAGATCGCATTACTCATATGCCCTTACATGCACACCAGCGCGCCGGTGTATAGACCTTGGTTAGGTCATCAACCTATTGGTCTGCCAAATGTACATACTCAGACATATAGTAACACATCTGTCTCCGGTCAGAGGATGTGTGCCTATATAATGACAACATATGATATAGGACTTCGGTTATCTCGATCTCGTTAAGTCAACTCTTTGACCTAACTAATCTGACACCTCCGAATCTCTATTCCTATGCAGAGGACCTGCATCAAGAGGTCGGTCAGATATCAGCCTTTAAAGATAAGGATTGCCATCTCCTACTCAGGCTGGAGATCATCTCTTAACAATCATTTGATGGTGCTTGATGAGTCCTCAATCTAACTCTTTAGATATTCATCCAAGCACCCGCCTCTATGATTCAATAGTTGAATCAACAGCTGTATGATTATTAAGATGGTCATGGTACATAACCCTAATTGTACTAAGGGACCTATTATGCAAATTATTCATTCTTCATTTCAGATCAGGGAATGACATTTGCAATAACATTTATTGCATAATGGCTCGCCGTGGGCTCGCATTTCCAACACATACAACTGCATGTGTCATTAAAAAAAGAAGAAAGGTAAAGTTGAAGTATGTATACAATTCCATATCTACATTTACAGTGCCATGAAAGTTCTACAATCCACACAATGTAAATTACAACTATGACAGGAAACTTTAGCGAACTAAACAAATGGTGATATTCATTTTTCTTCCTCTTCTTGGAGTGTGCACGATCATTATAACATCCCAAACACAGTCCCACACTAGAATGGAGTGTGTTATAAGAGTGGAAATAACTAACATAAGCATTTTCACTGGTTTGCTAATCAAACACGATCAGGAATCGTTGTGTGACCGAGTATGCCTCTAATCAACAATCAATCCACAGAAAATTCAAGCGATCATTGTGTATGAGTCAAAATTTATTATAACTCTACAATAAATGAGTATATGTGTAAGTACGGTACAGTGTCGAACACACGGAGACAAGTTGATGTAGAAGATATATCATTTATAGATAAATAATGAATAATAATAATATATGTATATTTTGTAAAATTACCCAATTAATTAATTAATTAATTAAATTACTGTTTTGTATATTTTTTATTTCTATTTTTTATATTTTTCTAATATACATATGAATTTTGTATTTTTTATTTTCTTTTTATAATTTATAATTTATAATTTCTTTTTGATATATAATATAAGTATATACACAATTATATATATAAAATATAGGGTAATATAATTATAAATACAACTAACAATAACCAAAATTTGCAAAATAAATTATTTTTTGTGCTTTTATATTTTTCTAATTTTTTTATAAATTTTGATATATTTTGTGAATTTTTAGGAATTTTTAAAGTTTTAAATAAAAACATCAAGTACTTTTTAGTTAGACTGGATTGTTTTGGAATTTAAAAATACTAAATATAATCAAAATTTTCAAAACTATATTTACTAGATAATATACAATATAAAAATTTCATAGATAGAAATAAATATTTTTTGATTTTTTATTTTTTTATAATTTTTACAAATATTTTGGAGCTTTTAAATTTTGTAGCGATTTTTTCTATTTTTAGGGATTTTTGGTCTGGAGATACAAAATACAATAATAAAAAATATTATTTTTTTAGCATTTTTAAATAAGGTTTTATACTTTTTTGGATTAATTAAGGCAATCAGAAAACAAAATATGTTATTTTGATTTTTAATAAACAGGGAAAATGCTTAAAATGCAAAACTAAAGTTATAGCATGAAAGATAATGCTTGCAGGAACGAAACCCTATTTTTCATAATTTTGGAGCACACTTAATATTTTTTAGAAAATGGAAAATAAACACAGAAATTAAATGAAATGGCAAGGGTATATTCATGATTAAAATATAAGTTAGGGTCTCTAATGCAAAATACCCAAAAATTTACAAATAATATTTATATTTTAAATACTAAATGACAATTTAAAAACCCATATGCGTAGTATTCCGTAATGCCTAGCTCACGTTGGATGACATGTGAGCTGAGTTGGCAAGAACCTAATTATAAATCAATGAAAGCTTGGATTCACCTTGCATTTTCGACAAATATTGAATGGTTGAAGTATTTTACATGATTAAATAAAAATAAGACAAAAGCAAGGATTGTATATGTAGTTTACTCCCTAAAGGTGCAAATCGTGTGGTCGAAGATGCCTCACTTATACACGTGGATGCTGGAGATGCACTAGTGATGCATCAACGATCTTGGGCTCAGGATATATTCCTCAGGGGATCAGATGGTGGTGGCTCCTCCAAATCTGATGGCTAGCATTTCAATTTGGAGCTCTTCCCCAGATCAGATGATGGCTGCTCTCTTTGAAAAAGGGAGGAACTCCTCCCCCCAAGATTCGTTCCTCAAATCTTTTCTCCCCAGAGCTTCTTTCTCAATGCGGAAGTGGTCTACACACTCGGAGACGATGTCTACAACGATATCTATAGCGACCGAACTCCACAAAATGGTCCAGTGCTCAGCGATCGAGCCCTGGAGCATGTGACTACCTGGAGTTGTTCATGAACCTAAGGTTGCCCTTAGATGGACCTTTCAAGGAGTGGTACCTTCGTAGAATTAACAATGGGGATCCAATGATGCTTCCTAGGACTTTATTGCTGAGGATCGAAGGTAGATAGATGGTGGATGGCGACGTTCGTCTACTAGCAGTGGATGGGACCTCGAAGCTCAAATCTGGGGCAGATATGGTGGTTCTTATGGGGTGTGAAGGTGGAGAAGCGGTAGGGGAAAGAAGCGAGGTGTCTGGTGGAAGTCGGCACAAGGGTATCACGACGAATAATAGTGGACAAAGCTCGAGAGCTTCGACAAAGGTTAAGTTCTATATCTAAGCTAAAATGATAATTAAAAACAAGAAATAAAATGCAGAAATAAAAGCTACTAACTGAATCTACATAATAAATGAAGGACCTAACCTTGACCTGGCCAGAGCCAAGAAGGTGGACCTCGATGGCGGAGCTCACTGGAGATGGACGGGAACACTTCCTAAACAACTCCTCCTCACTGCAAAATGATGGGACATCCTCCTGTCACAAAGCTCAAGCCCTTGGTTGCAAAATGAGGGGCCAAAGCAGGGTAAAAGGGAACCCAAATGAATAAATGGGAAAGGATGAACTTATGTACATGCGAGTGAACGACATGAGCGCTCAGCTAGGGTTGGGCATTGGGATGGGCCGGCCCGATCCGGCCCAAAATCCAACGCGTATAACCCGACCGAAACCCGAACTCGAATTTTAGTGGACGGGCCGTGGGCCCTAAAATGAGCCCATATCGATTATCGGGCCGGGTTTGGGACTGAGAAGGACCAAACACGTTAGCCCGATAGCCCGAACCATTCTAAAGCAAGTATATTCATATCTAGTATGATATAATTATATCAATTATATTCATGTTCATTCCAAATACCGTGTTCTAACTTTAATATCCTTATTCAAGTTTAGAATAAATGCTTAGACACATTAATAATCATATCCATTAACGTGGATTGAGGATATTATTATATTAATATACAAGCTTATTACATTAATGTGCAAGAATGGAATCTGTGTCCTCAAGTGTTAGAGCATGTACAACCGTAAGTAACCTATCTATATTGGGTCATAGTGCCCGTATCTACAATAGAATATGTAATAGTGAATTGAATGGTGGTTTAAGTCGCCATATTTTTACCACATTTCTATTTCCAATATACAACTAATGTTAAAATCACAAATTAGTTAGCATTCTTATAGTTTTAAACATGCACACATGCATAAGAAACAACCACACAAATGCAAGAAGAATGGAAGACATGATATTGGTATACATAGGTGTTAAATTGGGTCGGCCCGACCCGAACCCAACCCATTTTGTTTGGGCCGGGTTTGGGCTTGGGCCTAATTTTTGAAAATAAAATGGGCCTAGGCCCGACCCATTAGCCCATATACTTAAATGGGCTTGGGCTAGGCCAACTCAAACCCGACCCTACTCGGCCCGATGCCCAACCCTACGCTCAGCCCTAGGTGAAGAGTCGACAAGGAATAGGGATGACTAGTGATCAAATCTTATGAAGGAAGTACAATACCTCGAGCAACATATCATGGAGGAGAAATTCAAGAAGAGAGGGGTGTAGGCGTTCTGATAGGGCTAAGATGTGAATCAAAGAAGCTAACCCGTAGTAAACGAACGATGGCACCCCATTGGTCCAAAAGGGATCGTTAAAGGACAAAACTGCCAAAAATAATTAATTTATTGTAGGTTACTTGCTATAAGTAAAAGGATATGTATATTTATCTATATATTTATATTTTACATTTATTTTGTATTTTAAATTTTATCATGTTATACACTTAATTTATATATTTATAACTTATTTTTGTACACTTATATATATATATATATATATATATATATATATATTATTTTTAACTCAGCCATGGCCGGTCCCAAGCCCGGGTAAAAGAGGAGGGTTGCGTTAGGTAGCCGACAACTAGCGTAAAAACAGTCAGATACAACTTCCTAAATAGTACTTTTTTCTAAAAAAATACTATTTAAGAAGTTGCCTCATGACAATCGGATCTTTTCAACGTGGATTTAAGCAAACATACAGATTTCATTGGGTCGCTCCCTACTTGCGACGTGTTGCATCGCCCGAATGCAATGAAAAATTGGCAAGGGCCGCTACATCGCATCCTGGATGTAGTTCAAAATTTGCAAGGGTTCTCGCATGAGGAACACATGCGGGTAATTAAGCTAGTTCTGATGCATCGCCTCCCGGATGCAGTCCAAAATTTGCAAGGGTTCTCGCATAATGGACACATGCGAGTAAAGAAGTTAGTCCAAAAGAGATTGCAACGGAAGTTACGGATTGGTAGTTGGAATATTGGAACTTTAGCTGGAAAGTTGATGGAGATAGTGGATATGATGGAAAGAAGGAAGATTGATATACTATGTCTTCAAGAGACTAAATGGGTTGGAGAGAAAGCAAGGGAGATTGAGAAGACATGCTTTAAACTTCGTTATTCAGGTAAAGATAAGGGTAGAAACGATGTTGGAGTGGTTGTTCATAAGGATTTGAAGGATTGTGTGGTTGAGGTGAAAAGATTTGAGGATCGAATTATTTTGCTAAAATTGATGCTTGAAGAAGAAATTCTGAATATCATTTCAGTTTATGCACCACAAATTGGTTTAGATGAAAGGACTAAACAAGCTTTTTGGGAGGATTTGGATAAGAGTCTACAAGGAATCTCACAAAGAAAGATGATTTGCATCAGCGGAGATCTTAATGGAAATGTGGGAAAAGATGCTTCGGGGTATGCTAGTGTTCATAGAGGACATGATTTTGGGGATAAAAATGAAGAGCGAAAAACCATCATGGATTTTGTAACAGCATATGATATTTTCATGGCAAACACTCTCTTCAAGAAGAGGGAAGAACATATAATTACTTATAAGAGTGAGCCAACTAGAACAAAGATAGATTACTTTGCGTTGAGGAGAAGAGATCGGTTGTGTTGTAAAGACTGCAAAGTAATCCCATGAGAGAGTTTGACAGCCCAACACCGCTTGTTAGTCTTGGATGTACAAAATGAAAGGGCTGGTAAAGAAAATAGGGGTTTCTAAGATAACTAGAACTAGATGGTGGAATCTTCCACTGAAGCAAGCGAGCTTCAGGGAGAAGGTTTTAGAAGACTTATCTTGGGATTGTAGCGGTAGTGCAAACGAGATGTGAGAGGCAATAGCATCTTGTATCTGAAAAGTAGCTAAAGAAATGCTAGGCGAGTCAAAGGGAGGAGCTCCAAGTCAAAAGGAGGCTTGTGGTGGAGTGAAGGGGTGCAAGAGAAACTAAAAATAAAAGGTGCTTGTTTTAAAGCTATGTCTAAGGATAGAACAGAGGAAACTGTTACAAAATACAAAATAGCGAAGAAGGAAGCAAAGAAGGCTGTAAGCAAAGCTAAGTCAAAAGCTTATAAATTTTGTATAAAAATCTTGATTCCAAGGAGGGACAGAAGGATATATTCAGGTTGGCCAAAGCAAGAGAAAGAAAGACCAAAGACCTTTCTCAAGTGAGATGCATTAAGGACGAGGAAGGTCATGCGCTTGTTTACTCAGAAGGATATAAAGACCAGATGGGATCAGTACTTCCATAAACTTTTCATTGGGGAAGGAAATAGAGAGATCACTTTGGGTGATCTATCTAGTAGTGAAAGTTGCTTGAATCGTGCAAGCTATAGACGGATACAAAGAAAGGAAGTAGAGGAGGCTTTGAATATTATGAGACCCGGGAAAGGTGTAGGAGCGGATGACATCCCTGTAGAAGTATGGAGAGTTTTAGATGAGCGTAGTTTGACTTGGCTTATGAATCTATTCAATGTTATTTGGCGAAGCAAGAAAATGCCTGAAGATTGGAGGAGGAGTATTGTGGTGCTTCTTTATAAGAATAAAGGAGACATTCAAAATTGTTAAAATTATAGAGGTATCAAATTGATGAGTCACATTATGAAAATTTGGGAACGTTTGATCGAAAGAAGGTTGAGGCAAGTTTCCAACGTAAAAGAAAACCAATTCAGATTCATGCCAGGTCGCTCAATGATTGAAGCCATCCATTTGCTGAAGAGAACAATGGAGATTTATAGAGCTAAAAGGAAGAACCTCCATATGATCTTTATTGATTTGGAGAAGGCTTATGATTCTGTCCCACGAGAGATTTTGTGGAGAGTTTTGGAGAAGAGACAAGTACCTGTCCTATACATTAACCTCATAAAGGACATGTATGATAGGGCTTTATCTTGTGTAAGGACCCTGTCTGGGAGACTGGATGTTTTGACATTAACATTGGTTTACATCAAGGTTCTGCTTTGAGTCCATTCTTTTTACTTTGATTATGGATGAGTTGACAAGTCACATTCAAGATGAGTTACCTTGGTGTATGTTATTTGCTGATGATATTATGTTAATTGACGAGACTAGAGATGGAGTAAATGAGAAGCTTGAGGTCTGTAAAAGGATTTCGTATAAGTAGGGCTAAGACAGAATATATGGAGTGCACCTTTGATGGAAGCAATGGTGAAGGAATGTAGGTGAAGATTGGTGACGATGACATTCAGAAGAGAGATTCCTTTAGATATTTGGGATCTATTCTGCAACATGATGGGGAAATTGATGGAGATGGAACTAATATAATAAATGCAGGCTGGCTAAAGTGGAGAGGAGCCTCTGATGTTCTCTGTGATAAGAAAATTCCTTTAAAAATCAAAGGAAAGTTTTACAAAGCAGCCGTGAGACATGCTATGCTTTATAGATCTGAATGTTGGCCTGTGAACCATAGACATGTGTAGATAATGAATGTAGCAGAAATGAAAATGCTAAGGTGGGTGTGTGGACACACACGTAAAGATCGGTTTCGGAATGATGCAATCAGAAAGAAAGTTGGTGTAGCTCCGATCGAGGATAAGATGCGAGAAAACTGCTTAAGATGGTTTGGACATTTGCAAAGAAGATCATCTGATGCACCAGTCAGGAGATGCGAGTGTTGGGATGTTGAGCTGGCTAAGAGCGGGTGAGGACGACCCAAGAAGTATTGGAAAGAGACCATACGAAGGGATCTTAGTTTTGCGAATATAAGCCCGGGATTGATCCAAGATAGATCTGAATGGAGGCGAAGAATCTATGTAGCCGACCCTACTTAATTGTGGGAAAAAGCTTTGTTGTTATTGTTGTTATATGTATATTATTTTTTTATGGTATCTGTACACTTAAATATATATGGGTGTTAATTATATAGATATATGTATGGTATGTTCATCTATGTATTTTACAATGCCATTCTATTTTATTATTTACTTTATGGTTTTATTGTATTCTGAATATGTATAAGAACAACAAAAATGTTACAAAATTTAAAAATATGAAATAATGAAAAATATAAAGAATAACTTAAATGAATATTTTTTCAGATATATTGTACAATAAGGGTCTAAAACCTAACTTTTGCATCTTAACTCTTAATTAAGTGAAACCACCTTCATTACATAGCGAATAAAATATAAAGCTATATACATTAATGGTGGTTTTGATGCATGAGTTCATATGAAGAAGATATGTGTACGGGAAGTTTGGGTTTTGGCTTTTTTCTTAGTGTAGAATTTACAGTTTGTATTATTTTTGTGTGAAGTAAAATTTGCATTTTTTTACGTATTTTTATCTACAACTTTCATGTACAAAATTTATTTATTTGAGGTGTAAATAATAGAGAATAAAATAGGTCTCAATAATAAATTATTCGACAACTATGAATTAGGGTTTCTTTTATTTATTGTCCATTATCTCCCATCTACATTATTCCTTATTGACCTAGTCATCAAGATGCCTAGGTCTCGAGGTTTAGGATCATACAATAGATAATGAATGTTAATTTATGCAAAATAATGATATATACATGCATTTAGCTAGTGTTTAAAGGCCAACATGAAATAATAGATAAAATGAAGATTCATCACCCTCCTATACTTGCTCTTACTAGTCCCTAACAAAAACTTATGCCAATAAGTGCATAATAGAAAATAAATAAAAGAAAAAGAAAGAAATTTGATTGATTTTAATTTTCAAACTTATCTTCATAAAATTAAAGCTTGGAACTCAGTAAGACCTTTTTATTTTCAGCACGGTTGGAACCTTATTAGGAAATAGATTGAAACACAACACCTCTAAGACCCACAAGACTTTTCCCAAGTTTCCTCAATACCTAGGCCAGAATAAGTCAACTCATATGCAAACCCTTGTGATAATGAATCTATCTTGTAATGTGTCAATGATATGTATCTCTCCTCGACTGGAGCAGTAAAAGTCAATCTTCTCCAACATGGTGACCCTAATTCCCTAATCCAACTACTATTTCCTTGAGAAGCGGGGTATTCCCTTCTAAGTTCAAGGCAACCGGCTCAAGAAGAGGAGGTGGAGAGAAGAATGGACGGTAGCCAACATAGCTACCTATCATAGGATGCTTGACCAGTGTAGCCTAGTCATCCGGTTGTAGGCTCAAATACATATAACTTTGAAGCTTAAGCTTGCTTATTAACTATAAAAATACATACATACTCAGACAGGAAATAAATTTTCTTGATATTTCCTGTTTTTTCTTTTTGGAGATTTTTTATTTTTTTCTTTTTTTGAATAATATACACAACAACATTTACGTATGGACTTTTTCCTCTTGAGCCAGTGAAAACCGAGAAAATTCTCTTTTAATTCAATCGAATTAACGTTTGCAAAATATGTTTCATTGTAGGAGGGCAATTTCATGATTGATAAAAAACCGCAAAGTTAATTAATGTTAAATTAAAGCGAGCGGTCAAAATTTTTTACGTGGGTAAGTACAAAGTCGATCTCAAGGAGGCAACTGTCTCCTTAGATTGGTTAAAAGTCGATCTTGAGTTTAGGTTTTCAAATAAGTTTTTTTGGTATTTTTAAATGTAATAAATGAGGCAAATGCAATTTTAACAAAATTTAAGGGCTTAATTGCAAATGTTGATCAAATGAATCCAGAAAATCCTCAAACTTGGCCAGAATGTGAAAAATATGCATTTTATTTTTTTTGAAATATGCAATGAAAAATATGCATTTTATTTTTGGGTTTTTATCAGTTGTGCCCCTCCGAGATATCGCAATATCAGTTATGCCCCTATCTTTTTGGTAATATCAGTTGCGCCCCCGACTTCTTGCCAATATTTCATTTGTGCCCCTCAGAAGGGCATAACTGATAAAAGATTATTATCAGTTATGCCCCTCTGAGGGGCACAAGTGAAATATTGGCAAGAAGTCGGGGGTACAACTGATATTACCAAAAAGATAGGGGCATAACTGATATTGCGATATCTCGGAGGGGCACAACTGATAAAATCCCTTTATTTTTTTGAAATTTTTAGATGCAAAATGAATTTTATGTGAATAAATGAATGCAGATAATGAAATTTCCTATAATTAACTATAATAAATATTAAAT
Source organism: Ottelia alismoides (assembly GCA_037367405.1). NCBI lineage: Eukaryota > Viridiplantae > Streptophyta > Magnoliopsida > Alismatales > Hydrocharitaceae > Ottelia > Ottelia alismoides. Next base: position 2,489,156 of record JAZKJV010000416.1, read on the forward strand.
CTAGTTTTTTTTAGGAAATAAAATTATTTAAGATATGTCACTAGATGACCTATCTCAAAAGAATATTTAATCCTAAAAGTGTTGGATTTAATACCTATTAAAAATTAATTAGTGAAATGGATGAAATGTTTTTTAGAGAGAAAACTATGCTTGTAAATGCAGTTCTTTTTGGGTACAATGTTGGTAACAATTAACTCTACAATCCATGAATTTTTCGATAATTTTTGATGACATGGTTTATTAAATATGAATTTCTAAGCGCTGATTAGGCAAAATATGCAATTTCCGGCAAGAATAATATTAATTAATTAACCATAAAGAATAAAAATATGAAGCACATGCTACATTGTAGAGAATTGATTGTAGAACATAAAGCCTATTTTTGATAAATAAATGACATCAAATGAGGTTCAAAATAAATGGAGAACACATGGTTCTAAATGCAATTACAAAAACAAAAGGAAATAATAAAAATGCAGAAAGGAATCGAATGCACCAATACATGCAGAGGAAAATATGCAATGTTTCTAGGGTCACGCGTGCACCACGCGTGACTCCAAGCGGCGGGGGTGTCAATGTAATTTCCACGATCTCCAATGGCTTTACCACAAAATATCCACCCCACACGTGCGTCTCATCTGGCGGGGGGGTCTTCTGGAATTATGGTGGTTCCCATAGGAGAGCTTTGCAAAGTTCCAAGCGAAACACGTGCAAAGCACATGCCCCCTTGGACGGGTGGCGATATGGACGTTGCGCCTGGATGGGCGCTTGCAGGTGGAGTCCGGTGGCGGTGCCCAGTGGGGCTTCGGGCTCGAAGGCTGAGTGGGGGGATGTCACAGACACTGCGCAAATGCGTAGGGGATTGCATCTACAGGTGGAGGCAGTGTTTGCACAGAAGAGGAGGCGGAGGCGGCCCTTCGCAGGTGCTAGGGTAGTGATCCTCCGCAAACGGAGGAGCGTTGATGGCGGGGTGCTCTAGATGCGAGTCGACAATGCTTGGTAGCTAGAGGCTCGAAGGCACGCGGGGGTTGCAACCTCGTGCGATCTCTACTGCTCTCTGCGGGAAGGTGCCACAGGTGGCCTGCGGGTGGCATGAGCCACTGCTCTGCGGAGGTAGTGATGGACGAAGGCTATTGGCTTCAGCCATGAGATGGTCGCGGTTGAGGCGAGCGGTCGTAGGCGGATGGCGGTGCAGCCAGGAACGTCCTCCGAGGAGTGCGAGAGAAGAAACAAGGGATATGGTGAAAAACAGGGGAATGGAAAATGGAAGGAGAAGGGATGTAATTTCGCCTAGGATTGAGGATGGAGATGACCTCCGCTGGTCTTCGCCTTTACTCGACGAAGGAGGAGGCTTGAGATTACGCCTGGAGGAAGGTGGTTGCTGGCGGACGTGGGGCTATCACCACCCACGACGCGACCTCTCTGATCTTGATTGTAATGCCGGATACTCTCATCTGGTACGGACCGATGGGTTATATGGAGAGGAATTAGAGGAGATTAGGAGGATAAGGGAGGATGTTTTGGAGAAGAGGTTGTGCGACGACCGTTTGGAGGCGACGAGATAATAGGATGGGGCACCAGCGGTTGCAGCTATAACGGAGAAAACGAGGGAGGTTAGGGCTGTGCATTGACTGAGATGAAAGGGGAGGACGATTGCACGTGCTAGGCACGTGCGCAAGTGAGCATCAGCACAACACGTACGGGGGTATTTATTTATTTATTTATTTATTTATATAAAAATTAAAATAAAAGGGGGTTAACAATAGCTAACACGTGGCAACTCCAGGAGTTGCCACATGTCAGCTACAGAAAAATCTAAGAATTAAATAAAAAGATAAATGGGAAAGAAATAAAAAATGACATCGGATTGAAAAGCACTCAACAAAAGAATTGCTCGTCTCGATGAGATCTACAACTTTCATGAAGGAATCAAGAGCAAAAGAGGTTATTTGTGAAAAATGATATTTTTGGGGTACTCCATGTACATAGAATACCTGGATTTTTGGGTTTTGTAAATTTTTAGTGATTTTTAATTAAGAAAAAAATCAAGAAAAATAACGATAAAATCAAAGGTAAATATTTACACAATAACCTATTTTTTGGATTTTTAGTAAATAAGAAAATGTGGAAATAAAATAAAGAAGAGAATGGAGGTTATTTGTACAAACTCTAAGGGAACACTCGGACTCGGTCAGTTTCTTTGATTTTAGTCTTATTTTAGATTTAGATTTTTATGGATTTTATTAAAACTTTAATCAAAGAATATATAAGAAAAATAAATTAGAGAAAAATGTTAATTATGTAAATAAAATGATAGGTCAAAATCAGGTAAAACATAAACTGCGCAAAAGAGGTTCAAAACCCAACTTTTATTTTCCGATTTTCATGAAATTGGTCTTGTTTTGAAGATCTTTGAATATGTATTACTTTAAAAGTTAGTAGACCTGAATCGGACTTTGTATGAGGAAGATATGAACGTTTTAGTCTGTCTAGTCTGAAATTGGGATTTTGTCTCACGGGCCAATTATTTGAGTTAGTAATTTTTTGTATTTTCCTTTAATCTTGTTAGTAATATGTACACATTGGAGGTGGTTTGAGGTCAATTGAAGTTAGCATGAATTAGTTAAAAATGCATGATTATAAACGCAATTACGAGTGTTAAAATGCAAATATTAATTTTACATGCATGAATGATAAAAATGCAGAATAAATGATGAAATGAAGTTAATTACTCAGGAACGAAGCTCTAGTTTCATCTTTTAGTATGATGAATTACAAATTCATCACCCCCCTATGCTTGAACCTTGCTCGTCCTTGAGCAACTAAAATGAAATGCAAAAGTGAAATGATTTTGGATTCCACACCAAAGTCATGAACAAAAGGTGAAAATGGAGCGAGCCCCGATATTTGGATTAATAGTATGGCAGAGTGACACTTAGGATTTTAAAATCAAGAACCCTCAAGTCCTACATATTATTGTTACATATTTGGCCGAGAAGTCATCTTAGATCAATCCTTCTCCCAAAGCATATCCCATGAACATTTAACAAATGTCTCATGTGTGTGAAAGGTTTTGGCTCTCCCCATCAGGGATGCTGGACTACCATGCAAATCCCCCTCCCAGTAACTCATCTTCAGGGAATCAGGTATTTCCTTCTAAGATCTGGCGCGTTGTGTTAACAATCAAAAGGAGGAGAAGTTAGAAGAAGGGGAAAAGAACTGGAGGGTGACCAGTGTAGTCACCTCTTCTTGTGAAGCCAGCCAGTTTAACCAAGTTTCCACTAAGATCTGCAGGTTTTCTTGAAGCTTGGAGCTTTTTGGTCAGATATTTATTTGGTAATTTGGATTATTTTTGGTATGGAATTTTTGGTAACTCTGCATAGATCTTTTGTGCCCCTATGGATATAGTTTCTTTTTTTCTGTACATGTTTTGTGGTCTTAGAAAAATTGTTCTCAGTCGTCCATCCCTTTTCTGAAGCTTTGTTTCAACCCATACTCCAGTCTTTAGATGTCCATGCTACCAGAAAAGAGATCCACACAGTCTTCTGACACCCTATCTGAGTTGAGCTAAGTGCATAGTGCGAGAGAAAAGATTAATTCTCTACTCAAAAGCTATACCCAGAGTTAGGAGATCAGGTTAAGCACTAAGAGTCAAAGGCTACAAATTGTCATGTGGAACTCAAAGAATTAAGTTAAAAGACCTGAAGATTAAAAAATCCTCTTTCTCGGTGAAGTTCCTCTGGAAATTAGGTAGATTAAGGCCAAGTCAAGACCACTCTCCACTTCCACTCACAACTCAATTCAGAACCCAATAACTTTTCACTTTGCGTAAAGTAGATATGCAAAGTGAAATGCAGATGCATATGAGGTGAAAATGAGGTGCAAGATTTTTGTCTCTCTTCTTTTGATATGAATGCAAAAGTAATATGCAAATTTTTTTATGCCTTTTTTATGCAAGGATGATATGCAAGAGAGATTTCTCATCAATTTTTTTGATTTTTCGTGTGTTTTGTTTTTTGACCTTTACCCATCCCGTAATAATTGCATAATATATACTAAAATATGTGAAAGTACGAGCTATGGGTAAAGTATATATGTAATACATACAGGCCCCCTATACTTAGCGTGTGCTTTGTCCTCAGAGCACAAGAAGCAACAAAAAGACATAGCTCGTGCTAAGCGTAGAGAGATAAAAAATAATAAAAAGGAGGAAAGAAGTCAATCGCCCCATCCCCTGCCTATACTTGCTCTGCTTTGCCTAAGTATAGGAGAAGAAGAAGAGGATGAAATGTAGCGGTTGAGTTCAAGAGGAGAAATGGTCGAATATATAAAGGACGGGCATCGGTCCCCCCTATACTTAGCCTTTGATGAGCTTAATTATAGAGCAAGAGTGAGTGTGAGAACCGATGAGATCTGGAGAATATACAGATAGAATAAGGAGTAGAATGATGAATAAATACAAATGGCTTGGCCTAAGCCTAGGAAGAAAATATACAAGGAAACCAATGGGGGCGAGGGAAAGGTTGGCTGATGATCAAGGCGGTATACGACCGATCGTTTTCAGGAAATGTGGTGGAAGGGAATATTGATTGGAAGAAGATGAATCAGAAGATTCCCAGACACCTTTGGAGCTGTCATTGGAATAATAATCAAAGGTCACGTCACTCCAACTTTCTTATTTTTGAGCAATTTTCTCAGAGCTCGCTCGGTTCTCAGGTCAATCTTTTCTTCCTCTGAATATATAGATGAACAAGTGTCGAGCCGGTCATAACGTATGTTCCAGTATATTGAATGGGACTAGGGGCATCAGCTTTAGACAAATAATAGAGAGGGACAGGAAAAGTCCGACGTAGGTTGACATATGACTTCTTGTTCTAATCAGTCTATAGATTCTCCGAACTGAGATCTCTCATACTTCTTTATCCTCCAAACTTGATGAATAATCCTCAAGAGATGCTTTTTCTGAAATATTGAAAGTGATATTTTTAGTTGGTTCAAGAGGTATTCTTTGTGAGGTGCTGCCCATGAGTTCCCTATCAGATGAGTATACATATAAATAATAATATTCTTGTAGGGTCAGCACATGTCTTGTGTATTTACTCTCTGTTGGCTCTACGTGTGTGGAATCAAGGAGATTCGATATAGTCTTGTCCGGTTGTGGTTAATTGGGTGTGTCTCATTTTATATTATATACATTCATGGGTTCGTCAGTCGTTTCGTAAGATGTCTCTCCTTCATTTGTATATGTGATAAGTAGAGAGGTCTGAACATATGAAGATTCTTCTATGTCACGGCTGGCGGTTTTTGGTTCAGTTGCCTCAGTGTTTGGTGTGTCCTCGAGAATTTGATCAACTCGGTTTGCGTTTGGGAATATAATGTCTTGAGTCTCACAGTTAATAGTCGCTCTAGCGGAAGCTAGAAATAGCTTTCCCAAAATAATGGGAGACTCATATATATATATATATATATCCTCGATCTTCAATATCCAAGATAGGGAAGTCCACTCTATGTGCGACACCATGGAAATTAATGGTGACGGAGATGATTCCTCTCGCTCTTTTTGTAGATCGGTCAAGAAACTGAATGATCACTCGAGTTTTTCTCAACGGTCCAAGTTTGAGTCTGTCAAATACGGACTTCAGGAGGATATTAAAGGTAGAATCTTTGCCAATCTGAACATTATTAAACTCAATATTATCAATTTCACAGGTCATTTTGGTCAGCTATTTTACTTTCCGAACTTTGTTTGTCTGGGTCAACACCATTGAACTGACTATAGTAATTAAATAATATTCTATTCGAGATCTTTTCCTTCCCATCTTCTTAGGTGATAGTTGACTCTTTACAAATCTCTGAAGACCGGGAACATACTCTATGGCCTTTATTAATGGAATGTCTAAGATCAGACTTTTGTAAAATGATTCCATATTGATGGTGCCCGATTTTTTTTAATTTTCCGATTTTCTATTTTTTTTTTGGAATTTTCACTAAGGTCAGTAGGAGAGTCAGTGGTATGTGGTGTCTGTGTTTGGGTGTCTGGCACATGATGGTTTTTGGGTTCGCTCTATGATTTTATTGACTCCTCTTGATTGATTATCATATCTTTGACTATTTGGATGACATTGTCAAATTGTTTAGTCAAAACCTCAATCTAATTATTAATCTTAGATATGTCATCCATTATCGTCTCATGACTTGAATTCGAGTGACTGTACTCGGTATGCTGTAACATTGGCATTTTCTCTTGAACCGAGATTTAGTCAGCTTCTGTAATTAAGGTTTGGTCATGAGTCCAATTTCTTTGACTTTGGGTGTCGTCTTTGTGGTCAAAGGAAAAGTGATCATACTCGAGTTTTGAGTCATTCGAGTAGAGGATGGTTCAAACAATGAATTTTCGTACATAAATGAGAATCGTGTTCCTCGATCAAAATCAGTTACGTCATTATTCCTCGAATCCGCTCTCTCCATTATGTCCTTGTAGAAAATGATTGGTTCTATGAGCGGTTTGTATCTCAAATTTTCAACCAAGGGTGGGTAGGTGGGCGAAGAGAATGGTGGCTGGGAAGAAACTACCTCAAAGAGAGGGTTTCTCTGAAAAGAAGGCGGATACGAAGATTGTGAATTTGTCATGTGAGCACTACCCATGGACTCTGGGTATGAATGCCAAAATTCCGTCATCTTCGAATGAAAGAAATAGATTCTTGAAACCATGATCTTTGTCTGCAAGTGCACTATCACATAATTCAATTCTCAAATTCAAACCTTGATTTCATCAACTTAAGTCAGTGAAGGTCGTGAAGGTTCGACCAAATTATCGTCTCTTTTAGTTGGCGATAAATACAAAATTGGAAAGAGTTAACGAGCTGTTAGGTGTTTATTTCCTTATAGACTATCCCAGTTCTTATGACTAGTTGAGCATACTTTCAACCAGTATAGGAGTAAGTACGGACCATATAAATACAGCTACCCGTTGCTTGAGGTCGGAGCCTTATGCAGTGTCCTCTAAACCTCCCACTCTGCTACAGAAATCTAGACCGTTTACTGGCTATCTGTAGATCCTCACTGAAAAGTAACTAATCACCTAAAAAGAAGGAACTAGTAGTCTGTACGAAAATTCTGGCTTGGCTCTATCCTAGTGTCGACTCTTTCTCACTTGCAATAAAATCAAACAATGACGGAGTTGCTCTCCAAAAAATAATGATTTTCAGTTTTATCCAATTTTATTGAATCAGTAATGTTAGCAGTCCCCTAGTTTTTATTTGGTTATCACTTGATTTTGAGTGGAGAACAATGCACGTCTACACGGGGGTTCCAATTTCCTTTATTCCTATGTGAATGAAAACCAAGGGAGAATCGGAAAAGCCGTGCAGCAGGAAACACGATGATGAAAGCTGAGTTAGAAATACTTATAATGCCTCCTCACAATCTTCGTGCAATATGCTAGACAGAATAGAAATTTTTACACTATATGAAATGAAAGCAATGAAACCGTACCTCACAGATAATTCTACTTAGTGGGAAGAAGTGAGTTGAATTTGACTAAGTGAAAACTATCTAAGGAGCGTATACCTATAATGTAAGTGTGGTCCTAAATTACGACAGGCACAAAAATATTTGAATTTACACTACCCCACACCTATCCTAGTTTCACCACTCAAGTCAGACCCCACCCTTTCCGGAGGATGAAACATGCTGGCACACTATAGAAAAAAGTTCAGTATCTTTTTACACACACGAGATCTCAATCGGAAACCGCCAGAAATAAGCAATTAATTAAAAATACTCCCTCTCCAAAAATTAAAATGATGGCATATATCCGATTGCTTCGAGTTGCATCGACATCCAAGAGAGCTACTCCAAGTTCACTAGGTACCTCGCAGGAAAAATAGAAGATCAAATATTAGAGATAGGTTCACCAAAAAATATAGAAAAAATAAAAGAGATAAAAATAATTAAAAAATGGAGAAGTATTTACTAGAAAAAACGGGGGTCAGACTTCCTGGGGATGGAAAATCTAAAGACTTGATTTTCTCAAAAAACAATCTAAGCCGTGCCTCCCTGACAACGACACCATTTGACAAACTGAGAAAATGCGCTTTTAATTTAATCAAATTAACATTTGAAAAATATGTTTCGTTGTAGGCGGGTAATTTCACGATTGATAGAAAATTGCAAAGTTAATTAATGTTAAATCAAAGCGAGCGATCAAATTTTTTTACGTGGGTAAGTCCAAGGTCGATCTCAGGGAGGTCGCTGTCTCCTTAGGTTGGTTAAAAGTTGATCTCGAGTTTAGGTTTTCAATGAGGATTTTTTGGTGTTTTTTAAATGCAATAAGTGAAGCAAATGTAATTTTGACAAAATTTAACGGCTTAATTATAAATGTCAATCAAATGAACCCAAAAATCCTCAAACTTGGCCAGAATGTAAAATGCAATGAAAAGTATGCACTGTAATTTTTTTTGAAATTTTTAGGTACAAAATGAATTTTTTGTGAATAAATGAATGCATATAATGAAATTTTCAATAATTAATTATAATAAATATTAAATCTAGTTATTTTTAGGAAATAAAATTATCTAAGATATGTCACTAGGTGACCTATCTAAGAAAAATCTAAAACCCTATGTTGGATTTAATACCTATTAAAAATTAATAAATGAAATGGATGAAATGATTTTTAGAGAGAAAACTATGATGGAAAATGCAATTCTTTTTTGGCACAAAGTTATTAACAATTAACTCTATGATCCATGATTTTTCTGCAATTTTTGATGTTGTGGTTAATTAAATATGAATTTCTAAGCATTAACTGGGTAAAATATGCAATTTTCTACAAGAACAATAATAATTAATTAACCATAGAGAATAAAATACGAAGCACATGCCACATTGTAGAGAATTAATTATAGAAAATAAAGCCTATTTTTTATAAATAAAAATATCAAAAAGAGGTTCGAAATAAATAGAGAACATCAGGTTTTAAATGCAATTACAGAAATAAAAGGAAATAATAAAAATGCAGAAAGGATTCGCATGCAATTATTATATACATTCATGGGTTCGTCGGTCGTTTCATAAGATGTCTCTCCTTCATTTGTGTATGTGATAATTAGAGAGGTCCGAACGTATGAAGATTCTTCTATGTCACGACTGACAGTTTTTGGTTCAGTTGCCTCAGTGTTTAGTGTGTCCTCGAGAATTTGATAAACTTGGTTTGTGTTCGGGAATATAATGTCTTGAGTCTCATAGTTCATAGTCGCTCTAGCGGAATCTAGAAATAGCTTTCCCAAAATAATGGGAGACTCATATATATATATATATATATCCTAGATGTTCAATATCCAAGATAGTGAAGTCCACTCTATGTGCGACACCTTGGAAATTAATGGCGACAGAGATGATTTCTCTCGGTCTTTTTGTAGATCGGTCAAGAAACTGAACGATCACTTGAGTTTTTCTCAGCGGTCAAAGTTTGAGTCTGTCAAATACGGACTTCCAGAGGATATTAAAGGTAGAATCGTTGCCAATCCGAATATTATTAAACTCAATATTTATCAATTTCACAGGTCATTTTGGTCAACCGTTTTACTTTCCGAACCTTGTTTGTCTGGGTCAACACCATTGAACTGACTATAGTAATTAAATAATATTCTATTTGAGATCTTTTCTTTCCCATCTTCTTAGGTGCTAGTTGACTCTTTACAGATCTCTGAAGACCAGGAACATACTTTATGGTCTTGATTAATGGAAGCTCTAAGATCAAACTTTTGTAAAATGATTCCCTATTGATGGTGCCCGATTTTTTTTTTTAATTTTCCGATTTTCTGATTTTTTTTGGAATTTTCACAAAGGTCAGTAGGAGAGTTAGTGGTATGTGGTGTCTGTGTTTGGGTGTCAGGCACATGATGCTTTTCGGGTTCGCTATATGATTTTCTTGACTCCTCTTGATTGATTATCATATCTTTGACTATTTGGATGACATTGTCAAATTGTTTAGTCAAAACCTCAGTCTTATTATTGATCCGAGATATGTCATCCATTATCGTCTCATGACTTGAATTTGATTGACTATACTCGGTATGATGTAACATTGGCATTTTCTCTTGAACCGAGATATAGTCAACTTCTGTAATTAAGGTTTGGTCATGAGTCCAATTTCTTTGACTTTGGGTGTCATCTTTGTGGTCAAAGGAAAAGTAATCATACTCGAGTTTTGAGTCATACGAGTAGAGGATGGTTCAAACAATGAATTTTCGTAAATAAACGAGAATCGTGTTCCTCGATCAAAGTCAGTTACGTCAATATTCCTCGAGTTCGCTCTCTCCATTATGTCCTTGTAGAAAATGATTGGTTCTATGAGCGGCTTGTATCTCAAATTTTAATCCAAGGGTGGGTAGGTGCGCGAAGAGAATGGTGGCTGGGAAGAAACTACCTCAAAGAGAGGGTTCCTCTGAAAAGAAGGCGGATACGAAGATTGTGAATTTGTCATGTGAGCACTACCCATGGACTCTGGGTATGAATGCCAATATTCCGTCATCTTCGAATGAAAGAAATAGATTTGTGAAACCACGATCTTTGTGTGCAAGTGCACTATCACACAATTCAATGCACAAATTCAAACCTTGATTTCACCAACTTAACTCAATGAAGGCCGTGAAGGTTCGACCAAATTATCTTGTCTCTTTTAGTTGGCAATAAATACAAAATTGGAAACAATTAACAAGCTGTTAGGTGTTGTATTTCCTTATAGACTATCTCGGTTCTTATGACTAGTTTAACCTACTTTCTGCCAGTATAAGAGTAAGTTCTGACTGTATAAATACAGCTACCCGTTGCTTGAGGTCGGATGCTTATGCAGTGTCCTCTAAACCTCCCACTCTGCTAAGGAAATCTAGACAGCTTACTGGCTACCCGTAGATCCTCATGGAAAAGTAACTAATCACCTAAAAAGAAGGAACTAGTAGTATGTATGAAAATTCTAGCTTGGTTGTATCCTAGTGTCGTCCCTTTCTCACTTGCAATAAAATCAAACAATGACGGAGTTGCTCTCCAAAAAATAATGATTTTCACTTTTATCCAATTTTATTGAATCGATAATGTTAGCAATCCCCTAGTTTTTATTTGGTTATCACTTGATTTTGAGTGGGGAACAATGCACGTCTACACGGGGGTTCCAATTTCCTTTATTCCTATGTCAATGAAAACCAAGGGAGAATCGGAAAAGCCGTGTTGTAGGAAACACGATGATGAATGCTGAGTAAGAAATACTTACAATTCCTCCTCACAATCTTCGTGCAATATGCTAGACAGAATTGAACTTTATACACTATATGAAATGAAAGCAATGAAACCATACCTAACAGATAATTCTACTTAGTTGGAAGAAATGAGTTGAATTTGACTAAGTGAAAACTATCTAAGGTGCGTATACCTATAGTGTAAGTGTGGTCCTAAATTACGACGGGCACAAACAAATTTGAATTTACACTACCTCGCACCTATCCAAATTTCGCCACTCAAGTCAGACCCCACCCTTTCTGGAGGATGAAACATGCTGACACACCACGGAAAAAAGTTCAGTATCTTTTTACACACACGAGATCTCGATCGGAGACCGCTAGAAATAAGCAATTAATTAAAAACACTCCCTCTCCAAAATTTAAAATGATGGCATATATCTGATTGGTTCGAGTTGCACCTGAAGGATATGGAAAATATCCTCAAGCGCATCACGGAAGCGTGATTGTCGTATCGAATACGACGAAGAACGACTAGTCGTACTAGCTGTTCGGTGCAGCAGAATTTAAAAATTTTATTCGATGAAACCACATGATCCGAGAAGCATTCTCAGATCGTTTCATCTATAACCACAACAAGTATAATGCAATACCTCTTGAAGCGTGGTTGATCAAGTCTCTAAAGGAAGAGACCTCCTGTCTCAAGTCCGATCGTCGGCAAGACTGCTTGCGAGCGCGGGGATGAACCGCATTGTCCTCGCAATCCAAGAAGATGATCCAAGCATGGTTGCTCCTGATCTCGTCGCACGAGATCAAACGTCTCCTTCGTGAGAGAAACTCTCCAAGAAGACGGAGAACCGAAGAACGTCGAAGCGGCGGCGCGGTGGCGAAGGCGACGACGGTTCTCTCCTCTAGGGTATGGTGGACGACCACCAACAAGAGAGGGAGAGAGGGCTGGCGTGTATGAAGAAATGAGGGAGAGAGAGCTCCAATATATTGCAAGTGATTAGAGAGCATAGTATGCCTCTCTATTTATAGGGTTTTGGGATCCATGGATCTCAATCCATGGGACACATAAAATCAATGGGTGAGATTGATTTGTGTCAATCCAATGGCCAAGATTGTTGTTGTCAAAAGCAACAAATTTAGGTCAAAATATATTTGACAAAATCAAATATAATTTATTCCTAAATCATCCCAACAAATAAGGAGAGAATACACATGGAGATCAAATCTCCATGTGCAATCAAGAGGGGACGGCCACCCATTCCATATAGGAATTGGGTGCTGCCCACTTGTTTCCCAATGGAGAGAAATCTCATGGATTTCCATGAGATTGCATATCTCTTTGGATTTCTCTCCTATTAATTTGCAACAAATTTTGTTGGGTTTTATTCTTCAAAAATAATTCACAATTATCTTTGAGAATATTGCATTCTTACCATGGAAAAAATTGTGAATCATATTCACAACCCAAAACAACATATAATTCATATTGTTAATTAATTACACAATGTGTATCCAATACACATAATAATTAATCAACACATATAAATTATAATTAGCTCTCTCTAATACATTATAAATCACATTTATAATATATTATGAATAATTGGATATTTCTATCCACATTATTCTTATCCACATTAATTAAATCACATTTAATTAAATTGGATAATTTCTTCACACATCAAGATGATTAAATCACATTTAATCATTATTTCTTCATTGCTTAGATCTTATGGAATTATTCTTGAACCCTTCAAGAATAATGCAATCTCTCCGCAGATACTTGGAGATAAGGACAGGGCGATTGTATTGTTCCACGTATAGTGACATGGATATTAAGATCATATCTCAAATCCAGATCGCGGGCCTCTCATAGATGCTTGATTAAATCAAGACCGTAAATCTAATCTTCTCATTGTATCTGAATCATATTCAGATCAATGTCCAATACTTGGACCAAGATTAGATCACTTCTCTACTGAGAGGAGTCACTAAAATCCAGACCCGTTTCATCACTCCCTAGGAATGGAAGCGTCATGGTTATACAACCGTTTATGATCAAATCACCCTCAGGTATTCCCAATACCTGTACATCCTGCATACTGGAAGACTCAGACTAAACCCGAAGTATCGGATCAACTTTATACTGTCTACTTCATGGTTTTATCAGTAAGTTTCTCATTCGATCATTGGGAGTTGGTATCGATCATACACTTTCCAAAAGTGTATATCATACCTAGGTCTTGATCATATACTAAAAGTATATATCAAACCTACAAATTCAGTCAAGCTTCCAAAGCGAGACGACCATGCGCATGGAATTTGATTCTTCCCAATATCTCTTGAGTGAGCTCATGTCTTCCGGTTCAGTAACTGAACCTGTATGATCCCTTTGAGAGATCGTATTACTCATATGCCCTTATATGCACACCAGCGCGCCGGTGTATAGACCTTGATTAGGTCATCAACCTATTGGTCTGCCAAATGTACATACTTGGACATATAGCAACACATCTGTCTCCGGTCAGAGGATGTGTGCCTATATCATGACAGCATATGATATAGGACTTTGGTTATCTCGATCTCGTTAAGTCAACTCTTTGACCTAACTAATCTGACACCTCCGAATCTCTATTCCTATGCAGAGGACCTGCATCAAGAGGTCGGTCAGATATCAGCCTTCAGAGATAGGATTGCCATCTCCTACTCGGGCTGGAGATCATCTCTTAATAATCATTTGACGGTGCTTGATGAGTCCTCAATCTAACTCTTTAGATATTCATCCAAGCACCAGCCTCTATGATTCAATAGTTGAATCAACAGCTGTATGATTATTAAGATGGCCATGGTACATAACCCTAATTGTACTAAGGGACCTATTATACAAATTATCCATTCTTCATTTCAGATCAGGGAATGATATGTGCAATAACATTTATTGCATAATGGCTCGCCGTGGGCTCGCATTTCCAACAATCTCCCACTAGCCCAAAGAGCCATTAATGGGCTAATCATTTAAACCCGCACTCATGTGACAATCATAGGCTATTTGGAAAATAGCTAGGTAAGCTGATCAGTCACTCTGTTCCCGCGAGACTACGCCAAGTCCTTTTACGGCACTTGCATATCCCCAGTAACAGTGCTCGCATCCAATGCGAATGTTGCATCTTATGCAACCAATACTCAATCCAGTTAATTACAGTGTCTTTGACACTACAGCTTAACCATTATCATAACTAGTATTTCCATAATCCTTATAAGAATATCCTTATTTCTGGAGATCTCTATCTCCTAAGGTATCTTTAGTTAAGACCTTTTAGATCACTATCTATAAAGTCTTAAACTTTTGAAGATAAGACTTTGAGATCACTATCTCAAAAAATCTTGTCATCTGTGAAGATTTTGTTGTTACTGCAACCAAGTGTTTTATTTCCATAGTAGGACTAGTAACAGTTTACCACTCCCACTGCATGGCAGCCACCTGGCTTTTGTACACATCTAGCATACACCCGGCTTCTCAGAACTGATGCCCAAAGGCAAGTAGTTCTAGCATTCACTTCCTCAACTCTTTGAGGTGCTATCCCTTTAGATAGGTCAGTATCATATCTGAAGGGATGGAAGCCATTACTGGAATTTTCCATAGAATGGAATAAGTCCAAGATGTACTATTAATGTGACAGTCCCCAATACCCTCTTCTCTTTGCTCCTGAACAACTTCAGAACTAAGATCTGAGAGGCATCTTTGAAATCATATTTCAAGTTATGGAACAACCAGATTATAAAACACTAATTATTATCCTTATATCATTTTTAAATGATTAGGATATCATCTATATTTAGCACGATGAACATAAAAGCACTCCCACTAAGCTTCATATGGTTCATCAAGATTCTATCTGAAATCATAACATTTATAATTTCATCAAATCTTATGATCCAACTTCAAGAAGCTTATTTGAGTCCATAGATGGATTCCTTAGCTTGCACACCTTGCTTTCCTCAACCATGAAGCCCTGGGGCTACTTCATATGAATATCCTCAAAGAGGCATTCGTAAAGGAATGCAATATTGACTTACATCTTGAAGATGCAATAGTCAAGTTATGTAGCTAAGGTTAGCAATATTTTGATGGTTTTAAGCATGGTCACCGAAGAGCAAGTCTCATTGCAAACAATGTCTTCTCTTCCAGTGTGTAGCTTATGGCTACGAACCGTGCTTTGAAGATCTCTACCTTCTCATCAGGTTCCCTGTCTCTTGAAGATCCATTTACACCTTTACAGGTCTTACCCATATAGGTGGATCCTCGAGGGTCCATATACAACACTTGTATATGAAGTCTACATTAGACTTTTATTGCTATCCATCTATCCATGCTATGATCTTCAGAAGCTTCATCACATGAAGTTCGATCATTGTCAGATTTCTCTAACACATGGAATCCATCCTCAAACTCATTTGAAGAGGTATTAATGTTTCATCTTTAATTGTCCTTTTAGTTTCCAATTTCAGGAGTCTCATTATAAATGAGTTCCTACACTTCATTTTCATCTTGATTCTCAAGAGTCTCAACCTCTAAGAATCACATTCTCGGAGATGAGATATTTTAAGAATCTCAAGGTCATAAAGTAGGTATCCAATACCATCCTTTATTTTCCTAATGAAGCAACACTCTCAAGTGCTAGATTCCAACATACATGGAACCTTATTAAGGATATACATTGTAGTCTCTACTACACATATATACCTGGAAACTAAGGGATAATTATGCTAAAATTCAACATTGATAAGATCATGTCACACATGATCCAATTGTATCTACCTATAACTCTTTTGAGTTAAGGTGTGTTAGGAGGATTGAGATAGAAATGATATTCATATCTCCATAAGGTATTCTTCGAATTTATCTAGTAGGTACTTGCTACCTAGATTAGATCAAATTCATTTTATCTTCCTTCAAACTTTGGTTCTAAACCAAAATTAATGAAATCTTTGAACATTTCAAAGGTTTCTTAGGTGAAGAGAAGAAATCTCATATCATACAATCATCAATAGATATCACATATCCACAATGTTTACTATGATATAGATGATCCACATACATCAATATGTATGAGATCCTGAATACCTTGGCATCTTACACCATTCCCGAAGAAGGATGTATTGGACAATATTCATAAGTATGTAAGTTTTGAAATTTTAGACATTCTAAAGTTTCATCTCTTACTATTCTATTGATCAAATCAATAAACAAATGTCCAAGGCTTGATGCTAGATCATTGTCAAATGATCTTCATCCTCCTATTGATCTTAAGGTTTAATTTCAGTATTCAGAAATGTTAATGAACCATTCATTAATTTTTCTATTTTATGTGGAGTCCACTAGATTTTAGATTACTATCTGAAATATATTCATCAGAACTCTTTATGATAGTTCTATCTCAGAATTCATGTTTATTTCCAACATTTAGAAACAAACAATGAGTGTATTCTTATATCTAGGTCATAGAGACATTCTCTACGACTAAGGGCTCTCCCACTGAAATTAACAAGTCTATTAATCCGACAGAGATTGTTGCAACAATTGCATCAATATTCATGTGGACAACTATAAACCTTTAAGATCAAATTTTCCAGTCTTCTAAAACATATGCAACCTATTGCAAATGCCATCAGAAGATTGAGATACAATTATTTGACTTTATCTTATTCAATAAGTAAGTCAATATCAATGATTTATGTAGATTATTCTGATGCTCCATCCGAGTCCTTTTCTAAGGATTCTAGACAGACTTGATAGTCATACTATCAACACATCAATTTATTGCAGTATTGGCATTCATCCAACTCTTTGGATGTCATATGGAAGTCACAGAAGTCCAGTCAACTCTTTGACTTTCCTTCTATCTTGGGTCCAACCCATGCTTCCATTGCGCTCCCTTTATCTATAAGCAACCATTGCTCAAGACAGAGGATCTCTTATTTTAAATTCAAAAGAATTCAAAGTAAGAGTTTTTCAACATTTATACATGCTTCATTAAATTCATATAATATGAATATTATGAAGCTTCATGAATGACTAGAGTATAGATAGTATAATAATGACATTCATCATCTATATCCATCTAAACTCTTAAAACATAGGTTCAGGTAGGTACTCAAACAATTTGAATACATCATCTCTTTATAGAGCTACCATTCTACATGATGCAGGGAACCATGTCATCCATGATTAAATGTCAAGAGCACATATGTATGCCAGAAAATCTTCATTGATTTTATAAGGATTATATGACAATTATGATCATCATCAACATGTCACTTCCAAAGTACATTTGATGATACCAAGACTATAGAGACATACAAACCCTAGGGGTTGTAGTCCTATTATCTATTTAATTGTCATTCCTCAATATTATGAGGAAACTTGCACATTGCAACCACATACATTATGTGTCCATTTGCAAGTACAATATATTGATCATGAGTCCAATCCAAGATATTTCACTGGTTATTATTGAGTATATCATTGAGTGGGTTTTAATGAAGGATTATCTGAAATAAGAAATTTGCATAGATGTATGTATTTATATATACATATTTTACTTTGATTTAGGAATTTTTATATCAAAGTTGTCTTGCCATGTCAACATTGAAAGTTCATTCCCTTAATCACTTTCAATGTAAGAGATATACTTACCATTATATCTCAAGCAAGATCTGGGATCTCCTTCCTTATCTTTGTTGCATCCCAATAATATGAGAACCTACAACTCGGATAAAAAGAAGCGGGAACACATTCCACCTTGCAAGTCCAACTTGCATCTCCCTATTCGGTCTTTAACACCCGGGCCCACCACCCCTAAGGCGATGTTGACCCGCCATTAATTGAACCAACCGTCAATAGGAATACAACTCGCTATGCGCAATCCAATATTGCCCCAATAATATGAGGACCCGATATTGGGGTCACTACGCATACGTCCTTACTCTTTCGAGAAGCGACGAGCCCGATCCAGATGCGCTTGCATACAGGAGCTGTCACTTCGGACAGGCGTCTCCCACATGCAATCCTTGGCGACGGAACCCTCCACCTTGACGGGAGACCATGGATGTCACTTATGTGATCCTCCATCTCATATTCAAATTTTAATTAATTATTATGAATCACATTCACATAATTAATTCTTCCAAGGGAATTAATAACTTTAATCATATTAGAGTATTTCAATTGGACATAATCAATTTAATCATATTAAATTAATTATCAATCCAATTCAATCAAACTTGATTATTTTACTTGAATACATATATGGTAATATCTCAAAATACGTATTAATTCGAATTTTAATAATTAGAAAAATACATCTTAATCCCTCGGACATTTTCCCGGCCCCTACCCGCTGTCATGGCCAGTACCGACGAGAGTGGGACGGACCACATACGTTGCAACCCCAATGCTCTCCGACTAGGCACCATATCCGCCTCGGGAAAGGATAATGCCAAATTGATTAATTTGTACTTGAGATGATCATCGGTTCTTCAACCGAAATTGTACCATATAGTAATAATCAAAATATTTTTGATTATAAGGAAATTTTCTAGACAAATTCCCAAATTCTATTCAAGCATCAAGTTTGAAAGATTGTGGTTTCCAATTATGATTTAGATCACATCTTAATCAATTAATTGGTTGGGGCCAAGTCAATTAGGCAAATAATCATGTTTACATATTTCACAAATATTTTTCAAGATTATTTCACGAAATTAACAATTAATTTCACTAATTGACAATCACTTGGTTCTAGATTAGGACTGTAATTTCAGCAGTGACCCCTACTTACTAAAATTAGCATATCTCAATCATATTAAATCCAAATTAGACAAAATCAATTTTCATAGATTGCTAATTTAATTTAGGACAGAACCCAAGTGATGTTATACGCATTTCGAGGCAATTCTAAACAGTAATTAACATTTTAATCACGTTCAGATCTACAGTTCCCGCAACAGTGCATACATGTTCATTAAAACAACCATATCTAGAGCATACGAAATCCGATTTACGTAAACTCAGATCCTATGGTTTCCTTATTTAATGGGGAACAAAATCCAAGTATTAAATTCGTGTTTAAACAATTTAAACAGTGCCGAATTTATTTACTAAACAGATCTGCGAAATCAAATGCGATGAAAACTTTCGCGACCTAAACGAACCCAAGTCGTCCTCGGTTTTTCGAATCATATTCGAAATCGTCGACCTAAGGCTCTGATACCACTTGAAGGATATGGAAAATATCCTCAAGCGCATCACGGAAGCGTGATAGTCGTATCGAATACGACGAAGAACGACTAGTCGTACTAGTTGTTCGGTGCAGCGGAATTTAAAAATTTTATTCGATGAAACCACATGATCTGAGAACCATTCTCAGATCGTTTCATCTATAACCACAACAAGTATAATGCAATACCTCTTGAAGCGTGGTTGATCAAGTCTCTAAAGGAAGAGACCTCCT
The DNA here is from genome assembly GCA_037367405.1 of Ottelia alismoides. Classification (NCBI taxonomy): domain Eukaryota; kingdom Viridiplantae; phylum Streptophyta; class Magnoliopsida; order Alismatales; family Hydrocharitaceae; genus Ottelia; species Ottelia alismoides. The sequence continues at coordinate 2,508,915 of JAZKJV010000416.1, forward strand.
GTCTCAAGTCCGATCGTCGGCGAGACTGCTTGCGAGCGCGGGGATGAACCGCGTTGTCCTCACAATCCAAGAAGATGATCCAAGCATGGTTGCTCCTGATCTCGTCGCACGAGATCAAACGTCTCCTTCGTGAGAGGAACTCTCCAAGAAGACGGAGAACCGAAGAACGTCGAAGCGGCGGTGCGGTGGCGAAGGCGATGACGATTCTCTCCTCTAGGGTATGGTGGACGACCACCAACAAGAGAGGGAGAGAGGGCTGGCGTGTATGAAGAAATGAGGGAGAGAGAGAGAGCTCCAAAATATTGCAAGTGATTAGAGAGCATAGTATGCCTCTCTATTTATAGGGTTTTGGGATCCATGGATCTCAATCCATGGGACACATAAAATCAATGGGTGAGATTGATTTGTGTCAATCCAATGGCCAAGATTGTTGTTGTCAAAAGCAACAAATTTAGGTCAAAATATATTTGACAAAATCAAATATAATTTATTCCTAAATCATCCCAACAAATAAGGAGAGAATACACATGGAGATCAAATCTCCATGTGCAATCAAGAGGGGACGGCCACCCATTCCATATAGGAATTGGGTGCCGCCCACTTGTTTCCCAATGGAGAGCAATCTCATGGATTTCCATGAGATTGCATATCTCCTTGGATTTCTCTCCTATTAATTTGCAACAAATTTTGTTGGGTTTTATTCTTCAAAAATAATTCACAATTATCTTTGAGAATATTGCATTCTTGCCATGGAAAAAATTGTGAATCATATTCACAACCCAAAACAACATATAATTCATATTGTTAATTAATTACACAATGTGTATCCAATACACATAATAATTAATCAACACATATAAATTATAATTAGCTCTCTCTAATACATTATAAATCACATTTATAATATATTATGAATAATTGGATATTTCTATCCACATTATTCTTATCCACATTAATTAAATCACATTTAATTAAATTGGATAATTTCTTCACACATCAAGATGATTAAATCACATTTAATCATTATTTCTTCATTGCTTAGATCTTATGGAATTATTCTTGAACCCTTCAAGAATAATGCAATCTCTCCGCAGATACTTGGAGATAAGGACAGGGCGATTGTATTGTTCCACGTATAGTGACATGGATATTGAGATCATATCTCAAATCCAGATCGCGGGCCTCTCATAGATGCTTGATTAAATCAAGACTGTAAATCTAATCTTCTCATTGTATCTGAATCATATTCAAATCAATGTCCAACACTTGGACCAAGATTAGATCACTTCTCTACTGAGAGGAGTCACTAAAATCCAGACCCGTTTCATCACTCCCTAGGAATGGAAGCGTCGTGGTTATACAACCGTTTATGATCAAATCACCCTCAGATATTCCCAATACCTGTACATCCTGCATACTGGAAGACTCAGACTAAACCCGAAGTATCGGATCAACTTTATACTGTCTACTTCATGGTTTTATCAGTAAGTTTCTCATTCGATCATTGGGAGTTGGTATCGATCATACACTTTCCAAAAGTGTATATCATACCTAGGTCTTGATCATATACTAAAAGTATATATCAAACCTACAAATTCAGTCAAGCTTCCAAAGCGAGACGACTATGCGCATGGAATTTAATTCTTCCCAATATCTCATGAGTGAGCTCATGTCTTTCGGTTCAGTAACTGAACCTGTATGATCCCTTTGAGAGATCGTATTACTCATATGCCCTTATATGCACACCAGCGCGCCGGTGTATAGACCTTGATTAGGTCATCAACCTATTGGTCTGCCAAATGTACATACTTGGACATATAGCAACACATCTGTCTCCGGTCAGAGGATGCGTGCCTATATCATGACAGCATATGATATAGGACTTTGGTTATCTCGATCTCGTTAAGTCAACTCTTTGACCTAACTAATCTGACACCTCCGAATCTCTATTCCTATGCAGAGGACCTGCATCAAGAGGTCGGTCAGATATCAGCCTTCAGAGATAGGATTGCCATCTCCTACTCGGGATGGAGATCATCTCTTAATAATCATTTGACGGTGCTTGATGAGTCCTCAATCTAACTCTTTAGATATTCATCCAAGCACCAGCCTCTATGATTCAATAGTTGAATCAACAGCTGTATGATTATTAAGATGACCATGGTACATAACCCTAATTGTACTAAGGGACCTATTATACAAATTATCCATTCTTCATTTCAGATCAGGGAATGATATGTGCAATAACATTTATTGCATAATGGCTCGCCGTGGGCTTGCATTTCCAACAGCACCGACTTCCAAGAGCGTCACTCCAAGTTCACAAGGTAACTCATAAGAAAAATAAAAGATCAAATATTAGAGATTGGTTCACCGAAAAATATAGAAAAAATAAAGGAGATAAAAATAATGAAAAAATGGAGAAGTATTTACAAGAAAAAACGGGGGTCAGACTACCTGGGGATGGACAATCTAAAGACTTGATTTTATTAAAAAACAACCTAAGCCGTGCCTCCCTGACAACGACACCATTTGACAAACTGAGAAAATGCACTTTTAATTTAATCAAATTAACATTTGAAAAATCTGTTTCGTTGTAGGCGGGCAATTTCACGATTGATAGAAAATTGCAAAGTTAATAAATGTTAAATCAAAACGAGGGATCAAATTTTTTTACTTGGGTAAGTCCAAGGTCGATCTCAGGGAGGCAGCTGTCTCCTTAGGTTGGTTAAAAGTTGATCTCGAGTTTAGGTTTTCAATGAGAATTTTTTGGTGTTTTTTAAACGCAATAAGTGAAGCAAATGTAATTTTGACAAAATTTAACGGCTTAATTGTAGATGTCAATCAAATGAAGCCCAAAAATCCTCAAACTTGGCCAGAATGTGAAATGCAATGAAAAATATGCAATATAAATTTTTTAGAAATTTTTAGATACAAAATGAATTTTCTGTGAATAAATGAATGCGTAAAATGAAATTTTCAATAATTAATTATAATAAATATTAAATCTAGTTATTTTCAGGAAATAAAGATATCTAAGATATGTCACTCGGTGATCTATCTAAGAAAAATCTAAAACCCTAAAAATGTTGGATTTAATACCTATTAAAAATTAATTAGTGAAATGGATGAAATGATTTTTAGAGAGAAAACTATGATGGAAAATGCAATTCTTTTTTGTTACAATGTTATTAACAATTAACTCTATGATCCATGAATTTTCTGCAATTATTGATGTTGTGGTTAATTAAATATGAATGGTTAATTAAATATGAATTTCTAAGCGTTAACTGGGTAAAATATGTAATTTTCTACAAGAACAATAATAATTAATTAACCATCAAGAATAAAATATGAAGCACATGCCACATTGTAGAGATGAATTATAGAAAATAAAGCCTATTTTTTATAAATAAAATAATGTCAAAATGAGGTTCAAAATAAATAGAGAACACCGAGTTCTAAATGCAATTACATAAATAAAAGGAAATAATAAAAATGCATAAAGGATTCGAATGCAATTATTATATAAATTCATGGGTTCGTCAGTCGTTTCATAAGATGTCTCTCCTCATTTGTGTATGTGATAAGTAGAGAGATCTGAACATATGAAGATTCTGCTATGTCACGACTGACAGTTTTTGGTTCAGTTGCCTCAGTGTTTGGTGTGTCCTCGAGAATTTGATCAACTTGGTTTGTGTTTGGGAATATAATGTCTTGAGTCTCACAGTTAATAGTCGCTCTAGCGGAAGCTAGAAATAGCTTTCCCAAAATAACGGGAGACTCACACACACACACACACACACACACACACACACACACACACACACATATATATATATCCTCGATGTTCAATATCCAAGATAGTGAAGTCCACTCTATGTGCGACACGTTGGAAATTAATGGTGACGGAGATGATTCCTCTCGCTCATTTTGTAGATCGGTCAAGAAATTGAATGATCACTCGAGTTTTTCTGAGCGGTCCAAGTTTGAGTCTGTCAAATACGAACTTCAGGAGGATATTAAAGGTAGAATCGTTACCAATCCGAACATTATTAAACTCAATATTATCAATTTCACAGGTCATTTTGGTCAACCGTTTTACTTTCCAAACCTTCTTTGTCTGGGTCAATACCATTGAACTGACTATAGTAATTCAATAATATTCTATTCGAGATCTTTTCTTTCCCATCTTCTTAGGTGATAGTTGACTCTTTACAAATCTCTGAAGACCGGGAACATACTCTATGGCCTTGATTAATGGAAGCTCTAAGACCAGACTTTTGTAAAATGATTCCATATTGATGGTGCCCAATTTTTTTTTTAATTTTCTGATTTTTAGATTTTTTGGAATTTTCACCAAGGTCAGTAGGAGAGTCAGTGGTATGTGGTGTCTGTGTTTGGGTGTCAGGAACATGACGGTTTTCGGGTTCGTTCTATGATTTTCTTGACTCCTCTTGATTGATTATCATATCTTTGACTATTTGGATGACATTGTCAAATTATTTAGTCAAAACCTCAGTATTATTATTGATCCGAGATATGTCATCCATTATCGTCTCATGACTTGAATTTGAGTGACTATACTCGGTATGCTGTAACATTGGCATTTTCTCTTGAACCGAGATATAGTTAGCTTCTGTAATTAAGGTTTGGTCATGAGTCCAATTTCTTTGACTTTGGGTGTCATCTTTGTGGTCAAAGGAAAAGTGATCATACTCGAGTTTTGAGTCATTCGAGTAGAGGATGGTTCAAACAATGAATTTTCGTACATAAACGAGAGTCATGTTCCTCGATCAAAGTCAGTTACGTCAATATTCCTCGAGTCCGCTCTCTCCATTATGTCCTTGTAGAAAATGATTGGTTCTATGAGCGGCTTGTATCTCAAATTTTCAACCAAGGGTGGGTAGGTGGGCGAAGAGAATGGTGGCTGGGAAGAAACTACCTCAAAGAGAGGGTTCCTCTGAAAAGAAGGCGGATACGAAGATTGTGAATTTGTCATGTGAGCACTACCAATGGACTCTGGGTATGAATGCCAAATAGATTTGTGAAACCACGATCTTTGTGTGCAAATGCACTATCACACAATTAAATTCACAAATTCAAACCTTTATTTCACCAACTTAACTCAGTGAAGGTCGTGAAGGTTCGACCAAATTATCTTGTTTGCTTTAGTTGGCGATAAATACAAAATTGGAAAGAGTTAACAAGCTGTTAGGTGTTTATTTCCTTATAGACTATCCTAGTTCTTATGACTAGTTGAGCATACTTTCAGCCAGTATAGGAGTAAGTACGGACCGTATAAATACAACTACCCGTGGCTTGAGGTCGGAGCCTTATGCAGTGTCCTCTAAACCTCCTACTCTGCTAAGGAAATCTAGACCGTTTACTGGCTACCTGTAGATCCTCACTGAAAACTAACTAATCACCTAAAAAGAAGGAACTAGTAGGCTGCACGAAAATTCTGGCTTGGCTCTATCCTAGTGTCGTCTCTTTCTCACTTGCAATAAAATCAAACAGTGACGGAGTTGCTCTCCCAAAAATAATGATTTTGAGTTTTATGCAATTTTATTGAATCAGTAATGTTAGCAGTCCCCTAGTTTTTATTTGGCTATCACTTGATTTTGAGTGGGGAACAATGCACATCTACACGGGGGTTCCAATTTCCTTTATTCCTAAGTGAATGAAAACCAAGGGAGAATTGGAAAAGCCGTGCAACATGAAACACAATGATGAATGCTGAGTTAGAAATACTTACAATGCCTCCTCACAATCTTCGTGCAATATGCTAGACAGAATTGAAATTTTTTACACTATATGAAATGAAAGCAATGAAACCGTACCTAACAGATAATTTTACTTAGTGGGAAGAAGTGAGTTGAATTCGACAAAGTGAAAACTATCTAAGGTGCGTATACCTATAGTGTAAGTGTGGTCCTAAATTACGACGGGCACAAACTAATTTGAATTTACACTACCCCGCACCTATCCTAATTTCGCCACTCTAGTCAGACCCTACCCTTTCCGGAGGATGAAACACGCTGACACACCACAGAAAAAAGTTGAGTATCTTTTTACACACACGAGATCTCGATCGGAAACCGCCAGAAATAAGTAATTAATTAAAAACACTCCCTCTCTAAAAATTAAAATGATGGCATATATCCGATTGCTTTGAGTTGCATCGACTTCCAAGAGAGTCACTCCAAGTTCACTAGGTACCTCACAGGAAAAATAGAAGATCAAATATTAGAGATAGGTTCACCAAAAAATATAGAAAAAATAAAAGAGATAAAAATAATGAAAAAATGGAGAAGTATTTACAAGATAAAATGGGGGTCAGACTACCTGGGGATGGAAAATCTAAAGACTTGATTTTCTTAAAAAACAACCTAAGCCGTGCCTCCTTGACAACGACACCATTTGACAAATTGAGAAAATACGCTTTTAATTTAATCAAATTGACATTTTAAAAATATGTTTCGTTGTAGGCGGGCAATTTCACGATTGATAGAAAATTGCAAAGTTAATTAATGTTAAATCAAAGCGAGCGATCAAATTTTTTTACGTGGGTAAGTCCAAGGTTGATCTCAGGGAGGCAACTGTCTCCTTAGGTCGGCTAAAAGTTGATCGCGAGTTTAGGTTTTCAATGAGCATTTTTTGGGTGTTTTTTAAATGCAATAAGTGAAGCAAATGTAATTTTGACAAAATTTAACGGCTTAATTGTAAATGTCAATTAAATGAATCCCAAAATTACTCAAACTTGGCCAGAATGTGAAATGCAATGAAAAATATGCACTGTAAATTTTTTTGAAATTTTTAGATACAAATGAATTTTCTGTGAATAAATGAATGTATATAATGAAATTTTCAATAATTGATTATAATAAATATCAAATCTAGTTATTTTTAGGAAATAAAATTATCAAAGATATGTCACTAGGTGATCTATCTAAGAAAAAAATATAAAACCCTAAAAATGTTGGATTTAATACCTATTAAAAATTATTTAGTGAAATGGATGAAATGATTTTTAGAGTGAAAACTATGATGGAAAATGCAATTCTTTTTTGGCACAATGTTATTAACAATTAACTCTATGATCCATGAATTTTCTGCAATTTTTGACATTGTGGTTAATTAAATATGAATTTCTAAGCGTTAACTGGGTAAAATTTGCAATTTTCTACAAGAACAATAATAGTTAATTAACCATAAAGAATAAAATATGAAGCACATGCCACATTGTAGAGAATTAGTTATAGAAAATAAACCTATTTTTGATATATAAAATAATGTCAAAATGAGGTTCGAAATAAATAGAGAATATCGGGTTCTAAACGCAATTACAGAAATAAAAGGAAATAATAAAAATGCAGAAAGGATTCACATGCAATTATTATATACATTCATGGGTTCGTCAGTCGTTTCATAAGATGTCTCTCCTTCATTTGTGTATGTGATAAGTAGAGAGGTCTGAACATATGAAGATTCTTCTATGTCACGGCTGGCAGTTTTTGGTTCAGTTGCCTCAGTGTTTGGTGTGTCCTCGATAATTTGATCAACTTGGTTTGTGTTTGGGAATATAATGTCTTGAGTCTCACAGTTAATAGTCGCTCTAGCGGAAGCTAGAAATAGCTTTCCCAAAATAACAGGAGACTCACACACACACACACACACACACACACACACATACACACACACATATCCTCGATCTTCAATAACCAAGATAGTGAAGTCCAATCTATGTGCGACACCATGGAAATTAATGGTGACGGAGATGATTCCTCTCGCTCTTTTTGTAGATCGATCAAGAAACTGAATGATCACTCGAGTTTTTTTGAGTGGTCCTAGTTTGAGTCTGTTAAATACGGACTTCAGGAGGATATTAAAGGTAGAATCGTTGCCAATCCGAACATTATTAAACTCAATATTATCAAATTTACAAGTCATTTTGGTCAGCCGTTTTACTTTCCAAACCTTGTTTGTCTGGGTCAACACCATTGAACTGACTATAGTAATTAAATAATTTTCTATTCGAGATCCTTTCCTTTCCATCTTCTTAGGTGATAGTTGACTCTTTACAAATCTCTGAAGACCGGGAACATACTCTATGGCCTTGATTAATGGAAGATCTAAGATCAGACTTTTGTAAAATGATTCCATATTGAGGGTGCCCGATTTTTTTTATTTTCCGATTTTCTGATTTTTTTGGAATTTTCACTAAGGTCAGTAGGAGAGTCAGTGGTATGTGGTGTCTGTGTTTGGGTGTCAGGCACATGATGGTTTTTGGGTTCGCTCTATGATTTTCTTGACTCCTCTTGATTGGTTATCATATCTTTGACTATTTGGATGACATTGTCAAATTATTTAGTCAAAACCTCAATCTTATTATTGATCCGAGATATGTCATCCATTATCATCTCATGACTTGAATTTGAGTGACTGTACTTGGTATGCTGTAACATTGGCATTTTCTCTTGAACCGAGATATAGTCAGCTTCTGTAATTAAGGTTTGGTCATGAGTCTAATTTCTTTGACTTTGGGTGTCATCTTTGTGGTCAAAGGAAAAGTGATCATACTCGAGTTTTTAGTCATTCGAGTAGAGGATGGTTCAAACAATGAATTTTCATACATAAACGAGAATCGTGTTCCTCGATCAAAATCAGTTATGTCATTATTCCTCGAATCCGCTCTCTCCATTATGTCCTTGTAGAAAATGATTAGTTCTATGAGCGGCTTGTATCTCAAATTTTCAACCAAGGGTGGGTAGGTGGGCGAAGAGAATGGTGTCTGGGAAGAAACTACCTCAAAGAGAGGGTTCCTATAAAAAGAAGGCAGATACGAAGATTGTGAATTTGTCATGTGAGCACTACCCATGGACTCTGGGTATGAATGCCAAAATTCCGTCATCTTCGAATGAAAGAAATAGATTTGTGAAACCATGATCTTTGTGTTCAAGTGCACTATCACATAATTCAATTCAGAAATTCATACCTTGATTTCACCAACTTAACTCAGTGAAGGTCGTGAAGGTTCGACGAAATTATCTTGTCTGTTTTAGTTGGCGATAAATACAAAATTGGAAAGAGTTAACGAGCCGTTAGGTGTTTATTTCCTTATAGACTATCCCGGTTCTTATGACTAGTTGAGCATACTTTCAGTCAGTATAGGAGTAATTACGGACCGTATAAATACATCTACCCGTTGCTTGAGGTCGGAGCCTTACGCAGTGTCCTCTAAACCTCCCACTCTGCTACGGAAATCTAGACCGTTTACTGGCTATCTGTAGATCCTCACTGAAAAGTAACTAATCACCTAAAAAGAAGGAACTAGTAATCTGTACGAAAATTCTGGCTTGGCTCTGTCCTAGTGTCGACTCTTTCTCACTTGCAATAAAATCAAACAATCACGGAGTTGCTCTCCAGAAAATAATGATTTTCAGTTTCATCCAATTTCATTGAATCAATAATGTTAGCAGTCCCCAAGTTTTTATTTGGTTATCACTTGATTTTGATTGGGGAACAATGCACGTCTACACGAGGGTTCCAATTTCCTTTATTCCTATGTGAATGAAAACCAAGGGAGAATCGGAAAAGCCGTGCAGCAGAAAACACGATGATGAATGTTGAGTTAGAAATACTTACAATGCCTCCTCACAATCTTCACGCAATATGCTAGACAGAATTGAAATTTTTACACTATATGAAATGAAAGCAATGAAATCGTACCTAACAGATAATTCTACTTAGTGGGAAGAAGTGAGTTGAATTTAACTAAGTGAAAACTATCTAAGGTGCGTATACCTATAGTGTAAGTGTGGTCCTAAATTACGACGGGCACAAACAAATTTGAATTTACACTGCCCTGCACCTATCCTAATTTCGCCACTCAAGTCAGACCCCACCCTTTCGGAGGATGAAACATGCTGACACACCACAGAAAAATGTTCAGTATCTTTTTACACACACGAGATCTCGATCGGAAACCGCCAGAAATAAGCAATTAATTAAAAACACCCCCTCTCCAAAAATTAAAATGATGGCATATATCCGATTGCTTCGAGTTGCATCGACTTCCAAGAGAGTCACTCCAAGTTCACTAGATACCTCGCAGGAAAAATAGAAGATCAAATATTAGAGATAGGTTCACCGAAAAAAATAGAAAAAATAAAAGTGATAAAAATAATTAAAAAATGGAGAAGCATTTACAAGAAAAAATGGGGGTCAGACTACCTGGGGATGGAAAATCTAAAGACTTTATTTTCCTTAAAAACAACCTAAGCCGTGCCTCCTTGACAACGACAACATTTGATAAACTAAGAAAATGCGCTTTTAATTTAATCAAATTAACATTTGAAAAATATGTTCCGTTGTAGGAGGGCAATTTCACGATTGATAGAAAATTGCAAAGTTAATTAATGTTAAATCAAAGCGAGGGATCGAATTTTTTTACTTGGGTAAGTCCAAGGTCGATCTCAGGGAGGCAACTGTCTCCTTAGGTTGGTTAAAAGTTGATCTCAAGTTTAGGTTTTCAAAGAGGATTTTTTGGTGTTTTTTAAATGTTATAAGTGAAGCAAATGTAATTTTGATAAAATTTAACGGCTTAATTTTAAATGTCAATCAAATGAATCCCAAAAATCCTCAAACTTGGCCAGAATGTGAAATGCAATGAAAAATATGCACTGTAAAATTTTTTGAAATTTTTAGATACAAAATGTATTTTCTATGAATAAATGAATGCATATAATTAAATTTTCAATAATTAATTATAATAAATATTAAATCTAGTTATTTTCAGGAAATAAAATTATCTAAGATATGTCACTAGGTGATCTATCTCAGAAAAATCTAAAACCCTAAACATCAGATTTAATACCTATTAAAAATTAATTAATGAAAGGATGAAATGATTTTTAGAGAGAAAACTATGTTGGTAAATGCAATTCTTTTTTGGCACAATGTTATTAACAATTAACTCTATGATCCATGAATTTTCTGTAATTTTTGATGTTGTGGTTAATTAAATATGAATTTCTAAGCGTTAACTGGGTAAATATGCAATTTTCTACAAGAACAATAATAATTAATTAACCATAAAGAATAAAATATGAAGAACATGCCACACTGTAGAGAATTAATTATAGAAAATAAAGCATTTTTTTGATAAATAAAATAATATCAAAATGAGGTTCGAAATAAATAGAGAACACCAGGTTCTAAATGCAATTACAGAAATAAAAGGAAATAATAAAAATGCAGAAAGTATTCACATGCAATTATTATATACATTCATGGGTAGATATGCAATGTTTCTAGGGTCGCGCATGCACCGTACGTGACTTCAAGCGCGGGGGCATCAATGTAATTTCCAAGATCTACAAGGGCTTTACCGTAAAATATCCACCCCGCACGTGCGTGTCATGTGGAGGGTGGTCTTTTGGAGTTATGGTGGTCCCTAGGGGTGAGCTTTGCAAAGTTCCAAGTAGAACACGTGCAAAGCACGTGCCCCCTAGGACGGGTGGCGATATGGACGACGTGCCTGGATGGGTGCCCACAGGTGGAGTCCGCTGGTGGTGTTCGACAGGGCTCCGGGCTCGAAGGCTGAGCGATGGGATGCCACAGAGACTGTGCAAGGGCGTAGGGGCTCACGTCTACAGGTGGAGGCGATGATTGCATAAAAGAGGAGGCAGAAGCGTCCCTTAGCAGGTGGAAGGGTGGTGATCATCCACGGGCGGAGGAGCGTCGATGGCGGGGTGCTCCAGATGCGAGTCAGCGATACTTGGCAGTTGGAGGCTCGAAGGTGCATGGGGTTTGCAACCTCGTGCGATCTCTACTGCTCTGTGCGGGAAGGTGCCACAGATGGTGTGAGCTGCAGCTCTAGGATGATAGTGACGGACGAAGGCTATTGACTTCAGAAAGGCGATGGACGCGGTTGAGGTGAGTGACCGCAATCGGATGGCCGTGAAGCCAGGAAGGTCCTCCGGGGAGTGTGAGAGAAGAAATAGAGGATATGGTGAAAAATAGGGGAATGGAAAATGGAAGGAGAAGGGATGTAATTTCGCCTGGGATTGAGGATGGAGATAAACTCCTCTGGTCTTCGCCTCTACTCCACGATGAAGAAGGAGGCCTGAGATCACTCCTGGAGGAAGGTGGTTGCCAGCGGACGTGGGGTTGTCACCACCCACGACGCGACCTCTCTGATTCTGATGGTAATGGCGGATACTCTTCTCTGTGAAGGCTCGATGGGTTATATGGAGAGGAAGTAGAGGAGATTAGGAGGATAAGGGAGGTGGTTTCAGAGAAGAGGTTGTGCGACGACCATTTGGAGGCGACGAGATAAGAGGAGGGGGCACTAGCAATTACGACTTTGACAGAGAAAATGAGGGAGGACAGGGTTGTGCGTTGATTGAGAGGATGGGGAAGGATGATTGCACGTGTTGGGCACGTGCGCAGGTGGGCACGTACACAGCACACACAAGGGATTTATTTATTTATTTATTTATAAAAATGAAAATAAAAGGGGTTTAAAAATAGTTGACACGTGGTGGCTCCATGAGCGACCATGTGTTAGTTCCAGAAAAATCCAAGAATTAAATAGAAAGATAAAAGGGAAAGAAATAACAAATGACCTCGGATCGAAAAGTGCTCAACACGAAAATTGCTCGTCTAGATTAGATCTACATGAAGGGATTAAGAGCAAAAGAGGTCATCTGTGAAAAACGATATTTTTGGGTACTCTATGTACATACAATACTTGGATTTTTGGGTTTTGTAAATTTTTAGCGATTTTTAATTAAGGAAAAATCGAGAAAAATAACAATAAAATCAAAGATAAATATTTACATAATAATATATTTTTTTGGATTTTTAATAAATAAGAGAATATGGAAATAAAATAAATAAGAAAATATAGGTTATTTTTATAGACTCTTAGGGAACACTCGGACTCGGTCAGTTTCTTTGATTTTAGTCTTATTTTACGATTGGATTTTTTTGCATTTTATTAAAAATTTCATCAAAGAATATAGAAGAAAAAGAAATAAGAGAAAAAGAGTTAATTATGTAAATAAAATGATAAGTCAAAATCAGGTAAAACATAAACTGCGTAAAAGAGGCCAAAACCCAACTTTCACATACAAGCTCCGATTTTTATGAAATTGGTTTTGCTTTTAAGGTCTTTGAATATATACTACTTTAAAAGTGAGTAGACCTAAAATGGAAATTGTATGAGAAAGATATGAGCGTTTTAGTCTGCCTATTTTGAAATCGAGATTTTGTCTCACATGCCAATTATTTGAGTTAGTAATTTTTTGTAATTTTCCTTTAATATTGTTAGTAATATGTACACAATGGATGTGTTTGAGGTCAATTGAAGTTAGCTTGAATTAGTTAAAAATGCATGAAGTTGGGAGCAAATGCGGAGATGATTATGACAACAATTATGAGTGTTAAAATGCAAATATTAATTTTTCATGCATGAATGATAAAAATGCAGAATAAATGATGAAATGAAGTTAATTACTCAGGAACAGAGCTCTGTTTTCATCTTTTATTACGATGAATCACAAATAGCAAACTATTCATCTTTTGAAGCATTATTGCAACCCACAACTTCTGTCTTTAGACCTCATAGCTATTGGATGGGGGTTGGGGTACAATGCCGCAAATGTGTGACTTCCAATGTTTCCATTGCCATGTGCCTCATACCGACAAATAGAACCCTGTACCACTTCAACTGTTGTGTGCAAGATGGAAAGTGCAAGTGTGCCAGCAGGGTCACTATCTATAAGAGTCATGTGTGTGTGTTCCGAAATATTCTACTTAGGCAGTCAAGATGAGACTGAACCAAGTCTCGTGGTCTCAAAGAATTAAGTTTAGTAGACCCGAAGGAGGGAAATTCCTAAGTAGTACCTTGGATTTACTTAAATTCCTAAGTACTACAACATATTTTTTTATTTGGATGCTACAATGGTGTTGCATGTTTAACATGTGACACCCTTTAATATTTTTATTACCCACGAACTATAGAGAAAATGCATCTTCGATATGTGCTATCGCTAAAAACTCATGGATTTGCTATTCGAGGTTACTTTCTTTCATTATCCCATTCTCAACATGCGATATAAGTGAAACTTCCTGGAAATTTTGCGAATATAGGGTGGTTATCCTATATGGCATGTCGAAAATACAATATCTGTTGAGCTCCATTAAATATAGTTTTTCGTTCTGCAAACCTACACACGCCTTCGACCACATCGCCTCCTGCAACCCTTCAACCTCCTACTCAAACGCGGCTACCTCCTGCCCCGCCCCTCTTCCTCCCGCTCTGTCGCTTTCTCCTCCTGCTCTATCATCTCCTCCTAGGTCCTCCTCTACCTCCTCCTCCTGCACCGCCACCGCCATCCTTCCCGTGTCCTCCATTACATCTCTAAAGCTGTGGTAAAATCCCTGATTTTTTTGTTGTTAGGTTTATGATATATAATACATGTGTTTCTCTTCATTTCATGATTGTATAATATTGAGTTGTATGTTGCTTCACATATTAGGTCAGAATGGAGCCAATATATTATATATTTCATTTGAAGGGTGGATTATTGGTTCTTCGACATCCAATGTGCGTGGTTTTGGGTTAATGTCGACTATGACATTCGATGAGATGTTGAACCTAGTCTACCGTAAGTTCAACCTTGATGTGAATAATAAAAAAAATCCAACTACTACATCGCATCCCTTGGGGCGCAGGCGAAGAGCTAACGTTTATGTCCATCATCGATGAGGATGTTGTACAAGGAGTTTTTGTGTATGCTCGGACCATTGACAAATCGATGCCTACCGGCATTATTATTGAAACTCTATCAGTAGGCGAAGTCTCTAATGTTGTTGATATGGATGATTACCTTGCTCCTGGACCCTCCGTTGTCCCTAGCACTGATTCATTTATAACTCAGCAATCTACAAATGGCGCATGAGTGACACCCTGTTGAGAGAGAGGTTAATCATGCCTTGGATGAATTCAATCCTTGGGGAACCGACGATGATCTGGAAGAGGATAGTGATGAAGATGTTGAAGATAATGTCGTAAATGAGGAGATACGAGTCGATGAACAAATCACGCAACCGATTGTTCCTTGTTTACCATTTTTGGGGTGAGAGGATCTGATACTCATTCAACCTATGAGGATGACGATAGAATGAAGTCTGGAGTTGAACACTGTTGTTGATGAAATATGCAAGGGTGGAACCTTCAAATGTAGAGATGATTTGATTTATGCTGTAAAGAAATGTCACATCCTAACACACTACGACTTAATGGTTAAAGAATCCACCAGTTTGATCTGGTCTGTTTTTTGCACCTACCGATCGAAAGGACGTCTTTGGTATTTACGTGGTCATTACAGAAATTTGATAGTTTGTAAGATTGTTGCCCCGGACACTTGTATAAGCCCTACAGTTCATCAAGATCATCCTCAATTGGACTACAAATTCATGTATATATCACTTTTATCTCTAGTGGGGGATGACCCTAATGTTCGTGTGTCGATATGTAGATCTCACATCCATCAGATGTACAATTACTGGATTAGCAAAAAAAGGGCATGGGATGCTTGGAGGAAAGCAATCGGAATAATATTTGGTGATTGCAAGAAGTCATATGCTGAGATGCCTTATCTATTGCATGCAATGAAGGCTGCCATACCAGGGACTGAAATAGATATTGAACATAGCGAACATCCAGATCCTCGGAGATCATATTTTTGTATATTTCAATGATGTTTTTGGGTATTTGGCCCTTGCATTGAAGCATTCATATATTGTCTGCCCTTGATTAGTATTGATGAAACCCATTTGTATGGCAAGTACAAACAGAAATTGTTGATTGCTTGCGGGATTGATGGAGATAAACATGTCATTCCCCTAGCATTCAAAATTGTTGATGAGGAATCCGGTCCTTCATGGAAGTGGTTTCTTTTGTTGCTACGTATCAGGGTAATTGGCATGCGTGCATAGCCAATATGTACCATTTCTGACAATAATTCTAGAATAAAATCCGTAATGAGTGATGTTGATGTGGATTTATTAGAACCTTTTGCATACTGGTGTTTTTGTTTAAGGCATGTTGCAAGCAACTTCAATAGTATTTTTAAGAATGGCTCTATGAAAGCATTGGTACATGCAACCACACTTCAAACGACAAGTAGGAAGTTTGCTTATTTCATGAGGAAATTGCAGGAACACAGAAGCAGGTAGATGGTTTCCAACTCGTGATTTTCACAGAGAGCAATGGACTTTGGCATATGATGGTAGTTATATCTCTGGTCAGATGACTACAAATGTTAGTGAAAGCTATAATGCAGTTCTTAAGGATACAGATGGTTGCCGATTTCTGTTGCCGATCTCTGCATTGATCGAGAAGACTTTTAATAATTGTGTCATATACTTCAACTAGCGTATAGAAGAGGCGAGCGCTGCCATTGTGGTAGGATGTAAATTCATGCATTTTGCAACATCATAGCTGCACCGTTGCAATGCTGCTATGAATGGACATATAATAACCCAGATACAAAGACAACCAGAAATGTTATTTGAGGTATTGAGTGGTGTTTGATGTGCGCAGTATGGGATTCGAGGTCAAAAATGGTACATGGTGAACTTGGGCAAACATACATGTACATGTAATAAATGGCAAAATTTTCGTATCCCATGGTCCCACGCTATCGTTGTCCTTTCTAAAACATCGAGCAGAAGTTGATTCTTATGTTGTTGTGTGGTACACATGGCAACAATAATTAAAGATTTGCACACGATGGTCTTTTCCCATTAGTGATTAGGAAACGTGGGCCACAATGGAGTTTCTGGAATTACGTCCTGATAAAAAGTGTAAGCATGGTAAATTTCGCCCACGAACAACTAGGATTCATAATGAAATAGATGTTAGGAATGCCATTCGAAAGAATACATGTTCTTTTTGTGGTATAATTGGCCACACAAAACAGCGTTGTCCTAATAAAAGCAGAATGGATTCTCAAGCATCCACATCTAATGTACAACCGTAAGAAAGGAATAAAAATAAACATGGCACATGTGGAGATGAAGGCCATAACAAACATAAATGTCCTGGTTTGAATAAGTTTGCCATATTTTTGAACGTAAATGTCGACAGAATACATATTCTTTTTGTTGCTTGATGTAAATTTGCATCTTCTAAATTTCGTTTTTTAAAAGTGTAGAGGGACCCCAGACCGCTTGACCCATCCATTTTGAGTCAACAGGAGTGTCATCGTTCATGACGTGTTTGAGCAGATAATGTAAGCCATTTATTAATTTCAAATCATTAAGTACTTGCCATAATACTTCTTGTAACATTCCAATTGTAAGCATCATCATGGTTGTGTTGTCGATGACGAGAATCACATGTACACCACATCCATTCGGACGACCACCTACAACCTTATGTAGCTCGAGCATGATTTGGATGTATTCCGAATTGGAATTTATCACACTAGATTGGCATTTAATTACAACTTTAGCAGAGCGATGGAGATATGAGACACACACTTTCCACATGGTCAGTTGAGAGGTGTCCATTACGTTGCAGGATGCCTCTTTCATCTTGGGGTTATGGATCGATGGACCGGTGTTTACAGGAGAGACCACCCTTGGAGCGATGTTGGCTGACACATGCGAGCAGCTTCTCAATGTCAGGACCCCATCTTCTGATATTGTTGGCAGCAGAGTTATTGCGAGCTAGTTATTCACATATTTTTCAGAATTGCCACAAGATGCTAAAGAGGTGGTCTTGCAGAGGCATGCATGAGCATACATTTTACAATTACTATGTGGTGTTTTATTCACGGACAAGTCAGGGTCATTGATTTCTCTCATTACACTTCCACATCTGCATGATCTAGAATACTCTGAGATGCTGAGCTGGGGATCCGCGGTACTTGCATTTCTATACAGACATCTTTGTTTAGCAACAGATATGACAACCGAGGATATTGGAGGCTCGATCATATTGTTTCAGCTATGGGCATGGGAGAATTTTCCACACATTGCTCCTGTAATTAGGAAAACACGACAGTGGTACGACTATCTGTCAGGGGTTCCTTGGGCTATGGCTTTCGTGCATCGTCGACAACCAACCCACATCGTGAGACCATACCACGATGCCTTTGACATGCAATCACCAGAGCAAGTAAATACGGAGCAACACATTCCTTCAATTTTCTACAAAAAATAATCACTAAATTACATATCAAATTTTGGTGCAGATATTGTGGGCACCTATACCGATGACATACTTGCACATCTACATGTCTATTGTCTTGAAGGATATAAAATCTAGAGGGAAAGGGTACCGTTGATATACTTCTAGATTGTGGAATATGTTTTTGGACCGCTTTCTTCTTTAATTTGGTTGTTGTCAAGACATTCCCATGCCATGCTTTACATTCCAGGATCTCCACGCCATGGACTTGAGGGGAAATGTACATATTGATCGAATGTCCAAACATTGGGGGCACATACATTAGTGGGATGATCGAGTAGATAGAGTTGTTGCCCTCGACCAATCCAATGGGATCATTATGACTCCAGACTATATGGACTGGTATAGAATGATTACGAGGAGATTTGTAGGTTGATTAGGGGTAACTTTGGAAATCAACGTAAGAACACTCACCAAATATGTTGTCAGTTTTACCATGTGTTTTTGCAATATTAACCACTATGTGTATTCCTTTTTTTTGATGCATATGTCAAGGTGGACCGCATATACGATATCAGACACCGGGAGTGTCGGGAGATTATAGTCCAAGAAAAGGATGAAATGGAGTATTGGTTGGCATTCTAATTTGCAAATGCGCTCACGATACATGAGGAGCATGCTAACCAGGCTCAGACAGAGGTTAGACGAGGTTGGGATAGAGGGAGATGAAGAGGTAGGGGAAGAGCGCATGATTCACCAACCATACTAGTGGACGAGGAGGAAGATGTAAGGGTAGATGCAGATGTTACATCCTTAGAATTGGAGAGCCAGTTCGTCACACTAGTTGTCGAGCGACCGAGTGAGTGCATGCCAACACCGCAAGCATCGATGAGGCTGGCGTGGACGTTAGAGATACTCAATACATATACTGCACGCTGACACTGTCTCCAATGCCAACATTTGAGGATGATGATGCAGGACCCTCTCAAATAATGATGACATATGAGGGCATTTGTTCATTACCATTTGATCTGCACGATACAACTAGGACATATCAACAGAGAAGAAGGCGATGATTTGTTAAATTCTAAGTTATTCTAATGTAATTTTGTTCATGGAAATACATTTGTAAAATTTTAAGTCAATGATTTTTTTATGTTTTTGATTGTTTGTGAGTCAATTATGTGAATGTTTGTATGCATCAATGTGGATAATTTAATATTATGAACATGTGCATTTAATTTATTCCAATTTAAATGTGGAAATCAATATCAACTAGGAATTAATGGCTTTATTCTCCAAAATTCCCTGGAAATATCACATACTAAGGAAGTTCCTTTAATATCGCATACTCAACATGCGGTACAAGTGAAACTTTTTGGAAATTTTACAGATCCAGGGTATTTGTCCAATATCACATTTTCGACATGAGATATAGGATAAACACCCTGGATCCACAAAATTTCCAGGAAATTTCACTTATATCGCATGTTGAGTATGCAATAATGAAAGAAATAACCTCAAATAGCAAATCCATGAGTTTTTAGAGATAACGCATATCGAAGATGTGTTTTCTCTATAGTTCACGGGTAAAAAAACATTAAAGGGTGTTGCATATTGAACATGCGACACCACTGTAGCATCCAAAAATTTAAAAATATGTCGTAGTACCTAGATATTTAAGTAAATGCAAGGTACTACTTAGGAATTTCACTCAGACCTGGAGTATCTCATTTCCAGTTCCTGTAAGGTTCCTATGATTAAGGTCCAACCAAGCTCTAATCTTCTGACTTTATTTAGACTTGTTCAATTGTCAACACCAATCTGAAAAATACAAATGCTATGTACAATGCAAGAAAATTATTTTTGTGCTGCAATTTTATAATTTCGAACTTTTATGGAATTTTTGAAAAAGGTTTGCAATTTATATATATATTTTTTAAAAGATTTTGTAAATGTTTTTGGGATTTTGAGTTTTAAAAATTTGTAGGAATTTTCAAAAATAAAAGTTTTTAAAAGGGAATATGTGCTGATATTTACACATGAGTGTTTCTTATTATTTACAAGAGTTGGGATTTAGGTATTCACATGTTCGTATATACATGATTTGTAAAGAGTCTTTATTTGCTCAAATTATGTACATAGTTATTAAAATAATTTAAAAAGATTTACACAACCATTTTGAAAACTTTATTTTGCAGACTAATTTGACAAAAAATTGCAAACATTTACAAGCTTTGAAAATCATTTTGGAAAGATTTTTCAAATATTGTGTATAGGTTTTTCAAAATATTTTTGCAACCATTTCCCTAACCATTTGCAAATAGATTTTTTCAAAACATTTTATTCAAACAAATAAAAGAAGTTTTTACAAACAATATATTTTTACAAAGGTTTGAAAATATTTTACATAATATTTTTCAAACAGTTTTCAAGATATTTTTCAAGATATTTTACAACTATTTTTCAAATATTTTACAAAAAATAATTATTTATTAATCATTATATATAAGGAATTTAATTAATTTTATATAAGTAAATTCTTTATAATCAATTAAATGGATTTTAGCCATACTTATTTAAAATAAGTAAGTAAGAGTTATGGCTAAAGTATTTACAGTGTATATATGACCCTCTATACTTGGCTTGAGATAAATCCTCATAGATCAGAGAGAAAAAGAGAAGGTATAATTCATACTAGGTATAAAATAGTCTATACTACAACGACTAAAGAATGAAGGAATGCATGAATGAATGAGAAGTCGATCGTCCCCCCTATACTTAGGATGAAATAATCCTAAGTATAGCAGGTTATATCAACAAGTAGGGAGGGTTGAGGGTGGAAATAAATAGATTACAACTCTGTTTGCCTCCCCCTATACCTAGGGTAAAATATCCCTAAATATGGACAAAATTATCAACATGAAAGGAGACAGTTGACGGGATCAATAAAAAGAAACCGATAAAAAGAAAAAAATACATTGGCTGAATGTACGCATCACTCTCCTATGCTTAGGGAAAAAGAGCCCTGAGTATAGGCAACATGAGAAGTGATGAAACTGAATGAAGAAAGAACACTCGACTAGTCCACCCCCTATACTTAGCACAAAGTGCACCAAAGCAAGGCCAATACATGAAATGGGGTGGATGAGAGAAACGGTAGACAAAAGGAAGTAATGAAAGCAAATATACAAATAGATGGTTATACATAGATTAAGAAGATTGAAAGCATACCTTCTTGCATTATCGTTGAGGAATGGATCTAACAAGGTGCAGGTCGATATCGGGGTCCTCAGCTGACACAAACTGATCATGATCGACCTGATGAAGATCCTCATCAATCCCAAAGTGGAAAGGCACAAACTGGTCAGTGGAAGTGGTGTGGTCTGGTCCTTGGAAGCCTTATTTAAGTCCACCCTCTGTACTAAGTTGTCTATGGTGTAAATATCATGGATGTCATCAATACATCGCCACACACCGTAAAGGGAAAACCCAAGGTCTATGCTTACCAAGTCTCCCTCAACAAGGAGGAATCCTTGGGTATCTGAATCATCCATGGTAAAGTAAACCTCTTTGATATCAGCATTAAGGTCATAGTCTTTGAGGTTGGCTAACACAGGTACACTATTGTCAAATGCGGGTCTCTGGTCAGTGGTGGGTGTGGTGATCAAGGCAATGCTCTCATCGACAAAACGAATGCGAATATCTCCAGATCCATAATCAATAATGACTCTTGCAGAGTGATAAAAGGTTGTCCTAGGAGGATCGAATGATGCTCCACAGAGGTGGAGGTCTCCATGGGTAATAAAACAAAGTCCACTATGAAGCTCATGGGCTGGATATGAATGAAGACATTCTCTGGAATACCCATCGGCCTATTTATTGATCCATTAGCAAGTTGACAAATCATCTTGGTCTTCCTAAGAGGCCCAGATGAAGATATTATACCAACGAGAAAGGTATTTTATTAATTGAAGAACCGTCATCAAGGAGAGTGTGATCATAAGAATGGTCAAAAATGGTGCATCTCTCAAGAGGTGTAACAATGTTCCATGTCCTAGTGTGTGGACGGTGGATGATGGTGTAGGAAGTGGCCATGGTAAGAATGTGTTGCTCAGATATGCTTCGCCACTTTCTTTTCTTGGGTTTGGGTGCAGGTAATTGGTTCATGGCCTGGCGAAGTGGGGCCTCATCAATATCATGAATAACCACCACCACCTGAGGATTGGTCAACTTTTTTAAGATTTTCTCTCTTCTGTACAAGGGAAGAGATCGGAATCATCATCTACACAAGGAGGACTAAGAGCAATTTGTACTGTGCCATTCTTGGGATTAGAGGTGAGAACTGTGGTGAGTGTGTGTGGTCATGGATTCTGTCAAGGGTGCCCTCTTCTCACAAACTGACTCGGCTAGGTGTCTCCCATTTTTTTTGGATTTTTAGGGTTTTCTCATTTTTTTTTGTATTCTTGGTGATTGCAAGCTCTCAGAGGCATCCTTAAGTGAATCGATGAATCTAGAAGGAGAAGCAACATTGTGATTCTTATTTAGGCTAGTGAGGATATGATGATATATATCCTTCATTTCATTTACTCTACAAACTGGGTCATGTGTTCAAAAGCAGTGTCCATGAAAGGTGACTTCAACAGCTTAGTCTCGGATGGGTGAAATGGTGGGATATGTGACGGTAGTGGTGGGTAAAAGTCCGACGCCTGAAAGTGTGGATAAGGCAGATATGTACAAAAGGAAATGTCATGATCAAAATCCTCAAGATAAAATGGAGGCGAACTGGCTGGAGAATAAGAAGGATCCGTGAAGTCCGAATAAAAATCACTCTAGTCAGTCATCTCTGAGACAAAGACGGAGATCGAGAGAGCACGATGGTCAAATCAAGATATACAAGGAAAATGCGTAAATGCATAAATAAGATCGACTATGCACACAAACAAACACAAATACAAATAAATAAACCCTTCAATTCACCAACTCAACACAATGTTGACTATGAAAGTTTGGTCTTTTTATCTTGTCGAATTTTAGAGTTAGGTGAGTTTAAAAAAATTACAAGCATGTAGGTAGGCCTAGGATTGGGGCACTAATCCTTAGAGTGTAGGTGTCAAGTATAAAATGCATAATACAATGCGGGATACTCTCTCTCTAAAACAAGGGTTTTTTATTCTATGGTCAAGTAAAATTAGTAGTCCTAATTTTATTGGTTATCATTTTTCTAAAAATGCATGCGTCCTAACGAGGGATCAATTCCTTTAATATCTTAAGTGGTCAAAATCAGAGGGAGAGAGTCAGAAAAGCAATGCAAGCATAAATCAATGATGTATGCTCAGATTGAGATGCTCACCTTGCCTCCAGCTCTCTTCGTGCAAGATGTTAAGCATAATCTAAACATATATTATATGCAATGCAAGCCGATGAAATTTCCCTAGAACAGAATTTGTTATTAATGTGAAGCACCATATGCTAATTACCTAGATGTGAAACCTAAGGTCCGGTCTTGGAGACTCCTCAGTGCCTGCCACAACAGGTCCTCCAAGCACTGTGTGGAGCCTCTTGCGGCGTGCAGTCTCAAGTCTAAATTACCAGCTATTCAGATTTGACTAAGTCCAAGCGTGAACTATAGGTACCCACAATTTTAATTAGGGCTTTGGATCTTAATCTATCGAGTAAACAAGGCTTAAGATATGGCTCAATCACACAAAACCAATAAAAAGAAAGTTGAAAAACTCAAAACTCGTGAAACAAAGAAAAAAAGCGATGAAAACAACGAAAACCATGACGAGGCCCCCACGTGAAAATTCACCCAATCACTAGACCTCGTGAGGCGGGGATGCGTCTTATGTTCAAAATTATTACAAATTGTTTTACAAAAAAAGAAGACCCTCTCTCCCAAAATAAACTAAAAAATGCTAAAATGACTGCTCCTCCTCCCCCCTCTCTCTGCCTTCTTCTCCTACGTGCTTCTGGTCGGCAAGGGTGCGTTGACTACCTAA
The DNA here is from genome assembly GCA_037367405.1 of Ottelia alismoides. Classification (NCBI taxonomy): domain Eukaryota; kingdom Viridiplantae; phylum Streptophyta; class Magnoliopsida; order Alismatales; family Hydrocharitaceae; genus Ottelia; species Ottelia alismoides. The sequence continues at coordinate 2,533,128 of JAZKJV010000416.1, forward strand.
GAAGTCACCATTGTTGATGAATCTATGATTCATCGCCTTTATTATTTTATTTTGGCTAAAATCCTTGGTAAAATGCATGAAATAATCATTAATTATCACTAATTAACATACTAACCACAATTGTTAATATTATATATTTAACACTTGTTTTATTCAAAATAAAACAACAAAGAGAAAACGAAAAATAAAGAAAAAGAAGGATGTATATAAAATCTACATATTGATCCTAACCCCGAGACCGGGTCAATATTTCTTGGTTGACAAAATAAATAAGTAGGGAGAGATAAGGATCCTAACGTATAAAAAATATTAGAAAACATAGATCATGAGTATACATAAATACATTTTTCACTTTGTAAATATATCACATAATTTATTTCACTTAAAAATCTCAAAAAGTACTTTCTTTACAAAAGTTGTTCACAAAAATATAAATTATTTTATAAAAATGTCAGAAAAGTAATTCAATACAAAAATAAAATATTATCATGAACCGAAAAAGGCGTAAAAGTCGAATTCTGAAGTTGATAACTATCTATAGAAAAGTCTAAATTGACCAAACTCGCTTTTAAACTTCGTTTTATAAACAATACTGTTTACTAAAAATATAAAAAAAATATTAGAATAAAATGGGTGAGTTTTGGCGTTTGGACCTCGTTGTCTATATGTACTATATGCAAAAACTTTCTGATTTTATAATTAATTATTCGTCATTCTGTTTAACTTATCTTCTTTTCTAAAATAGTTGTAAAAATCATTAGAAAATATAAAAATATAACTTAAGCGAAAATGTCAATAACTTCCGAAACCACGAAGTCATTACCTGAATTTTTCAGACCTTATAACTTGGTTGTTAGGACTCCGATTTGGTTAAACTCAGTTTTAAAAGTGTGTTTTATTTATTTATCTATCAAATGACACTGATTTCGCTAAAATCGGAGTTAATATGTAAAATGTGAGTTTTGGGACCATATTGGTATATATTGTACAATGTACCTTAATTTATATTATTTAATATATAATTTTTTATCTATAGAATTTATTAACTTTTTATTATTAAATTAAATTTTAAATAATTATTTATTTATTTAATTTGTGAATTTATTAATGTATTTAATTATTATCTAATTATCATTTATTTTTTATTTAGTCATTAAATTGTTTAATTATTTCAATAGTTATATATATATATACTTAACTACTAATTAATTACTTAATATTTTTATTAATTAATTAATTTCTCTCTCCTCTTTTCTCCTTCGTGCCCATCACCTTCTTCCCGAACGCCGCTGCCTCATCCTTCTTCCTTCCTCCTCTTTTTCTCTGGACAACAGCATGACCGTTATACCGTTGATCCAACAACCCGTGGTTACCAGACTCACCGCTGATGACCGCATCCGCTTTCTTGGCCCTCACACCACCACCTCTATATATACCTTCGAACCCCCTGTCGGCAAATGTATCCGCCATTTTTGAACTCCATATCTCCCAAAATTCTAAGAGAGAGAGAGAGAGACTTACGAGGTGACAACTCGAGGTTTACATCTCTGTAGAGCGAGTTCGAGAGTGTGAGATAGGGCGAGATCTCCTACTTCGACCAGCATCTCAGCCGTACGTGAGCTTAACCTATGCAAGCTCATCGTGCATTGAGGACAGAACCTCATGAAGCAGCAGTTTTAGGTCCCATAGGAGACTACATTCACCCAGGTTAGGTTTCATCTTCGAACCTTTTCCTTTTTCGATTTATCTTTCATCTCTTCTCTCTGTTCCCTCTCTTCATCTCTCAATCCATCCATTCTCTCCGAATTTGATTCGAATCATGCACATCATCCGATGACCTCCGCCTTCAAATCTCACTACATCCACATTGCTTCCTTCACTGCCTGACACCTTCGGCCACACACGGTGGCCAGAGAATTGAAAACCAATTTTTGCATTAACCTTCTCAAGTTTAATTTGTGACTGAGACTCTAACTCGAGTAGAGCCATTTCATTGCAAAAACTCCTAGAACTATGCATTGAGCAGCAGCTTGAGGATGAGCATTTCATCATCCTGAATATCCACAAATCGAGGCATGCTAGAATGATCGCATCATCATCAAGTACCTGGAATCGAACATAGCGAACACTATTGAGATCGACAAATCGCATCAACTAAATCGAATCTGAACATCACCTACTGATCCGTTGAACCACTTGGAGATTAGCCTCCGTCTGAACTTGAATCGGGAGATCATTGATAGAGCTTCGAGATCTGAAGAACAACTTCCACCTGGAATCAGACAATCGCTGCCTGCAAAGCATTTGGGGAAGAACAAAGGGCATGGCCCAGATTCTACAGGAGCCCTTTGTTAGGAGTTGATCCAAGGGATGATAACGTGCCACACATCAACAGATCATCACACTGTTGACCTGTCGCTTAAGGCGCACGTGATCAACACGCACATGCAGATATTTTCAGGGAAAAATTACAACTCACCCCCTACATTTTGCCTTTTATACGAGCAGATCCCCATACAGGTGGAATCACAAGCAAAACTCATGCTCTCTTGAATAATTATACGAATACCCCCGAAGATTCTGAGATTCGCAAGCAAGTCTGTCGCAACTTGAACCACATGCATGTGCACGTGTTTTGCTGAATAATTGTTCGCATAACCCCTTATTTTCTAGTTTTACTACAATAATACCCCTATCATAATATATCCACCCTATACACATCTATACGCAAAAAATAAAATTCAAACTATGAAAATATAATAAATCCGTATAAATCCTGTATTTTACTCTATATATGATATAAAATCAATTTTAAAAAATAAAAACATTAAATTTTTTAATAAATCATTTTAAAACTCCTAAAATATATTAAACTTCAAAAAATCATAAAATTATAAAAAACACTTTTATAATCCTATAAAAATTACACATAGTACATTTAACTATATTTTTCACAGAATTCAAAAATAAAATAAAAACTAAACAATAAAACAAATAAAAAATACAAAATACATAAAAAACTTTGAAAAATCATAACTAATTTATGAAAAAAATAAATAAAAATACACACAACCTATCATTTTAAAGATAATTTCACTTATTTTCTAAAAAAATAAAATAAAAAGATTTTCGTTCTGTTTTCTACTTTAAAATCATAAATAAAAAATGTTTTCAATAAACTTTAGTTTCCATCATAAAAAATCAAATAAAATATTAAAATATTTTCAAAAAATACATAAAAATCATAAAAACAATAAGGCATATAAAAACTATAAAATAAAAATCAAAATATAAAAATATAAAAATTATACCTAGATTCTTACATATGTGTAATAAAATCATAAAAATAAAGTAAAAATCCAGAAAAGTTCCTAAAAAATAAATAAAAATTAGGAAACCCCTTATAACTTAGTTTTCAATCATTTACCCCTAGTTCCCAATAGTTCATCTCCCTGAGTTCGACACTCCCGTACTTTCACTATACATCTAAGTTATGGAGTATAAATAAAACAAACATAGATTTTCTGTGAATTTCAACCGGTCATTATTGCGCATGTTGTTTATATTTTTAGATGACTTGATTAGTTGATTTTTTACTTGTCGTCCATTACCTCACAAGAAAAATCACCAAAGAGACAAGTGGTCAGGAACAATCAAATAAATATAAAAAAATAAATCGTAGAATATAAAAGAAGAATGATGTACAAAATTATGCTATACTCCGTTGCTCCTCGACAACACAACCATTTGACAGAAGCGTTTTTCAACTGTCTGCTAAACAAATAAGATTAGCAATTGTTGTGTGACCGAGTGTGCCTCTGACCAATAATAAACCCACAAAAAATTCAAGCGATCAATGTGCATGTCAAAATTTATTATAACTCTACTATAAATGTGTAAGGGTGTATGTATGGTAGAGTGTCGAACACTGGAGAATAAGTCGGTGTAGTATGTATATTATTTATAGATAAATAATGAATAAATAATGCAGGTATATTTTATAGAATTACTCATTGAATCAATCAATAATTTAACGATTTTGTAGGTTTTTATTTTTCATATTATATATATTTGAATTTTGTAATTTTTATTTCCTTTTTACAAATTTATTATTTTTAGTTTCTTTTTTAATTTAAAATATAAGTATATATATAACTAGGGTCATATGTGGCTGCCCCCGCCTTATTTGGGCAAAATTTTTTATTTTTTTTTTTGAAAAATAACACCATGTACATTCATCCCTATATCCCTCCTATATACCATTCGAATTTCGTCAGAAACAGAGACTCCTACGGCCTCCATCCGGACAGTAATTTTTTAACGGTAACAGGATTTTTTTAAATCGATACCATCGAGATGGAGGCCGTAGGAGTCTCTGTTTCTGACGAAATTTGAATGGCATATAGGAGGGATATAGGGGTGAATATACATGATTTTATTTTTCAAAAAAAATAAAAAAACGCGGAAAAATGGGGCGGGGGCAGCCATCCTGGGGGCAACCCCCATTTTTTCCATATAACTATATATAATATAGGGTAATATAATTATAGATGCAACTAAAAATAACCAAAATTTGTAGAGTAAATATTTTTATATATTTTATATTTTTCTAATGTTTTTATTGTAAATTTTCATTTTTTCTAATTTTAGGGATTTTTAAAGTCTCAAAATCATGGACTTTTTAATTAGACCGAATTGTTTTGGAATTTAAAAATATTAAATATAGTCAAAATTTCCAAAACTGATTTTAATAGACATCATATAATTTAAAGAAAATTCATATATATAAATAAATATTTTTGGATTTTAGAAGTTTTTTTTGTAATTTTCATTAACACTTTGGAGATTTTTAATTTTTAGTGATTTGTTTTCTATTTTAGGGATTTTTGGTCTGGATGTACAAAATACAATAATAAATGGTATTTTTTGGATTTTTAAACATGGTTTTATATTTTTTATATTTTTTAGGTTAATAGAAAATAAGACACGCTATTTTTTAAATAAATACGAAAGATGCCTAAAATGCAAAACTAAAATTATAGTGTGAAAGATCAAGCTAGCATGCATAAAACCTATTTTTTCATAATTTTTGGAGCACATTTGATATTTTTAGAAATGTAAAAGATATTAAAAATTAATGAACTAATTGAGGTATATTTGAAATTAAAATAAAAGTCAGGGGCTCCAATTCGTACTCAAAATTTGCAACTAATATTCAAAATTTAGATACTAAATGACAATTACAAAAACCCACATGGGTAGTTCTGCAAAATACCCATCTCACATGGGACGACACAAGAGCTGAGCTGGCAAGGACCAAATTGCAAATCAATGAAATCTTGAAGTTCGCCTTGCAATTTTTTAGAAAATATTAAAGATTCAAATATTTTACTAGACTAAATAAAAATTAAACAAAATGGGGGATCTATATTGATGAATATCTGACTCTCACTCTTTATTCTTTTATTTTGGATATTTTTCTTGGCAAAACATCTTGTAAATACCTGTAAATATAATAATTTAGCAACTTGCACACTTTTGTTAATATTGCATAATTAGCTTGTTTTTGTGCATAAAATTAAAGAATAAAGGAAAAAAGAACAAGGTATTAAGAATAAATACAGAGTGACCCAAACTCTAAGAGAAGGTTAAGCTTTGACCTGATCGCAAAATAAAATAAGTAGAGAGAGATAAAGTCCAGTATGTATTGTACGTACTACCTATACCTGTATCTATTATTTATGTATTTATTTTTGACAAATAAAAACAAATCATTATATTAAATACTTGTATATATTTATAAAAATAATGAAAACCAGAAAAATCAAATATAATAAAAATAGAACCATCCATTTATTGTACAAAACACATATGTATATATTACATCCAATATTTAGTATACACCTTTAATTAAGTTATAAAAATAAAATAAAAATTATTTCATACTCTTAAAATTACCTTGTAAATAACAAGATATAAAATGGGGTTATTTATGTAAAAATAAAATAATAAAAATACTTGTACATAATACATAGGTATATTATACCTGTATATAATGCTATATATAGTATATTTTATTTTTCATAAAATAATTAAAAATCACATAAAATACAATGAAAATAATAAACATTTTCTATTTTATACACTTTTTAATTTAAATTCATTTATTATTTTTAATTTAATTATCTTTATTTAACCATCTATTTTGTCTTCTAGCGGTTTTTGTCCTTTTCCTCTACCGCTCCTGATTGGTTCACCTCAGCATCCTGACACTTTTCCCCTCATACCGGGTTTGCTCCATCTTCGCCGATTTTTATCGACCCGATCCGATCGAGTCTTGCTTTTATCAGGGGCTCCAATTAGAGAGGGTAGATCCCAGACTCACGCTCGATGCCAATCCTATGGATCCACCCCTTGGTTCGCGCGCCTCCGCTCCATCTTTCTCGGAACCTGCTAACTATAAAGTATCCTGGAGTAGCTCCTTCTTCCGCGTCTTTGATCGCCGCTCTTCGTCCGATGAGCTCTGTCGACCTTCCGTGAGTGACAGCACGTGAGAGGCTTCGCGTAGAGAGGTGTTTGTGCAGTGTAGCCTTAGATCCGATGGTTCCTCCGCCGTGCTCCACCACGAGGTGGGCTAAGCCTCTTGGCCCATCGACCCATTGAGGCCATGACCCTCAGAGGTCCCTGACCTCCTGCCAAGACGACTGCTGCCATCAGGTACTCTAGTTTTGTTGAGTTTTGTATTTCGCCAGCTACTTTGCCTAGTAGAAGAGCTTCCATCACCGAGCTCCTATCACCTTGGCCGAAGCATTCTCTTGCCATTCCGAGATCCCAACCACCTTCACCAGACTTCTCTCCACTTACTCCACCCATCCATCCATCTCGCTTCACCCCAGAATGATATCACGGCCCTCCTCCACCGCTTCGCATGAGGGCCACGTAGTGACCCACCAACCATCCATTTTGTGATTTCACGAGTCGAGGCACATTGCCCCTCGATCCTATTATTTAGTTGTGCATGTTAGAGCACCCAAAGACCTCATCTGGAGGTCAAATCATCCAAGCACAACAGCTCCAGGTCGCCATGCCTCACCAGGACCTTCTCCTTGGTCCTAGACCCTTCTGATCATCTCCATAGTTGCGAACGAACCTCAACCAAAATTTCCCCCATCTAAGCAGCTTGCTAGGACGTCGGACCAATGCTTCATCATCGATTGAAACTTGTCGGAGGTGAGCTCATTCCCAGTTTGTCTAGATATCCTCCTAGCCCTTGGATCGCGACCCCCCCCCCCCGCGTATTTAATCGCCACCATCCATTCTCGAGGAGTCTTGACTGTTGGATCCATCTGATCAAGCTGGAATCGTCCATCGTCGAAGGGGTATTCCCCAATCCCTACCGTCCATCAAAAGTGGATCTCCCTGAACCGTTGGATAACGCTTTAGTAAAGGGTAATTTGTACTTAGGCCCTCCCTTGTTTTACATTTGTTTGATTCGTCATGTAGATATTTGTTTGGATAATTTGCAGTTGGACCCTTGCATTTTTTGATATTTGCATTTATTCCCGCTGAGTTATAGCCACGTGCGATCACACATGTTTTATTAGGCTATTTGCATGTCAAGTCCTAAATTCTCTACTGGTTATTGATTGAAATATATGTTTTGAGAATTGCAGTTGTACCCCTATAAGGTTAGATCACATGTTGCGCGCGTGTTTCTCCAGATGTTTTGCAAGTTGGGCCCTTTGCTTTTTATTTATGTTATTGTTTGGCCCCCAAGCTTTATTTTAATTGCAAGTAGGTACATGTAAGCTGCCTATCTTATATATAATTAAATAAATACTAAATTAACCCCAAAAAATCCTTAAAAATTAGTTTGGATCCTGTTGACACGTCGTATTTATTATAATTTTTGTGGATTAATTTAGTTACATTTCATATTTTCTAGAAATAAAAAACCCATACAAAGTGTTCTATCTATTTTGGAAAATGCATAAAAATCCTAGAAACTACCCTAAAAATTCCACAAACATTCTTACTTGTGTGTTTTTGCATATTTTATCATATAAGCAATTATGTTTTAGAAATCATCATAAAAATCCTAAGTGTCACAAAATCAACATCCTTGGTGGTGTTAGCACCACCGTCATCAACATTATTATTAACGGCATCAACACCGTCATCCTCCTTATGTGGCGCTCCTGGATCATCATGGAGTCATCACTCAGGTGAGGCACCACCAGTTGGCATCCTACCGCTCTTAAGTATCACAAAATTAGCATCAAATATGTAGGAAGAAATATCACCCAATGACTCACTCGGAGTGGTGGTCTCTGTGAACTGCCCACTCAGATTTTCTCTTTAGACTGTTTGGGTTGGGCTTGATCTGAGCGGGTATGGCACCCTTGCCCTTTATTATCTCCCTCATCTCCTACATGAATTCGTCCATCTCCCACCTATAGGATGCTTGATGGTTTATGAGTAGGTGGGCTAGATCATCAAGGGAAGGGTTCTCATAGGCTGGCCTGTGAGAACCGAATGGGTTGCCATGCTACAAATGAGGTTGGCTCTGGTACTGGTGAGGGGGGATGCTGAGTGAACTGTTGAAGTTGCTGGTGCTGCCTCCATTATTGTTTGTGTTGGTAGGGAAGAGGACCCGACTGGTAGTAGTGTGGCTGGTAGGAGTACCGGGGCTGCTATTGGCTGGTCTGTCCACCCTGAGCTGGAGGATGTTGCTGGGATGAGGTGCCTCCAGTAGACCACCTAAACCCGAGATGATCTCGATGAACCGAGCTATTGTCGGTCATACGGGATGGGGGAAGAACTGCCAGTGGATGAACCGGATGATACACCACCATTTGAGTGTCTTGAGATGGCGGTGGTTGTGAGCAGTGATGCTGCAACTGCTGAACTGGCTCCGCCTAGATGTGGTGAAACTGGTGGTACTAGGCGGAGTGCTGGGAAGAGCAGCTGCTGCTAGGATTAGCCTGTGTCCTGATACGGGGCTGAGAAGCCATATGTGCCTCCTGGAGACACGTGATCTGGCTCTTTAGGTCACTCAAAATCTGTGCCAACTAGTCAATCTACGTCATGCCCTAGCACTGCTTCTTCTCGATGATATCTATGCAATCCAACTTCTCGTTGATGATACCCATGTCAGATGCTGAAGACTCTGCATGTGCTGCTGCCGACAAAGAAGTGGATGGACCCACATCAACCTATTCTATCCTCTGATAGACATGGTCTGTGGGAGGGGCTTCCCCTGTGTATAGACCCTGGTCTGGGTCATTACCGTATAGTTCTCGACCATCTCCTCATAGATGGCCAAAATCTGGTCCTCATCCTTAGCAAAGTAGGAGCCTCCACAAGAAGCATTGACAAGCCCCTACAGCTTCGGTGTCAGCCCACAATAGAAACTCTGGACTAAGTTGGGCTTGGATATCTCATGATGTTGACGCCAATCGAAGAGCTCATGGAATCGATCCCACACCTCATGGAACTATTCATTGGGGATCATTGAGAAATTGTTGATCAGATCCCTTGCTGCATTGGTCTGTTCGATTGGATAGTACTTGTTCAAGTATTTGGTCCAGAGCTACTCCCAATGTATCTTTCTAAATGCTTCAGCCAGTAGGCCGCTCAGTTGAAGAGGGAAAATGGAAACACCATCATCTTGATGGTAACCTCATCCATGAATCTGTCGTGGACAGTGTTGCAGATCATCTCAAACTCTTGTAAATGCATATGCGGCTCCTCGGTGGAAAGCCCATGGAACTTGGGGAAGAGATGAATGGTCTGGGGTCCGAGCTTGAAGTCGCCTAGAATCTCCGGAAGATGGATCCAGCGATGGGTGAGGGTTGCCCCAGGGTTGTGCAACTGCCTCATCGTCGTGGCAGGTCTGGCCGGCTCCTGCGGTTTTTCTGGTTGTCGTCTCCACCGGCTAGTCTCTACAGCTCTCCTCTATCATCTCGCATCTATGTTAATTCTCGGCGCACCTCTACCATGAATGCTCCCTGATCCTGGATCTGTCGTTGCATCGTCGCAAGGGAAGTAAAGATTGTATTGTTAACAGAGCTTTAATCTACAACATATGTGGAACCCTGGGGCAGCTCATCGGTGCATCCGCCACTGTTGGCCATCTCTCGGGTCTCTACAAAGACAAGAGACCCCAACTCAATTGTCGGTCTCTGCTAAGGCACCTTGGGACTGGAAGAAGGGTGGTCGAAGGGGAACATGGTGGAATCCAGGTCAGGTTTGGAGAGCGAGTTTAGGCTTCCTGGAACCTCCATAGATGAGTGGGTCAGAGTGCTCGAGAGCGGTGCTACCAAAGGTATTCTAAGAGATCTCCGACCCATCATCGTGATGTATGGATGAATGTGGATGAGATCTGGAAAACAAACACGATCAGAAGTCAAAACCCCAATTCACCTACTAAACACGAGATGATGACCATAAAGGTTCGGACGTTTATCTTGTCAATTTTATTTTAGGTGATAAATCAGTCTTGCAGAGCTATTAAGCGACCTGCTAGGAACCCGATGCTCGCAGAAGACTGGCTCAATCCCAAAGATAGATCTTTCTTAGCCAGTATTAATTGCGGACCATTTACCGGCTACCTTATCAATTCAATCTGCTAAGGACGTCGTAGGCCGCTTTATCAGCTACCAGAGAGATCCTCACTGGAGAACGACTAACCCCAAGACCAGTAGTCCAACGGAAGTTCATGTGTGGCTCTAGCCTAGTGTGCAGGACACTCTCTCGCTTAAGCAAACCAAATAATGAGGGGGTAACTCTCACCAAAACAAATATTTTTAAGATGAGGTGTAATTTAGGTTCGAGTTTGAATTAGCAGTCCTAAATTTCATTGCTTTCTCTTTTTTGAGTATTTTCAAGCAAACAACGCCAAACGAATTTTTCGATTTCCTGGGGTTATTTTAAGTCCAAAAACAGGGGGAGGAAGCCGAAAAAAGCTGATGCACAATCAAACATCAAGATACATGCAAAGTAAGAGATGCGTACTGTGGCCAACACTCTACATGCAGGGTGATCCACGCATAAATTTAAAGACATAATTAAAACTAATCTATATGATGCACGAAGAAAAGAACCTTAGACAAGCAATTTCTAATGATCGCCAAGAACAACAGTTAGCCAATCAGATCAAGTCTGGAGTCCGATCTTGGGAACCACTTGGTTCTTGTCACAACGGGCCCTGCTAGCGCTGTATGTGCTTCCTCACGACGCATGGACTCGAATCTAATTAAACTAACTTTTTATTATGAATTATTAATAAGGTCCAATTACGCTCTATAGGTGCAAGCAATCTATCAGGGATTGAGCCTTAAGTTATTTACATCACAATCAAGAAAAATCCTAATTCTAGGGGCCAAATTCTTCGGGAATCAAATAGAAAAAATGAGGTGAAACAAAACTGGCGAAAACTCGGTGAGGTCCCACGAGCACACCGGTGCTCGGTGAAATAGACCCCCGATAAGTATAGGAGAGTTCAAGAGTGTCCAAGGTCCTGAATTATTACAATAATAATAATAATGCTAGAAATAAACTAATCTACTCTACTCTACTCTATCCAATATAACTAATCCCTGCTATGCTCTTGCTCTTCCTTTGGTACAAGTCTCCTCCAAAGTGTCCTCGAACAGTTCCTCATACAAAAAGTGAAACAGAAAACATGTCAAAAAATAGTATTAAAAGATAGAGATAAAAGTATGAAAAATCTGAAAAGACTACTAAGTCGTGCTCCCCGGCAACGACGCCATCAGATGAGCGGCTTACGGACTAGGGTTAAGTATGGAAAATAAGCTAGGGTTGTTGTAACCCCAATAAGTAGGCAAAACACAACAAGAAAGATAGAGAACCACTCAAATCAAGCAATCAAAGCATAAAAATAATGTTAGCGGTCTCTGCTATTTATTTAACCTGGTATAGCAACCAGGTTCGAATTCAAGGAGAACGAGTAAACCTACGAAGTCGTCGTAATCAGATAATAAAAAACATATTTTTGTCACTTTTTAGTTTTACAATTTTTTGTGGTTTTCAATATAGAAAGGCGATGAAGAAAATAAGGCAAATAAGCACATAAGAAAGCCTTTGCATTTTTTATTCAAGACTAAATTGTTCAGAATTAAGGAATAAAAATGTTTTATGTTTTTCAAACAATAATGTTTTTTAGATAATTGTCTAGGGTTTATCGGATTTTTATATGATTTTATAAAAATCCAACAAGAGGTAAATAAAGAAATAATGCACAACCAGGATAAAATTACAAATTAAAAATAGTTCAAGTGTCCTAATGTCCTGGTTATGAATTTTATGAGATAATAGAAAGAAAATGCTACCATTAGGAACTGGAATTGTATTTTTGTGTTTTTTCTAGAATTTTTAATGATTTTTATAAGTTTTTAAGAGTTTAGATATTTTTAGGGTTTTTATAACAAAACTGGTATTAGAAGTACATCATAGATAAACAAACACTCACTATTTTTTTGGAATTTTTGAATTAATTTTTATATTTTTTATGTATTTTCTAAATTAGACAATAAGCTTTTTATGAGTTTTTTATTTTCAGAAAATAAATTACTCGATGAAATTAATCCCAAAAATCACAATAAATATTACACGTTACCAGGAGCTAACAGTAACATTTATAAAATTTTTGGACTTAATTTGATAATTATTTAATAAAAAACAAGACATACATATTGCAATGACCTAGTTGTAATTATAATAAAGTTCACACGCCAATTAATAACACATTTAAAAAGTCTAGGGCCAATGATGCAAAATGTTCGGAGTATTCACACACATGCTCAATAAACCACGTACAGGGGCATAGATGTAAATATCAGAAAGCTTTCATTGAAAACATAACACATATTAAGTACATGGCAGATAATGCAAATACACCAAAATAACACATGCTATGCTACGTGAGTTCACAGTCAGAGGACTAGAATGCAAATATAAAAAATAACCAGGGTCTATATGCAAAATAACCAAACTATTTTAAACTACGACAAGTAATTACAGGAGTAAACAACAAAAACAAAACAGAGAGGGACCTAAGGATAAATTACCCCTTATTGGGTGCGATCCAAAGGTCGATGACACTCCATTTATGATCGGACGACTGGTATGCGAGGATGTTGCTTCGGTGATGGAGGGCGTATATGAGATCCTCAGATGGATCTGACGGTGGGAGGCCTCCCGAGGATGAATGGCTCGAATTAGAACTAGAGATGGTCTTGATCGAACAATGTAGGAGGCGTCTAGAAGATTGGGGAAGAACTCGCTAGAGGCGAGTTTCAATCATCGATTGCGCGTGGCTCCGACACCCTCTCGACCTATTGTGAAATGGAAGAGGTCGGCGATGATGTTCCGCAGTGGTAGGATGGCTCATAAGGGCCCAAGATCGAGAGAAGGGTCTCGAGGATGAACGGTCGACCTGGAGCTCTCAAGTGGGTGTCCTTGACCTCCAGATGAGGTTTGGTCGAGCTCCAACCCTGCAGGAGAAAGGTGCTTGCTCGAAGGGTGGTTCCAGTACGGGCTAGAGTGTCACGAGTAACCAAGAGCAACAAATGGGGGTGAACAGGCAGGTCTCCGGCGATGTGAGGCGTTCGACCTGTATAGGATTTCAACCCGATGGCTGGAGCCTCGTGGGGGTTGTGGAGCAAACGTAGAAGCGAGATGAGGTCAGAGCAAGGTGGATTGAGGTCGGGATACGACAAACATATGGAGAAAAGAGGCTCGACGGTGCCCTGTTCAGCGATGAAAGGATCGATTCAATGGAAAATGGAAGTGTAGGGGTGTACCTAAAGATGGTTGAAGTGTGCCCGGGGATGCAGACGGTGGTCTGTGGTGGTCTTGGCCTCGATGGTCGGCGCAACCAGAGGCTTGCCTCCTCACGACAGAGCTGAGATTTTAACCTTGCTGGATCTAGGGCTAACACGCTCAAAAAACTTGCCTCTCCCTCCCTCTCGCTCGTTGTTACTCTGGGAAAGGTAGACTGGTATGCAAGAGAAGGTGGCACAATCAAAGGTGGAGGAAAAGGACGAGGGGGTTAAATGTTAAATATGGGTGAAGGTCTGAGAAGAAGGTGGCGTGGTCCGCGAACCGAGGCGTGGATCCTAGAGGTTGGCATCAGGTATGGATTAGGGATCCACACTCTCGATTCAGAGCATGAGCTCGGGTGAAATAAAGATTAGATCGGGTCTGGAGAAATTGGAGAAATCCGAGTGAAACCTGATCTAGCAAAAAAGGGAGTCCGGGGGGACCAGTTGACCGGAGTCAACGATTTGAGGTAGCCCAATCAGAAGGGGGCTAGAATAAGACAAAAGTCGCTAGAGGACAAAACAGAGGAGAAGAATAAAGAAAATTAGTTTAATAATAATAAATGAATTTAAATTAAAAGATTAATAAAATGAAAAATGTGTATTATTTTTCAAAGATTTTTTATGTGATTTTAATTTTTCTATGAAAACTAAATTAGTGTATATACAATATATAGTGTTATATACACGTATAATATACCTATATATTATGTACAATTATTTTTATTTGTACACAAATATCTTAATTTTTATATTTTATTTATTTTCAACATAATTTTAGGAATACAAAATAATTTTTATTTTATTTTTATGAATTATTTGCAGACATAGAATAAAAAATGAATGATATATGCATGTGCTTAGTACAGTGAAAGGGGATTTTTATTTTTATTTTTATTTGATTTTTCTATTTTTTATTTTCTTTTTATATTATTTTTAGAAATATATACAAGGAGGTAAAATTAATAATTAAATTTTATTTTGTCAAAAATAATTATTTATGAATATAGGTAGTATGTGCAATACAAAGTAGGCTCTATTTCTCTCTATTTATTTATTTGGCGATCAGGTCAAGGCTTGACCTTCTCTTGGGAATTGGGTCAACTATGTATTTATTATAAATTCCTCCTTCCTTTTTATTTTCCTTTATTCTTTTATTTTTGCGCAAATACACGCTAATTATGCAATATTAACATGATGCATGTTGAATGCTATGTCATTGTATTTACAGGAATTAAGGTATTTTTTTGCCAAGATAAATAGCTAAAATAAAAGAATAAAGAGTGAAAATCAGGGATTCATCAACAAATACGCATTTCTATCTTTGCATGCATCATTGTGTTTGATCAAGTGTCAGCTTTTTCGACATCCTCCCCCGTTTTTGGACTCAAAATAACCAAAGGAAATCGAAAATTTTGTTAGGAATTATTTTTTTTTGAAAATGTCCAAAATATATATACATATAAAATCAAAAATTAAAAATTGTGACTGCTAATCGAACTTGACCTTCATTATTTTGGGAGAGCAATCCCCTCATTGTCTTCGCTTTTAGTTGCTCACATACATATTAAGGAGTAGTGCCCAAATCCCATTAAGCCTCCTAAGTGTTTGTACAACTGTTGTCTGATCACCTAAACTCTGAAAATTTGACAAGATAATTGTCTGAGTCTTCACGGTATTCACATTGCGTTGAGTAGGTAAATTATGGATTTGCATTGTGTTTGTATGTGATTGATGTGAGTTAGTTACAATTATCTTATATAGATCATTAGTAGTCACTTTCTGTCTCCTTTCTTGTCTTCACTCCGTCTCTCTTATCTCTCCCTTCATTATCCTTCTTTCCTCTCGTCATGGTGGGCCATACTCCATTTCAACCAGATCTTGTGGCCTTTTCTCTTCATTCCCATCATCATCGATCACCTTCTAGGGAGGTCGGGAACCTGATCGACTCTTGTCTCCTTCTCTTTCTGCCCCCTCCCCATTCCCTCTTTCTATTAGGTATGTTGTGCTTGATGCCTGCAGAGATCAGACTAACCGGATGCGAGACCCGGACGATTTCGTTGCTGGGATGAGAGTGCATTCCATAAGAAATCATATTGAGTAGCTGCGAGTTTTAGAGGACTTCTATCCTGGAATATAGATGAGAAGCAAGATTAGGAAGCACAGTCAGCTTTTACATTGAGTCCCTTCATTCTAGACTTAGAGTTCATTCAGCTACTGCCAAAGTTCGTAGGGGAAGTGCACAAGGAGCCTTATCTCCATCTTTCTGAGATTAGGAGTTTTATGTGACCCATGCATATTCACATATCACTTCTAAGGAGCTGATGCTGCAGACCTTCCTATTTTCACTTTTGGGTCGAACCAGAGTTGGCGCAGACGATTGGGAAGGAAATTAACTACGTGGGGAGGCTTGCTCTTAGAGTTATTCCAAAGATTTTACCCTAAGCTTAGAGAAGATATAATGCGGTCTTTCATCACAGATTATTCAGTAGACCCCAGGAGCCATTGCATGATTCGTGGCTGAGGTTTGTTGACCTTTTGAGGAGATTTACGGATCATGGATTTTCGAGGACTGACCTTGTTCATATCTCCGCGAGGGGGATGATCGTAGATCATATTGCACTGGTAGTTACCTTGTGTGGTGGTTCATACCACGGTTTTGACATAGCTTTACTTGATACCATCTCTAGAGTACTTTCAGACATTCCTTCTTCACGAGAAGCCTTAGTTGGGACAACACATGAGGGTGATGCGGTACTAGTTGGGTGTGCTACACTTCATGAGGACTCAACTCCTACACACTAGCTAGAGGACATGGATTCTGCTGCAGTACAGATGATGGATGAGATGACTGCCACCATGTGTTTTCAGATCTAGAGACTGACTGAGTTCCTGTTAGTCTTCCATCTAGAGTTCGAGTCAGTCCCGCACTTTTCAGTTCATGACTCTTGGATATCAGATCTTCTGATATTCCAAGATAGGGAGGAGGAGCCCATGCTGCTTCAGTCATTAGTGCAGCCATTTTAGTTTCCATGCCCAGCTCATTCAGCTTTTACTCTTTAGAGGTACTTCTCTGATTCAGATAGATATCTTGATCCAGCCCAGCAGCCAGAGCTCGATGAGGGACACCACTTTGAGATGTCAGATACAGACAGTCCCATATTTGAGCCTTGTGTCCTCCTGTTTGATGAGATTGATACATTAGGATCAGATGTTAGCCAGCGTTCTCGCAACACGAGGATCAATTTCAGACACCTTTACAGCTTCCGCGCTGATGACCAGTACCATTTCTTGTTTCCAGATTGTTCAGAGGCCCTTTTCAGCCGATTAGACCTTTTTATGCAAGGAGTGGATCCTTGACAGTGGTGCGGATTCCTATTTAGATTTTGATTCCTCTTTCTTCACCCAATCATTAACCCCCGAGATTTATCTACGGGAGGATGCCGTATGTTATGTGTACTCGGTTTCACTTTCTGGGAGTGTATCCGATCTTTCAGACCATGAGACCAAGTCTTCTGATACTTCTGATCTTGCTGAGTCTGAGTTTTCTCTCCTCGATGACCCTCGCGAGGATGAGTCAATCTTTGAGATATTCGATGATGTTGTTGATATTTCTCCATTATATACATCGAATTTCAACTTTCTTAGTGCATATCCTGATCATGACCTTCCATACCTTTTTGAGACGATGATTAACATGGAGGATTCCATGACTGATCTTTCTTTCTCCATGTTCGACTTCTTCAGCTCTGCCCTTCCACTCCATTCTGATCTTGAGCTGATGCATTCTTTTGTTCTACCAGAGCCTGATTTCATTCTTCCGTATCTTTACCCGATAACAGACACCTGCCTGATTGATTATTTGGGTGTCATAGTTTACACTGTTGACCTCGATGTTGTTCTCCTACCGAGATTACGACAATAGTACAGTATTTGCCTCACAGATGTTGTCCTGAACCTCGATACTGCATTATCCTAGCCTTTACGCCTAGCTGGGGGTGTAAACTCCAGTGTTGAGAGGCACCTCAACATTATCCCCTTGTATAGATCCATTTGTCCATATCATACATTCTTTCTGTCTAACACCATCTCCATCTTGTGATTATGCTACACTTAGGGTGTACTTTACCCTAAGTATAAGGGGGTGTC
The DNA here is from genome assembly GCA_037367405.1 of Ottelia alismoides. Taxonomy (NCBI): domain Eukaryota; kingdom Viridiplantae; phylum Streptophyta; class Magnoliopsida; order Alismatales; family Hydrocharitaceae; genus Ottelia; species Ottelia alismoides. The sequence goes on from JAZKJV010000416.1 coordinate 2,551,121, forward strand.
AGATTTTTTATTATTCTTTTGATTATTTTTACCTCTGTTTTGCTTCCTATACTTAGGGATAGTTTACCCTAAGGGGACGTAGACCATGTATATGCTGATCCTCGGTTTCCCCTTGCGTACAATCTTCTATACTTAGGATTATTTGATCCTGAGTATAGGTGAATCACCGACTTCTATTTGATTTGATTCAGTATATTCTTTTATACGTTGTTGTAGTATAGCCTTTCTTTTCACTTCCCAATACTCATCACGAGTTACATCTTCTTCATCGCTCCTTGATCCTTCTAAGGATATTGTTTGAGCTAAGTATAAGGGGGTGTTGTGTATATATATATACTTTAGCTATATCTCGTACTTCATATGAGTGTGTTAATAAATAAAATGGATAAAAATCGTAAAACTAAAAATCACTAAAATTTTAAAAAAAATTCTTGCATATAAAATCCTTTCTTGCTTGTAAATAACTATTTGTAAAAATTATTTTTGTACAAATGTTTGTAAAAATGTTCTGCTTGTGAAAAGTTTGTAAATATTTTTATATCAAAATTATGTATATAGTACAAAATTTTTGAAAAATGTTTGAAAAATAAAAGTTTTAATTTTTTTTGTAAATGTTTGTATATAGTTTGCAAAACTTTCCATTCTTTCTTGCATTCGAACATTTTCAAAAATTTTACATGATTTGAAAATTGCATCAAAAAGAGTTTCGTACATATTCTTGTCTCTTCTGAATCATAGTTGACATTTAAATTAGTCTGGAATTAAATTGAAAAATGGAGATTGGTTAAGGCCTTAATCTGCCTAACTCTCAGAGAAACCTTATTGGATTTGGGGTTCAAAGTTTTCAGGTCATTAGTGCCTTAATTCTTTGAGTCCACTAGGCTATGTTCAGATGTCATCTTGACGAGCATAAGTAGAACATTAACAACACACGCATAACTCTCACAGACCATGGCTTTACTTGGACCAGCACCTTACACATCGTTCCAGATGGATGAGGTGGTGAGGAAGCATAATCCTTTGGCTTGGGGTAGCATACGAGGATAATACTTCTAGGTGGAACTACTCATCTTCCTTTAGGTAGGGAGGTGCACCTTAACTTGGTATGGCAGTGTTGAGGTCTAAAAGACAGGAGTTGTGGGTTGCAATAATGCTTCAAAAGAGAGATAGTCTACTGGTTTAGGAAGAAAAAGTCCTTATGTATATGCTGCACCATGTAGAAATGTTATGCACATTAAAAAAAACAAAAATCAAGAAAAACTCCAAAAAAGTGGACATGCCTGATTGAAAATAAAATGCCTGTCGGAGTGTATATAATCAAATAAAGAAAAGCTTATGTATTACACCTTCTCATCTCATAAAGCTTGTAGCGGGAGACTAGACTACACTGGTTAGGCTCCCAGGGATACGTGGCTACACTATCCACGGTCCATTCTTTTCTTTCCCCCTCTTCTTGAGCCGGTTGCACTTGAACTTAGACGGGAATGCCCCGCTCCTCGAGGAAAGAATTGCTAGACTGAGGAATTAGAGTTATCTTATTGACGGAGGCTATTTCTTTGTCATTTTTGAGGTGGGGAGCTACAAATCACTTACACAGTACAAGGAAAGATGCATTTTCATTAGAGTTTACGTATGTAGACTTTTTCTGTTCTGGATTAACGAGGAGTCTTGACCATAGAATAGTGGAACTTAGAGGCTGTTGAGTTTTAAACCTATTTCCTAATAAGGTTCCGACAAACTAATAATCCAAAAGTCTGAACTGAGCTCCATACTTCAATTTAATGAAGATAAGTTTAATAATCAACCTTGATTCCTTTTCTTTTCTTCCTCTTTTCATTTCTTTTTCAAATAAGTGTTTACTAAGGGACTAACACTAAGGGACTAACAAAGGTAAAGTATAGGGGGGTGGTGAATCTCTGATTCTCACTCTTTTCTCCTTTGTTTTAGCTCTTTTTCTTGGCAAAATATCTTGTAAATACCTGTAAATAGAATAAATTAGCAACTTGCATGCTCTTGTTAATATTGCATAATTAGCATGTTTTTGTTCATAAAATAAAAGAATAGAGGAAAAGAAAAAGAACAAGGTATTTAGAATAAATATAGAGTGACCCAAACCCCAAGAGAAGGTCAAGCCTTGACCTGATCGCAAAATAAAATAAGTAGAGAGATAGGGTCCACTACGTATTGTATGTATTACATATATTGTATCTATTATTTATATATTTATTTTTTACAAAATAAAATTAATTCATTATTTTACAACCTTGTATATATTTCTAAAAGGAATAAAAACCAGACAAATTAAATAATAAAAATAGAAACCTCCATTTATTGTACAAAACACATATGTATATATTACATCTAATATTTATTATACACCTTTAAATAGGTTATAAAAATAAAATAAAAATTATTTCATACTCCTAAAATTACCTTGTAAATAATAATATATAAAATGGGGTTATTTATATAAAAATAAAATAATAAAAATATTTGTACATAATACATAGGTATATTATACTAGTATATAATACTATATATTGTATATACAATAATTATTTTCATAAAATAATTAAAAATCATAGAAAAATACTTTGAAAAATAATTATCTTTATTTAACCATCTATTTTGTCTTCTAGAAGTTTTTGTCCTTTTCCTCTACCGTACTTGATTGGTCCGCCACAGCATCGTTGTCCACGATCAACTGACCCCTCCAGACACCCTTTTTCTCTTGGACCAGTTCTGCTCCATCTTAGTCGATTTTTCTCGACCAATCCGATCGAGTCTTGCTTCGATCAGGGCATCTGATTAGAGCGGGTGGATCCCAGACTCATGCCCGATGCCAATCCTAGGGATCTGCCCCTTGGTTCGCACATCTCTGCTCCATCTTTCTCGGACCCTACTAATTTTAAATCTCCCAGAATAGATCCTTCTTCTGCATCTTTGGTCATCACTCTTCGTCTGATGAGCTCCGTCGACCTTCCGTGAGTAACAACACGTGAGAGGCTTTGTGCAGAGAGGTATTTGAGCCGTGTAGCCTTAGATCCAGTGGTTCCTCCACCGTGCTCTGCTGCAAGGTAGGCTAAGCCTCTGGGCCCATCGACCCATCAAGGCCATGACCCCCAGAGGTCCCTGACCTCTAGCCTAGACAAGTGCAACCATCAGGTAGCCCAAAATTCTCTAAAAATTAGTGTTGACTCTAGTTGACACGTAGTATTGTTGGACATGCGAGCCCACGACAGGCCATTATGCAATAAATGTTATTGCGAATATCATTCCCTGATCTGAAATGAAGAATAATCAATTTGCATAATAGGTCCTTTAGTACAATTAAGGTTATGTACCATGGCCATCTTAATGATCATACAGTTGTTGATTCAATAATTAATTCATAGAGGCTGGTGCTTGGATGAATATATAAAGAGTTAGATTAAGGACTCATCGAGAATCGTCAAATTATTGTTAAGAGATGATCTCCATCCTGAGTAGGAGATGGCAATCCTTTCTCATTTGGGCTGATATCTAACCGACCTCTTGATCAGGTCCTCTGCATAGGAATAGAGATTCAGAGGTGTTAGAATAGTTAGGTCAAAGAGTTGACTTAACGAGATCGAGATAACCAAATTCCTATGTCATATGTTGTCATGATATAGGCACACATCCTCTGACCGGAGATAGATGGGTTACTATATGTCTAAGTATGTACATTTGACATACTAATAGGTTGATGACCTAACCAAGGTCTATACACCAGTGCGTTGGTGTGCATGTAAGGGCATATGAATAATACGATCTCTCAAAGGGATCATACATCTGAACCGGAAGACATGAGCTCACTCATGAGATATTGGGAAAAATCAAATTCCGTGCACGGTCATCTCGTTTTGGAAGCTTGACTGAATTTGTAGGTTTGATATATACTTTGGGAAAGTATATGATCGACACATGGGTATGATATATGCTTTTGGAAAGTATATAATCGATACCAACTCCCAATGATCGAATGAGAAACTTAATGATAAAACCATGAAGGAGTCAACCTAAAAGAGATATAAAAGTTCGGGTTTAGTCTAGGTCTTCCAGTATGTAGGATGTACATGTATAGGAATACCTGAGGGTGATGTGATTATAAACGATTGTATAACCAATACGCATCCATTCCTAGGGAGTGATGAAACGGGTCTGGATTTTAGTGAGTCCTCTCAGTAGAGAAGTGATCTGATCTTGGTCCAAATGTTGGACATTAATCGGAATGTGATTCAGATGCAATGAGAAGAATAGATTTGTGGTATTGATTTAATCAAACATCTATGGGAGGTTCGCAAGACCTGGATTTGAGATGTGATCTCAATATCCAAGTCACTATACGTGGAACAATACAATCGCCTTGTCCTTATCTCCAAGTATCCGCAGAGAAAGCACATTATCCTTAAAAGAGTTCATGAATAATTTCATTATTGATATATGTATCTGAGCATTGAGAAAATGGATACTTAAATGTGATTTAATTATCATGAATAATATGAATTTGATTCATATTATTTGGAGAGTTATCTAAGATAATTAAATGTGATTTAATTATCAAGGATGTTAATAATGTGAATGCGATTCATATTATTTGGGCACGTGAGAAAAAGAGAACCAAGATGATTAAATATGATTTAATTATCATGGATATGAATAATATGGATAACACTATCGTATTAATCATATATATTATAAATGCGATTTATAATATATTAGAGAGAGTATATTGTGATTTATATTTGTTGATTAATTGTTAATGTGAATTGTATTCACATTGAATGATTAATTGAAAATATAATTACATTTAGTTTTTGGGTTGTGAATGAGATTCACATAATTTCAATGGCATGGTTGATATTTTCCATAAGATAATATGGAATTATTTTTTGGTGAAAATATTGTCGACAAGAGACGATGATATATATCATGAGATAATGAGATCTCATGATAATTAGAAGATATGGACCAAGTCCACCAAAGAGAAGTGGATGGCTACAACTCTCCAGGAGGAGAAGAGTAGCCATCCCCTCTTTTTAGGAGATTGGTTTATTCTCTTCATTATCTTTTCTCTTATCAAAGAAGATTTAATTTGAAATTAATTTTGTTGATTTATCAATGAAAATTAATTTAAATTAAAACATTAGTTATTGTGTTTTTACAACAACATCTTAGCCATTGAAAGAAACACAAATCAATCTCATCCATTGATTTTGTGTTATCCATGGATTGAGATCCATAGATCCCAAAACACTATTTAAGAAGAGGCATCCCTTGCTCTTCAAGTTAGATGATTAATCAATAAGCTCTCTCTCTCTCTCTTTCTCTGCATGCTAAAGGTGCTCTCCCTCTCCCCCATTCTGGCCATCCACCATGGAGCCCAAGAGAGAGTCATCATCGTAGCAGCATCGTCATTATGCTGCCAGATCATCTACTTGTGGATCTCTATCTCCTTTGGTGCGCCTCGCTCGTGAAGAAGATGTTTGATCTCATGTGATGAGATCAGGGGATTCGTCGCTTGGATCATCAACTTGGATTGCGAGAAGGACGCGTCATCAACACGCTCGCAAGCGTCTCCTCCGTCGGATCGGACTTGATACAGGAGGTCTCTTCGTTTAGAGACTCGATCGCAACCACGCTTCAAGAGGTAAATCTTATACTTGTTTGTGGTTACTATGAAATGATCTAAGAAGTGTTCGTAGATCATGTGGTTTCATCGTGTTTAAAATTTTTAAATTCCGCTGCCCCGGAGCAACTAGTGCGACTAGTCGCTCCTAATCGCATACAATGTGATCCACACACTTCTGTGATGCGCTTGAGGTTCTTCCCATATCCTTAAAGTTGTATCAGAGCCAGGTTGTCGAAGGTTTTGGATGAGATCCATGAACCTACGAAGATTTGGGCTCGTTAGGGTTCATGAAGATTTTAGCATTTCAATTTTCGCAGACCAATTTTGTGATATTTTTTCGGGCATGTTTAACATTTTTCATGAATTTATCAAATGTATAATGTTCTCCATTAAACAAGGAAAATGTTGCATTTTAATTTGCATAATTTGGATTTCGTTTGCTCAAGATATGATCGTTTTAATGACCATATGCCCAACAAGCATGCAACTTGAATAGATTTTGGGAATTTGTCTAGAAAATTTCCTTATAATCAAAATGGTTTTGATTATTACTATATGGTATAATTTCGGTTGAAAAATCGATGAACATCTCAATTACAAAATGATTGAGTCGGCATTCTTTTTTCCCGAGGCAGATATGGTGCCTAGTCGGGGAGCGTTGGGATAGCAGGTTGCTTCGTGTGGTCTGTCCCACTCCCGTCGGTACTGGCCATGACAACGGGTATGGAACGAATGATGCTTGAGAGATCATGATGTATTTTCTAATTATTAAAATTTGAATAACATGTACTTTGAGATAATACCACTATTTCAAGTAACAATCAAGTTTGTTGATTAAATTGGATTGATAATTGATTTAATGAGATTAAATTAATTATATCCAATCAAAATACTCTATTATGAATAGAGTTATATTCCCTTGGAAGAACTAATTATATGAATGTGATTTATGATAATTAATTAAATTTTAATATGAGGTGGAGGATCACATAAGTGACATCCATGGTCTCTCGTCAAGACGAAGGGTCCCGTCACCAAATATTGTATGTAGGAGACGCCTGTCCGAAGTGACAACTCCTGCATACAATCCATTTGGATCGGGCTCTTCTATTCTTGAAAGAGTAAGGACGCATGCGTAGTTCCCCCAATATGGAGTCCTCATATTATTGGGGCCATATTGGATTGCTCATAGCGAGTTGTATTCCTGTTGATGGTTGGTTCAATTAATGACGGGTCAATATCACCTTAGGGGTGACGGGCTCGGGTGTTAAAGACCAAATTGGGAAATGCAAGTTGGACTTGCAAGGCGGAATGTGTTCCCGCTTCTTCTTATCGGAGTCACAAGTTCTCCTATTATTGGGATGTGACAAAGCTAAGAAAGGACATCCCAGATCTTGCTGAGATATAATGGAAAATATATCTCTTACATTGAAAGAAATAAGGGAATGAACTTTCAACGTTGACAAGGCAAGACAACTTTGATATAATATTCCTAAATCAAAGTAAAATATGTATATGTAATATATACACTTATGCAAATTTCTTATTTCAGATAATCCTTCATTAAACCCACTCAATTCTATACTCAATAATAACCAGTAAATATCATGGATTGGATCCATGATCAAGATGTTGTACTTGTAGTTGGACACATATTGTATGTGGTTGCAATGTGCAAGTTTCCTCACATGAATGAGGAATGACAATTAAATAGATAATATGACTTCAAACCTAGGGTTTGTATGTCTCTATGGTCTTGATCTCATCGAATGCACTTTGGAAGTGTCGATGATGATCGTAATTGTCAAATAATCCTTATAAAATCTAAGAAGATATTCTGGCATACATATGTGCTCTTGACATATAATCATGAGTGACATGGTTCTCTGCATCATGTAGAATAGTAGCTCTGTATGAGATGATGTATTCAAAAATGTTTGAATACCTACCTGAACCAATGTTTTAAGAGTTTAGATGGATGTAGATACGATGAGTGTCATCATTCTACTATCTATACTCTAGTCATTCATGAAGATCCATAATATTCATATTGTATGAATTTAATGAAGCATGTATGAATGTTGAAATACTCTTACATTGAATTCTTTTGAATTTAACATAAGAGATTCTTTGACTTGAGCATTGGGTTGCTTATGGATAAAGAGAGCGCAATGGAAGCATGGGTCAGACCCAAGCAAGAAGGAAAGTCAAAGAGTTGACTGTACTTCGGTGACTTACATATGACATCCAAAGAGTTGGATGAATGCCAATACTACAATAAAGTGACTTGTTGATAGTATGGCTATCAAATCTATCTAGAATTCTTAGGGAAGGGCTCGGATAGTGCATCGGAATAATCTACATATAATCATTGAAATTGACTTTATTATTTGATAAGATAAAGTCTAATAATTGTATCTTAATCTTCTAATGACACTTACAATTGGTTGCATATGTATTAGAAGGTTAGAAATTTGATCTTAAGGCTTAATGGTCATCCATGTTGGAATTGATGCAATTGTTGCAACAATTACCATTGGGTCAGTAGACTTCATATTTTCAGTGGGAGCCCTTAGTCTTAGAGAATGTCTTTATGACATAGATGTTAGAATGCACTCATTGTTTATTTCTAAATGTTAGAAATAAACATGAATTCTGGAATAAACATATCATAAAGAGTTAAGATGGATATATTTCAGATAGTAAGCTACCATCTAGTGGACTATACTAAATTTGAAAATTAATGAATAGTTCATTAAGACTTCTAATGTTGAAAATTAAACCTTATAACATCAATAGGAGGATGAAGATCATTTGACAATGATCTAGCATCAAGCCTTGAACATTTGTCTGTTGATTCGATCAGTAGACTAGTAAGAGATGAAACTTTGGAATGTCTAAAATTTCAAAACTAACATACTCATAAATATTGTATTCAAAGCAAAATTTCCAATATACCCTTCTCTAGGAATGGTGTTAGATGCTGAGGTATTCAAGATCTCATACATTTGATGTATGTGGATTATCTATATCAGAATAAACATTATGGATATATGATGTCTATTAATGATTATTTGTGATATGAGATTTCTTCCCTTCACCTTAGAAACCTTTGAAATATTCGAAGATTTCACAATTTTGATTTAGAACCAAAGTTTGAAGGAAGATTAAATGAATTTGATCTAACTTAGGTAGCAAGTACCTATTAGATGAATCGAAGGAATACCTTATGGCGGTAGGAATATTATTCCTATCTCACTTCTCCTAATACACCTAAACTCAATAGAATTGTAGGGAGATACAATTAGATCATGTGTGACATGATTTGATAAATGATTAATCTTAGCATAGTTATCTCTTAGTTTTCAAGGTATATATGTCGTAGAGACTACAATATATATCCTTAATAAGGTTCCATGCAAGTAAGCTAGAATCTAGCACCAGAGAGTGCTACTTCATTAGGAAAATAAAGAATGGTATTGGATGCCTACTTTATGACCTTGAGATTCTTAAAGAATTTCATCTCTAAGAATATGATTCTAAGATGATGACTTTCTTGAGAATCAAGATGAAAATGAAGTGAATGAACTCTTTGAATCTTAAGAAGATAATGAGACTCCTTGAGTCTAAAACTAAAAGGACAACTAAAGATGAAACACTAATACCTCTTCAAATGAGTTTGAAGATGAATTCCATGTGACAGATAAGTCTGACAATGATTTGACTTCATATGATAAAGCTTCTAATGACATGGTGAGATGGATGTTAGCAGTAAAGTCTAAATGTAGACTTTATATACAAGTATTGTATATGGACCCTCAAGGATCCACCTATAAGGGTAAGACCCATTAAGATGTGAATGGATCTTAAAGAGAAAGAGGGAACCTGATGAGAAGGTAAAGAACATCAAAGCACGGCTTATATCCACAAGATACACATGAAGAGAAGACATCGCTTGCGATGAGACTTCTTCTTCAGTAACCATGCTTAAACCCATCAGAACATTGCTAACTATAGCTGCACAACTTGACTTTGACATCTTCGAGATGGAAGTCAAGATTGCATTCCTCTATGAATACCTCTCCAAGGATATTTATAAGTAGTAGCCCCACGGCTTCATGGTTGAGGAAAGCAAGGTGTGCAAGTTGAGTTACTCCATCTATGGACTCAAATACGCTTATTGTAGATTTGATGAAATTATAAATGTTACGATTTCAAATAGAATCTTGATGAACTATGTGAAGCTTAGTGGGATTACCAATGTGTTCACCGTGCTAAACGTAGATAATATACTTATCATTTAGAATGATATAAGGATGATAATAAGTGTTTTATAATCTGGCTATTTCATAACTTGAGATATGATCTCAAGGATACCTCTTAGATCTTAGTTATGAAGTTGTTCATAAGCAAAGAGAAGAGAGAGAATTGTGATTGTCACATTATTGGTACATCCTGTATATATTCTATCCAAGGAAGGCTCCTTTCCCTTAAGATTTGGTACTGACCAATCTGAAGGGATAACATATCAAGTGTTGATGATGCTAAAACTGCTTACCCTTGTGCATCGATTGCTAGAAGCATGGTATGTGCTAGATATGTACGAAAAGCCAGATGTCTGCCATGCAGTGGGATGAGTTAACTGTTACTAATCCTACTATGGAGATAAAACACTTGATTGCAGTAATAACAAAATCTTAAAAGATGATAAGACTTTAGAGATAGTGATCTCTAAGTATTATCGTCAAGAAATTAAGACTTTATAGATGATGATCTAAAAGGGTCTTGACTGTGGACACTTTTGGAGATAAAGGTATCCACGAATGAGGGTATTCTGATAAGGATTATGGAAATACTGGTTATAATAATTATTGAGATATAGTGTCAAGGACACTATAACTACTTTGACTAAATTGAGTATTGATTGCATATGATGCAACATTCGCATTGGATGCGAGCACTGTTACTAGGAGATATGCAAGTGCCGTAAAAGGACTTGGCATAGTCTTTTAGGAACAGAGTGACTCACCAACTTACTGATGAATCTCGGATTCATCACTCTAAATCTAATTTATTATGCTCAAATCCCTTAAAATCAATAGAATTTCGGCATCTATTATGCATAATTAGCATTCATGCATGTTTTCATAAGAATTACATTTTAGCACTAATTTCTGCATAAAATAAGAAGCCAAAAATCCCAGCCAAAATTGACCTGTAAATAAGCCTAACTTCCCCGATTTTTAACTCACTCATGCTGACCCCGAATGATACAAAACCACCTCCACTGTGTACATATCACTAATAAGAATAAATGAAAAATACAAAAAAAAATAACTAACCCAAATAAGTGGACCAAAAATCCAAACCTTAATTGCAGGATTCTCGAACTAAAACCCTCATATCTTCCTCATCAAGTGTCTGTTTTATTCCTACTCACTTTTGAATTAATATACATTCAATTACCTTCAAAACAAGACCAAGTTCAAGTGAATCGGAGCTCATATGTGAAAGTTGGGTTTTGGGCCCCTTTTGTATATTGTGTATTTTAGCGGTTTTTGACCTATTATTTTATGTACATATTTTATCGATTAATAAAAATCCAAAAAAATTAGATTAATGTGTAAATATTTGTCTCTGATTTTTATCATATTTTTTGGATTTTTTATCTGATTTAAAAATAAAAAATATAAAACCCAAAAATCAAGGTATTTTTATGTATATGGGATACCCCAAAAATTCACTTTGTGTATTTGATCGATTTTGGTTTTGATATCTCAAAGTTGTAGATCTCATCGTGACAAGCAATTTTCGTGAAGCAACTTTTTCGATATGAGAACATTTGCTATTTATTTTAGATTTTATAAGGTATTTAATTTGCGAATTTTCTAGTGCTGACATGTGGCAGCACCTGGTGCCGCCACGTGTCAGCCAATTTTGGCTTATTTTTATTTTTTATTTTATAAAAAAATAGAAAAATAAAAATGATTAAAATGGGAGCACGTGTGTCGCACATGCCTCCCAAGCACGTGCTCCGCACGTGCCTGCCCCAGCGCCTCCTACCACCACGTGGCATTACTAGGGCCATCCGATCTCGGCCGATCGGACGGCGCCTGTAGGCCATCTTCTTCCTCCTTTCCTCTTTGAGCTCCGCCGCCTCCCCTAAATCTCACGCCACACGCAAATCTCGCCCTCGCCGCCTCGTCACAGATCGCCGCCGCCCGCAAATCTCGCGACCGTCGATCTCCTCCGATACACACAAATCCCAGATCTCGCCCGATCACCTTTCATAGCTGACCTCCTCCTATTCTCCTATATAAACAACCGCCGCCCCTCGAATCTTAATCCGCCATCAACATCACAGAGGACCGGGGTGGCAGCCCATTCGCTCTTCGTCTCCGATGAGGTCCGATCACCCTCGTGTGGCCGTCGTAGCACCTCCCGGCGTGCTGCCCCTGCTCCGCTGTTGCGTCGAGCCTACGTCTACGACAACCGCCATCGACAACGCCTCCACCTCACTTCCGACTCGCTCCAATGGTCGGCCACCTCCTCCACACTTCGACAACTCATCTGCTCCAACTACCTCGAGACCTACGCCGCCTTCGCCGGTGGCCTTGGACCACCTTCATCGACATCGCCAGGAAGCACAACCATCATCTTCGACTACCACAGCCAAAGCTCCAGCGTGCCCATTGTTGGACATGCGAGCCCACGGCGAGCCATTATGCAATAAATATTATTGCATATATCATTCCCTGATCTGAAATGAAGAATGAATAATTTGCATAATAGGTCCCTTAGTACAATTAGGGTTATGTACCATGGCCATCTTAATAATCATACAGCTGTTGATTCAACTATTGAATCATAGAGGCTGGTGCTTGGATGGATATCTAAAGGGTTAGATTGAGGACTCATAAAGCACCGTCAAATGATTATTAAGAGATGATCTCCAGCCTGAGTAGGAGATGACAATCCTTATCTCTGAAGGCTGATATCTGACCGACCTCTTGATGCAGGTCCTCTACATAGGAATAGAGATTCGTAGGTGTCAGATTAGTTAGGTCAAAGAGTTGACTTAACGAAATCGAGATAACCAAAGTCCTATATCGTATGTTGTCATGATCTGACCGGAGACAGATGTGTTACTATATGTCTGAGTATGTACATTTGGCAGACCAATAAGTTGATGACCTAACCAAGGTCTATACATCGGCGCGCTGGTGTGCATATAAGGGCATATGAGTAATACGATCTCTCAAAGGGATCATACAGATTCAGTTACTGAACCGGAAGGCATGAGCTCACTCATGAGATATTGGGAAGAATCAAATTCCATGTGCATGGTTGTCTCGCTTTGGAAGCTTGACTGAATTTGTAGGTTTGATATATACTTTTGGAAAGTATATGATCAAGACCTAGGTATGATATATGCTTTTGGAAAGTATATGATCGATACCGACTCCCAATGATCGAATGAGAAACTTACTGATAAAACCATGAAGTAGACAGTATAAAGTTGATCCAATACTTCGGGTTTAATCTGAGTCTTCCAGTATGCAGGATGTACAGGTATTGGGAATACCTGAGGGTGATGTGATCATAAACGATATAACCATGACGCTTCCATTCCTAGGGAGTGATGAAACCGGTCTGGATTTTAGTGACTCCTCTCAGTAGAGAAGTGATCTGATCTTGGTTCAAGTGTTGGACATTGATCTGAATGTGATTCAGATACAATGAGAAGATTAGATTTACGGTCTTGATTTAATCAAGCATCTATGGGAGGCCCGCGATCTGGATTTGAGATATGATCTCAATATCCATGTCACTATACGTGGAACAATACAATCGCCCTGTCCTTATCTCCAAGTATCTGAGGAGAGATCGCATTATTCTTGAAGGGTTCGAGAATAATTCCATAAGATCTAAGCAATGAAGAAATGATGATTAAATGTGATTTAATCATCTTGATGTGTGAAGAAATTATCCAATATAATTAAATGTGATTTAATAAATCTGGATAAGAATAATGTGGATAGAAATGTCCAATTATTCATAATATATTATAAATGTGATTTATAATGTATTAGAGAGAGAGCTAATTATAATTTATATGTGTTGATTAATTATTATGTGTATTGGATACACATTGTGTAATTAATTGACAATGTAAATTATATGTTGTTTTGGGTTGTGAATATGATTCACAATTTTTCCATGGCAAGATTGCAATATTCTCAAATATAATTGTGAATTATTTTTGAAGAATAAAACCCAACAAATTTGTTGCAAATAAATAAAGAGAGATTTCCATGGAGATATGCAATCTCATGAATTATCATGAGATTGCTCTCCCCATGGAAATAGTGGGCGGCACCCTATTCCAAATAGGAAAGGGTGGCCGTCCACATGGAAGGTGCATCGAGATGAAATCTCCATGTACAATCTCTCCATATTTATTGGTTGATTTAGGACTAATTTATATTTGATTTTGTCAAATATATTTTAACCTAAATTTGTTGGTTTTACCAACAACAATCTTGACCATTGGATTGACATAAATCAATCTCGTCCATTGATTTTATATGTCACATGGATTGAATCCATGGATCCCAAAACCCTATAGATAGAGAGGCATACCGTGCTCTCTATTTACATGCATTCTTGGAGCTCTCTCTCTCTTCACACAGGACAGCCCTCTCTTCCTCTAATATTGGTGGCCGTCCACCATACCCTAGAGGAGAGGATCGTCGACGCTCTCGCCACCGCGTTGCCGCTTCGACGTTCTTCGATTCTCCGTCTTCTTGGTGTGCTACGCCCACGAAGGAGTCGTTCGATCTCGTGCGACGAGATCAGGAGCAACTATGCTTGGATCAACTTCTTGGATTGCGAGGGCAACACGGTTCATCCACGCGCTCGCAAGCGGTCTCACCGACGATCGGACTTGAGTCAGGAGGTCTCTTCTCTTATAGACTTGATCAATCATGCTTCAAGAGGTATTGCATTATACTTGTTGTGGTTATAGATGAAACGATCTGAGAATGGTTCTCGGATCATGTGGTTGCATCGAATAAATATTCCGCTGCACCGAACAACTAGTGCGACTAGTCGTTCTTCGTCGTATCCGATACGACGATCACGCTTCTGTGATGCGCTTGAGGATAATTCCATATCCTTCAAGTGGTATCAGAGCCTTAGGTCGACGGTTTCGAATATGATTCGAAAACCGAGGATGACTTGGGTTCGTTAAGGCCGCGAAAGTTTTTATCGCATTTGATTTCGCAGATCTGTTTAGTAAATAATTTCGACCATTTTTAAATTGTTTAAGCACGAATTATTTACTTGTATTTTGTTTCCCATTAAATAAGGAAACCATAGGATCTGAGTTTGCGTAAATCGGATTTCGTATGCTCTAGATATGGTTGTTTTAATGAACATGTATGCACTATTGCGGGAACAGTAGATTTTTAACATGATTAAAGAGTTAATTACTGTTATAATTTGCCTCGAAATGCGTGAAACACAACTTAGCTTATGTCATAAATCAAGTTAGCAATCTTTGAAAATTGATTTTGTCTAATTTGGATTTAAATTGATTGAGATATGGTAATTTTAGTGAGTAGGGGTCACTACTGAAATTACAGTCCTAATCTAGAACCAAGTGATTGTCAATTAGTGAAATTAATTATTAATTTCGTGAAATAATCATGAAAAATATTTGTGAAATATTGGAAGATGATTATTTACATAATTGACTTGGCCTCAACCAATTAATTGATTAGATTTGATCTAAATCTTAATTGGAAACACAATCTTCAAACTTGATGCTTGAATAGGATTTGGGAATTTGTGTAGCAAATTTCCTTATAATCAAAAATATTTTGATTATTATTATATGGTATAATTTCGGTTGAAAAACCGATGATTATCTCAAATACAAATTGACATATCTGGCATTATGTTTTCCCGAGGTGGATATGGTGTCTAGTCGGAGAGCATTGGGGTTGTGGGTTGCAACGTATGTGGTCCGTCCCACTCTCGTCGGTACTGGCCATGTCAGCGGGTAGGGACTGTATAATGCCGGAGAAAATTAGGGTGTATTTTCTAATTATTAAAATTCAAATTAATGCGTATTTTGAGATATTACCATATATATTCAAGTTAAAATAATCAAGTTTGTTGATTGAATTGGATTGATAATTAATTTAATATGATTAAATTGATTATGTCCAATTGAGACACTCTATTATGAATAGAGTTATTATTTCCCTTGGAAGATTTAATTATATGAATGTGATTCATGGTAATTAATTAAAATTTGAATATGAGATGGAGGATCACATAAGTGACATCCATGGTCTCCCGTCAAGGCGAAGGATTCCGTCGCCAGGGATTGCATGTGGGAGACGCCTGTCCAAAGTGACAGCTCCTGTATGCAAGCGCATCTGGATCGGGCTCTTTGCTTCTCGAAAGAGTAGGGGCCGTATGCGTAGTGACCCCAATATCGGATCCTCATATTATTGGGGTGATATTGGATTGCGCATAGCGAGTACTATTCCTATTGACGGTTGATTCAATTAACAACGGGTCAACATTGCCTTAGGGGTGGTGGGCTCGGGTGTTAAAGACCGAATTGGGAGATGCAAGTTGGACTTGCAAGGCGGAATGTGTTCCCGCTTCTTTTTATCCGAGTTGCAGATTCTCATATTATTGGGATGTAACAAAGATAAGGAAGGAGATCCCAGATCTTGTTGAGATATAATGGTAAGTATATCTCTTACATTGAAAGTGATTAAGGGAATGAACTTTCAATGTTGACAAGGCAAGAAAACTTTGATATAAAAAAAATTCCTAAATCAAAGTAAAATATGTATATATATATAAATATATACACTTATGCAAATTTCTTATTCCAAATAATCCTTCATTAAAACCCACTCAATAATAACCAGTTAAATATCATGGATTGGACTCATGATCCAGATATTATACTTGCAGTTGGACACATAATGTATGGGGTTGCAATGTGCAAGTTTCCTCATAATAATGAGGAATGACAATTAAATAGATAATATGACTACAACCCTAGGGTTTGTATGTCTCTGTAGTCTTGATCCCTCATCCGATGTACTTTGGAAGTGACATGTCGATGATGATCGCAATTGTCAAATAATCCTTATAAAATCAATGAAGATTTTCTGGCATACATATGTGCTCTTGACATTTATCATGAATAACATGGTTCACTGCATCATGCAGAATGGTGGCTCTATAAAGAGATGATGTATTCAAATTGTTTGAGTACCTGCCTGAACCAATGTTTTTAAGAGTTTAGATGGATGTAGATGAAGAGTGTCATCATTCTACTGTATACTCTAATCATTCATGAAGCTTCATAATATTCATATTGTATGAATTTAATGAAGCATGCATAAATGTTGAAACGCTTTTACATTGAATTCTTTTGAATTTAACGTAAGGGGTCCTTAGTCTTAAGCAATGGTTGTTTATAGATGAAGGGAGCACAGTGGAAGCATGGGTCGAACCCGATTAAGAAGGAAAGTCAAAGAGTTGACCTACTTCTCTGACTTCCATATGACATCCAAAGAGTTGGATAAATGTCAATACTGCAATAAGTTGATGTATTGATAGTATGACTATCAAATCTGTCTAGAATCCTTAAAGAAGGACTCGGATAGAGCATCAGAATAATCTACATATATCATTGATATTGACTTGCTTATTGAATAAGATAAAGTCTTGTAATTGTATCTCAATCTTCTGCAACACTTGCAATGGGTTGCATATGTTTTAGAAGACTAGAAATTTGATCTTAGTTATCCACATGGATATTGATGCAATTGTTGCAACAATTTCTATTGGATTGAAAGGCTTCATAATTTCAGTGGGAGTGACCTTAGTCCTAGAGAATGTCTCTATGACCTAGATATTAGAATACACTCATTGTTTATTTCTAGATATTGGAAATAAACATAAATTCTGTAATAAATCTATCATAAAGAGTTATGATGGAGATATTCCAGACAGTAATCTAAAATCTTGTGGACTCTACTGAATTAGAAAATTGATGAATGATTCATTAAGATTTCTAATACTGAAAATTAAAACCTTTATAAGATCAATTGGAGTATGAGGATCATTTGAAAATGATCTGACATCAAGTTTGGACATATGTCTGTTGATGAGATCAATGGACTAGTAAGAGGTGAAACTTTAGAATGTCTAAAATTTCAAAACTTACATACTTATGAATATTGTATTCAAAGTAAAATATCCAATACACCCTTCTCAGAGAAAGGTGTAAGATGTCAAGGTATTCAGGATCTCATACATATTGATGTATGCGGATCATCTATATCATAGTAATCATTATGGATATGTGATATCTATTAATAATTATGTATGATATGAGATTTCTTCTCTTCACTTAGAAACCTTTGAAATGTTCAAAGATTTCACATAATTTTGGTTTACAGCCAAAGTTTGAAGGAAGATAAAATGAATTCGATCTAATCTAGGTAGCCTGTACCTATTCGATGAATTCAAGGATACCTTATGGAGATATGAATATTATTTCTATCTCAATCCTCCTAATACACCTAAACTCAATAGAGTTGTAGGGAGATACAATTGAATCATGTGTGACATGATCTTATCAGTGATGAGTTTTAGCATAATTTCCTCTTAGTTTCCAGGTATATATGTAGTAGAGACTACATTATATATCCTTAATATAGTTCCATGCAAGTAAGCTGGAATTGAGCACTTAAGAGTGCTGCTTCATTATGAAAATAAAGGATGGTATTGGATACCTACTTTATGACCTTGAGATTCTTAAAGTATCTCATCTCTGAGAATGTGATTCTTAGAGGTTGAAACTCTTAAGAATCAAGATAAAATGAAGTGTAGGAACTCATTTAATCTTGAGAAGATAATGAGACTCCTGAAATTGGAAACTAAAAGGACAATTAAAGATGAAACACTAATATCTCTTCAAATGAGTTTGAGGATGGATTCCATGTGTTAGAGAAATCTGACAATGATCGAACTTCATGTGATGGAGTTTCTGAAGATCATAGCATGGATAGATGGATAGCAATAAAAGTCTAATGTAGACTTCATATTAAGTGTTGTATATGGACCCTCGAGGATCCACCTATATGGGTAATACCTGTAGAGGTGTAAATGGATCTTCAAGAGAAAGGGAACCTGATGAGAAGGTAGAGACCTTCAAAGCATGGTTCGTAGCCATGAGCTACACACCGGAAGAGAAGACATTGCTTGCAATGAGACTTGCTCTTCGGTGACCATGCTTAAAACCGTCAGAATATTGCTAACCTTAGCTACACAACTTGACTATTGCATCTTCAAGATATAAGTCAATATTGCATTCCTCTATGAATAACTTTCTGAGGATATTCACATGAAGTAGCCCCAGGACTTCATGTTGAGGAAAGCAAGGTGTGCAAGCTAAGAAATCCATCTATGGACTCAAATAAGCTTCTTGAAGTTGGATCATAAGATTTGATGGAATTATAAATGTTATGATTTCAGATAGAATCTTGATGAGCCATGTGAAGCTTAGTGGGAGTGCCTTTGTGTTCATCATGCTAAATGAAGATGATATCCTAATCATTTGGAATGATATAAGGATGATAATAAGTGTTTTATAGACTGGCTATTCCATATCTTGAAATATGATTTCAAAGATACCTCTTAGATCTTAGTTCTGATGTTGTTCAGAAGCAAAGAAAAGAGGGTATTGGGACTGTCACATTAATAGTACACCTTGGACATATTCCATTTTATGGAAAATTCCAAGAAAGGCTTCCATCCCTTAAGATACGCTACTGACCTATCTAAAGGGATATCACCTCGAAGAGTTGAGGAAGTTAATGCTAGAACTACTTGCCCTTGGGCATCAGTTCTGAGAAGCCGGGTGTGTGCTAGATGTGTACAAAAGCCAGATGGCTGCCATGCAGTAGGAGTAGTAAACTGTTACTAATCCTACTATGAAAATAATACACTTAGTTGCAGTAATAACAAAATCTTCATAGATAACAAGATTTTTGAGATAGTGATCTCAAAGTCTTATCTTCAAAATGTTTAAGACTATATAGATAGTGATCTAAAAGATCTTAATTGTGGATACCTTAAGAGATAGTGATATCCATGAATAAAGGTATTCTGATAAGGATTATGGAAATACTGGTTATGATAATTGTTAAGTTGTAGTGTCAAGCACACTGAAACTAACAAACTTGAGTATTGGTTGCATAAGATGCAACATTCGCATTGGATGCGAGCACCGTTACTGGGGATATGCAAGTGCCGTAAACGGACTGCATAGTCTCGCGGGAACAGAGTGACTGATCAGCTTACCTAGCTATTTTCTAAATAGGCTATGATTGTCACATGAGTGTGGGTTTAAATGATTAGCCCATTAATGGCTCTTTGGGCTAGTAGGAGATTGTTGGACATGCGAGCCCACGACGAGCCATTATGCAAAAAATATTATTGCATATATCATTCCCTGATCTGAAATGAAGAATGAATAATTTTCATAATAGGTCCCTTAGTACAATTAGGGTTATGTACCATGGCCATCTTAATAATCATACAGCTGTTGATTCAACTATTGAATCATAGAGGCTGGTGCTTGGATGAATATCTAAAGGGTTAGATTGAGGACTCATAAAGCATCATCAAATGATTATTAAGAGATGATCTCCAGCCTGAGTAGGAGATGGCAATCCTTATCTCTGAAGGCTGATATCTGACCGACCTCTTGATGCAGGTCCTCTACATAGGAATAGAGATTCGTAGGTGTCAGATTAGTTAGGTCAAAGGGTTGACTTAACGAGATTGAGATAACCAAAGTCCTATATCGTATGCTGTCATGATATAGGCACGCATCCTCTGACCGGAGACAGATGTGTTACTATATGTCTGAGTATGTACATTTGGCAGACCAATAGGTTGATGACCTAACCAAGGTCTATACACCGGCGCGCTGGTGTGCATATAAGGGCATATGAGTAATACGATCTCTCAAAGGGATCATACAGGTTCAATTACTGAACCGGAAGGCATGAGCTCACTCATGAGATATTGGGAAGAATCAAATTCCATGCGCATGGTCGTCTCGCTTTGGAAGCTTGACTGAATTTGTAGGTTTGATATATACTTTTGGAAAGTATATGATCAAGACCTAGGTATGATATATGCTTTTGGAAAGTATATGATCGATACCGACTCCCAATGATCGAGTGAGAAACTTACTGATAAAACCATGAAGTAGACAATATAAAGTTGATCCAATACTTCGGGTTTAATCTGAGTCTTCCAGTATGCAGGATGTACAGGTATTGGGAATACCTGAGGGTGATGTGATCATAAACGATTGTATAACCATGATGCTTCCATTCCTAGGGAGTGATGTAACGGGTCTGGATTTTAGTGACTCCTCTCAGTAGAGAAGTGATCTGATCTTGGTCCAAGTGTTGGACATTGATCTGAATGTGATTCAGATACAATGAGAAGATTAGATTTACGGTCTTGATTTAATCAAGCATCTATGGGAGGCCCGCGATCTGGATTTGAGATATGATCTCAATATCCATGTCACTATACGTGGAACAATACAATCGCCCTGTCCTTATCTCCAAGTATCTGAGGAGAGATCGCATTATTCTTGAAGGGTTCGAGAATAATTCCATAAGATCTAAGCAATGAAGAAATGATGATTAAATGTGATTTAATCATCTTGATGTGTGAAGAAATTATCCAATATAATTAAATGTGATTTAATTAATCTGGATAAGAATAATGTGGATAGAAATGTCCAATTATTCATAATATATTATAAATGTGATTTATAATATATTAGAGAGAGCTAATTATAATTTATATGTGTTGATTAATTATTATGTGTATTGAATACACATTGTGTAATTAATTGACAATGTAAATTATATGTTGTTTTGGGTTGTGAATATGATTCACAATTTTTCCATGGCAAGATTGCAATATTCTCAAATATAATTGTGAATTATTTTTGAAGAATAAAACCCAACAAATTTGTTGCAAATAAATAAAGAGAGATTTCCATGGAGATATGCAATCTCATGAATTATCATGAGATTGCTCTCCCCATGGAAATAGTGGGTGGCACCCTATTCCAAATAGGAAAGGGTGGCCGTCCACATGGAAGGTGCATGGAAATGAAATCTCCATGTACATTCTCTCCTTATTTATTGGGTTGATTTAGGACTAATTTATATTTGATTTTGTCAAATATATTTTAACCTAAATTTGTTGGTTTTACCAACAACAATCTTGACCATTGGATTGACATAAATCAATCTCATCCATTGATTTTATATGTCACATGGATTGAGATCCATGGATCCCAAAACCCTATAAATAGAGAGGCATACCATGCTCTCTATTTACGATCATTCTTGGAGCTCTCGCTATCTCTTTCTTCATACAGGACAACCATCTCTTCCTCTAATATTGGTGGTCGTCCATCATACCCAAGAGGAGAGGATCGTCGACGCTCTCACCACCGCGCTGCCGCTTCGACGTTCTTCGATTCTCCGTCTTCTTGGTGTGCTACACCCACGAAGGAGTCGTTCGATCTCGTGCGACGAGATCAGGAGCAACTATGCTTGGACCAACTTCTTGGATTGCGAGGGCAACGCGGTTCATCCCCGCGCTCGCAAGCGATCTCACCGACGATCGGACTTGGGACAGGAGGTCTCTTCTCTTAGAGACTCGATCAACCATGCTTCGAGAGGTATTACATTATACTTGTTGTGGTTATAGATGAAACGATCTGAGAATAGTTCTCGGATCATGTGGTTTCATCGAATAAAAATTTTAAATTCCGCTGCACCGAACAACTAGTACGACTAGTCGTTCTTCGTCGTATCTGATACGACGATCACGCTTCCGTGATGTGCTTGAGGATAATTCCATATCCTTCACCCATCACCTTCGCATGCCACCAAAGCCAATCCCCTCCTCCGCCTCGCTCAATCCACCGTCGCGGCCAGAGCATCCTCAGACGCACCCTGAAGCGACATGCGTCCACCGGAGCTTCGCCCAGTCATCGCCTCTGCCAGACTTCACCGCAAGAGGTGGTGCACCGCCACCGTGCACCGGCTCCTGTTCTCATCCCCACGGGTCACGTGCCCAGCACGTGACCGCGTGGGTAATTTGCAAGCCTCCCTCCGGTCCTCTTCCATATTGCACTTCAGCCCAGCGCACGTGCCCCTCTGGCAATTTTACAAAGAAACCCCCCATATTTCGGTAATTGCATTACAGATTTTTTTTATTTATTTATATTTATTTTGCAACTAGACCCTTGTGTTCACCGCTATTTTCTGACTCTCCTCGGTATTATTTTATTTATCCAAAAATAGCATGATGTTTCTCAATTAATTCTCTACACTCCGATACATTGTGGACTTTTTTGTGATTGATGGTTAATTAATAATTAATTGTTTTGTGGAGATTTACATATTTTGCCCAGTTTGTGCTTTTAAATTTACCTGATCAACCGTCGCTCTAAAAATTCCCGAAAAATCACATATTGTAGAGTTAATTGTACTTGCCAGTGTTCCCGAAAAGATTTGCATTTGCATGCATCATTTGCCCTGTAAAAATCATTTTGCATATTTCAGTGTTTAATTTTTAATAAGTATTGAATCTCACATTTTCAAGGTTTAGGATTTTTCTGAGATCAATCACCTAGTGATATATCTTAGATAATTTTTTCCTTCAAAATAAATAGGTTTAATATTTATTATAATTAAATATTGATATTCATTTTGTTTCCATTTAAAAATTCATAAAAAATTCATATTACATCTAAAAATTCCAAAAAAATTACAGTGCATTCATTTCATCATATTTTGCATTGTGACCAAGTTTCATATTTTTCGGACATTGTTTGAACATAATTGACATTTTAGTCTCAAAAATAGGACAAACTTACATTTTCCATCCTTTATCGCATTAAAAATTACAAAAAAACCGCTTCGAAAACCGCACACGAATCTTGATAGACATAATTCTAGCTTGTTCTTTTGCCTCCTTGTGATCTACCTTGGGACTTGCCCAAGTAAATAAACATAAAACCACAATGATTAAAATTGACGAATATTTTGTATGGTTATTTTCTTGACCGATTCCGATTGCCGCCTACAACGCACGACAAATCATTTTAACACGAACGATAAATAAACATCTTTAACAAGCAAATTTCGTACTCGTCAGATGGCGCCGTTGATGGGGAGGCAAACGGCTTAGATTTTTGTTTTGAAAATTTTCGTTCGGTTTTCCGCATTCGGGTAGTCTGACCCCGAATTGTTCATTGTAAATCCCATTTATTTTCCTGCATTTATTTTCAACATTTATTTTTCTTGTCTATTTTATTATTTTTGAGTCACTCTCTTACATTATCTCTCTTATTTTTCTTACGAGGTACACGACATACGTGGAGCGGTTTTTCAAGAAACTGAAGCATCTTCACCGACCTCCTAAAAATTCGCAATTAATATAAGATAGAGTCGAGTCATGAGAGAATGTAGAGTCTAGGTTTTTAAATTCCAGCAATTTTAAATTTTTGTAATTAATTGCTTATTTACAGCGGTGTCCGTTTGGACTCTCGCGTATGTAACAAGAACTCTAACTTTATTCTGTGGTGTGTCATGGCCTGTTTCACTCTCCGGTGAGGGTGGGGCCCGACTTGAGTGGCGATTAGGGTAGACCTGTACTTACGGCTCTCAAGAGCATTTTAATTTTTGATTGTGCTCGTAGTATTACGCCACACTTCACATTAATTGAGATGCACATAGATCGTTCAATTTAGCCAAAAATTTAACTCAATTCTTCCTCGCTAATAGAACTTTCTGCTTAGGTGCGGTTTTTCATCGGCTTGCATTTCATATAGAATAATTTTTCAATTCTTGTATTGCATCCCACATGAAGATTGCGAGGATTCACTTTAAGTCTTCTAACTAAGCATACATCATTGTTTTTCGCGTGCATCAGCTTTTCCCGAATTTCTCCCTCTTGTTTTGTCACATAATTCTACAAGGAAATTGGGATTGGACGGTAGACATGTATTTCTGCTCATTTAATTTTCCAGTGATCATCTAATTAAAATTGGGACTGCTAAATATAGATGATTTCAAGTTAACCCATAAAATCAAGAATTTTTACGGGAGAGTAACCACGACCTTGGATGTTTTTATTTTTCTGAGTGAGCAAGAGGCGACACTTAAGGTTAGAATCAAGCTTCGATATTTTCATTCAGACTATTGATTTTAAAAATGATTATCACCAACTTAAAATTGAAAAGATAATAGACGAACTCTTACGGCTTCATTGTGTGAGTTGGTGAACCCAGGGTTTGATTTGTGTTTGAATTGGTGTGTGTGAACCGATTTCGAATATCAAAAGCCATACATTTAATAGAATTTCTTTTATCACGTGCAATCATCTCTCTCATCTCGATTTAAATCTCATCATGGAACTTTTTCCAAATTGCATATCCAACCCATCATCTCTTTCAACTCTTTCAAGTATGGCCGAACATTTATCTAAAAATCAATCAGAGCTATACTATAAAAATAAATCTGTCTCGATTAGGCCCAAATCAACTACATCCTCTTCTTTCAATAATCCTCCAACATTTACGGGAAACTTTCACCCGTGGATGAATTTGGTCCCCTCATTGAATTCATACTTGAATCATCGGACCGCACATGACCACCTACCATCTTGGACTGAATCACCTTATTCTCAGTTTCTCTCTAATGAAACATTTCAAGATCAAAATACCTTTGAGTCTCATGACTGGCTGAGAAACCAAACCCAGATGGAAAGACACATACTTAATGATCATCAGTGTTGGATTGACCACGACAGACCCCTCTTCAGACATGATACTCATACAGAGGACTGGACTGGCTACATAGAAACACATAAAACCTGTATGCTGACTCCACAATATCAAGGTCTGACCAATCATGATCACATAATTGAAATCTACTCAGATCAAATACACATACCTGGACCATATGAGCAGCCTCCTTCCATAGTTTTTGAGGAGAAATCTTCAGAAAATAATGATCATATAATGGATATTCCAAGAAACTCTCCTCCTACCACAAATAGGAAAATAGAAGACGAAATTATTGAACACAACCGAGCGCTCCCATGATTGATCATGAACAGAATTTTGAGGATAATATTTCAAGGATAAAAACAAGATTTGAATTGATGGAGGATAGATTTCAAAAATTTATCAACCGAGTAATCTCATTCTATGGTAGCTCGGATCTAAAAATCAATGAGGAAATGATTGGATCTAAGAGTGAAAATTTCGAGGATATTCAAAGACCTAGGGATGATTCTAACATCAACACTTCTGCTTATTATTCCCCTAAAAATGGTTATGCCTCTGACCCTTACTCTGAATATCAAGGTCCCTTATCATCTATGGAAAACACCACATCACCACACCACACAGAAAATACCAAAAAATTGAAATATTCGAAAACTACAAAATAAATCGAAAATCCAGAAAATTTCATAAAAATTAACACTGAAGAAGATCTAAGGAATTTGGATCCTACTGTATGGGAAGCACTGGAAAAATGCTTTATTTTTGAACTTCCCTTTATAAAGGCCATTGAACACTTCCCCGACCTTAAAAAATTTTTAATGGACAAATAAATGATTAAAAAGTCAGGAAGGATTAGAACAAAAACTGAAAGACATATCTTGTCAATGGCCTCCTCCTTGGTGTTGAGGAGAAAAACCAAAAGCCGCATAGTGAAGCGGTTGCCCAGATTTGATTGTATGATCAAAGACACAAATTTCACCATGCTCGAATTGATGACAATTCACCAATCAATATCCTCCCGACCTCTATATTTCATGAACTCAAGCTCGGACCGATTCGGAAGATACGAGAGATTGTTCAATTGGCTGACAGATCAATAAAGCGGCCGAGAGGAATCTTTTCTGTCATCATGACATTCCAAGGTACTTCGCTCAAAGTAGAATTCACGATCATTGATATTGAGCATTAAGGAGAATTCACCCATTCTCCAATTATTCTCGGAAAGCCATTATTAGCATTAGCTAAGGCAATTATTGATTGTAAGACTCGGCAAATAAATTTTACAGCATTAGAATCATTACGATCTGATACAGTCTTTGAGGAACCACGATTTTCTGAGGCAATCCACGAAGTCCCCGACAATCGTAACTATGAAATGGTAGAAGAGCCCTACCCCACAGCTACACCTGAGATAACGGTTGTTGATGAGACTATTGGTTTATGGAATCTCCCCCCTGCTCCATTCCCAGCTGCGCTCACCATGGAAAATTGAGCATACGAATCTTATGATCCGGAGACTTATGCATGGGCAAACCCTGGGTCAACCTATTCTGACTACATGGATTACATCAACTCGACACAAAGAATGCTCCAACATCGAATCAATTAGAAACGAACATGCAGAAACTCTCTCCAGTATTTCAATCCCCGCAGATGTCAAAATAGACAAATCCTTCTACTACGATCCTGAGACATATGCATGGTCGCACCCAGGGCAACCTACTCTGATTATCTTGATCAAATTATCTCAAATCGAGAGTGCACCAACATTCAGGAGACTAAGAACAAATACACAGCCCGAAAACTGACCAAGGAGAAGAATTCCAATGGCTATTCATCTGGATACTCAAGTGAACCGACACCTTCACGAAACAAGAAAGAAAAAGTCACTTTTGACCTTTTGGTAGAGGAATCGACTGATGATCCCTCATTAGGTCCGGAAAAGGTGGTCTACATGAGTGATGTCTTTTCAGCAGCTCTAAATCCATATCTTCGCAAGGATCCAAAATTCAATTCTCGTTGGACAACTCCTGTTCTAATTATTACTCATCCAAAGCTGATGCTCCTACCTTCTACAAGTACACTGGAATTATTTCTTATGAGCTGACTGAGACCGGTGCTTCTGAGTATTCATCTGAGGACAAACCGATTGATCTTAAAAAAGAACGAATTTTGAGGAAACAATTAAAGAAACAAAAAGACATGAATATCTGGAGTGTGTCCACTTTTAAATACTATTCCTCTGAGGATAACTCTCATGATGGCTACCTTTCATCTGACTCAAATGTTTCATCTACTATCCATCATGATTTTTCTGAGGAAGACACTGATAATAGTTGGGAATCATATGCTTCATCTCCATCTCATCGTTATGATCTCCCATCGCAAGCTCACAAAAAGATCAGCCGAAAATCGCCTTAATCATCGGCTTCCCACCCTCCCTCCCGACCACATCGATCTCCTTGTACAGCTTCTTCCTCTACTTAGGCCAAGGCCTAAGTATAGGGGAGACCGATGCCATCTGTATATACCATTCCCCGTATCAGACTCTTTCTCACGATCACTCTATTTCCACACTTCTCTTATACTTAGGCTGATCAGAGCCTAAGTATAGGGGGAACCGACGCTCACCTGTATATATTCTCTTCATCTACATATCCCGACCACCTCTTTTTACGCTCTTCTTCTATACTTAGACTATTCGCAGTCTAAGTATAGAGGGGCGGACCATTGTATATCAATTTTTTACTCTCTTACGCTTAGCCCGAGCTATGTC
Organism: Ottelia alismoides; assembly: GCA_037367405.1. Lineage (NCBI taxonomy): Eukaryota > Viridiplantae > Streptophyta > Magnoliopsida > Alismatales > Hydrocharitaceae > Ottelia > Ottelia alismoides. Next base: position 2,579,495 of record JAZKJV010000416.1, read on the forward strand.
TTCTTTACGCTCCTTATGCTTTAAGGACACAACACTCGCTAAGTATAGGGGGGTCTGTATATATACTAGGTATATATTTTACCCATATCTCGTACTTTTGCGTAAGTCTATATGTATTTACGGGGTGGGTAATTAATAAAAAAACAATAAAAAAAGAAAAAGAGATTTGCTACTAACACTGACTTTCCCAAAATTTTTGAAAAAATGGCTTCTTATTCATTTTTGCATAAAAAAACACAACAAAAATCCCTTGCATAAAAAAATCAAAAGAAGAAAATATGTCTGCATTCCATACACCTGTACTTCATCCAGCATCGCATTCATTTGCATCTGTGAAAAGTCATCGGGATCTGAACCGAGTTATAAGCCAAAACCGAGAGTGGTCTGGACTTGACCTTAATCCACCTAATTTTCAGAGGAACTTCACCGAGAAATAGGATTTTAGAAGCTTCAAGTCTTTGACTTAATTCTTTAAGTTCCACATGACAATGTGCAGCGCTTGACTCTTAGTGTCTAAACTAGTCTCTTCATTCTGGGTACAACTCTGGAATAGGAATTAATTTGTACTCTCGCACTATGCACTTAGCTCAACTCAGACGGGATGTTGGAAGACTATATGAGTTTCTTTTCTGGTAGCATAGAAATCTAAAGACCGGAGTACGGGTTGAAATAAATCTTCGGAAAAGGGATGGACGATTGAGCACAATTTTTTCTAAGACCCCAAAAAATATACGGAAACAAAAAGATTCTATATCTGTAGGGGAAAAACAAGATCCAAGCAGAACCACCAAAAAATCCAAATACAAAGAAGTATTCTACCAAATAAATATCTGACCAAAAAGGTCCAAGCTTCAAGAAACCTGTAGATCTTGGTGGAGACTCGTCTACACTGGCCATCTTCACAAGGAGAGGTGACTACACTGGCCGCCCTCCAGTTCTTTTCTCATTCTTCTAACTTCTCCCTCCAATTCGATTGTGAACACAACACGACAGACCTTAGAAGGATATACTTGACTCCCCGAGGATGAGTTACTGGAGAGGAGGTTTGCGCGGTAGTTCAACATTCTGGGTGGGAAGAGCTAAAACCTTTCACACACATGAGTCGGTTGTTCAATGTTCATAGGGTATGCTTTGGGAAGAGGATTGATCTAAGATGACTTCTGAGCCGAAACTGTAGCAATGATATGTAGAACTTGAGGGCTGTTGATTTTGAAATTCTAAGTCTCACAGAAGTTCTGCCATACCAATAATTTAAAGGTCGAGTCTAGATTCATTTTCACCTTCAGCTCATAGTCTTGGTATGGAACCCAATCTCATTTCACTTCATGGCATTTCTTTTTGATGCTCAGGGACGAGCATGCTTTAAGTATAGGGGGATGATGAATCTCGGATTCATCACTCTAAATCTCATTTATTAAGCTCAAATCCCTCAAAATCAACAACATTTTGGCATCTATTCTGCATAATTAGCATTCATGCATGTTTTCATAAGAATTACATTTTAGCACTAATTTCTGCACAAAATAAGAAGCCGAAAATCCCAGCCAAAATTGACCTGTAAATAAGCCTAACTTCCCCGATTTTTAACTCACTCTTGTTGATCCCAGATGACACAAAACCACCTCCACTGTGTACATATCACTAATAAGAATAAATGAAAAATACAAAAAAAATAACTAACCCGAATAAGTGGACCAAAAACCCAAACCCTAATTGCAGGATTCTCATACTAAAATCCTCATATCTTCCTCATCAAGTGTATGTCACTTTTGAATTAATGTACATTCAATTTCCTTCAAAACAAGACCAAGTTCAAGTGAATCGGAGCTCATATGTGAAAGTTGGGTTTTGGGCCTCTTTCGTATATTGTGTATTTTAGCGGTTTTTGACGTATTATTTTATGTACATATTTTATCGATTAATAAAAATCCAAAAAATTAGATTAATGTGTAAGTATTTGTCTCTGATTTTTATAATATTTTTTGGATTTTTTTATCTTATTTAAAAAACAAAAAATTATAAAACCCAAAAATCAAGGTATTCTATGTACATGGGATACCCCAAAATTCACTTTGTGCATTTGATCGATTTTGGTTTTGATGTCTTCATGAAAGTTGTAGATCTCATTGAGACGAGCAATTTTTCCGAAGAAACTTTTTCAATCCGAGGCCATTTGCTATTTATTTTAGATTTTATTAGATATTTATTTACGAATTTTCTGGTGCTGACACGTGGCAGCACCTGGTGCCGCCACGTGTCCGCCAATTTTAGCTTATTTTTATTATTGATTTTATAAAAAAAAATAAAATAATTAAAATGGGAGCACGTACGTCGCACCTGCCTCCCAGGCACGTGCTCCGCACGTGCCCGCCGCAACGCCTCCTGCCACCACGTGGCACTACCAGGGCCGTTCGATCTCGACCGATCGGACGGCGCCTGTAGGCCGTCTTCTTCCTCCTTTCATCTTCGAGCTCCGCCGCCTCCCCCAAATTTCGCGTCGCCCGCAAATCTCGCCCTCGCCGTCTCGTCATAGATCGTCGCTGCCCGTAAATCTTGCCATCGTCGATCTCCTCTGATACACGCAAATCCCAGATCTCGCCCGATCACCTTCCATAGTTGACCTCCTCCCATTCTCCTATATAAACAACATCGCCGCCCCTCGAATCTTAATCCGTCGTCAGCATCACAGAGGACCGGGGTGACAGCACGGTCGCTCTTCGTCTCCGGCGAGGTCCGGTCACCCTCGTGTGGCCGTCGCAGCGCCTCCCAGTGTACTGCCCCTTCTCTGCTGTTGCGTCGAGCCTACATCTACGACAACCGCCATCGACTACGCCTCCACCTCACTTCTGACTCGCTCCAATGGTCGGCCACCTCCTCTGCACTTCGACAACTCATTTGCTCCAGCTACCTCGAGACCTACGCCGCCTTCGCCATTCGCCTTGGACCACCTTCATCGACATCGCCAGGAAGCTCGGCCATCATCTTCGGCTACCACGACCAAAGCTCCAGTGCGCCCATCACGTTCGCACGCCACCGAAGCCAGTCCCCGTCGCAGCCAAAGCATCCTCAGACGTACCCTGAAGTGCCACGCGTCCACCGGAGCTTCGCCCAGTCACCGCCTCCGCCAAACTTCGCCGCAAGATGTGGTGCTCCGCCACTGTGCACCGGCTCCTGTTCTCATCCCCACGGGTCACGTGACCGCGTGGGTAATTTGCAAGCAGCCCCCTAGTCCTCTTCCATATTGCACTTTAGCCCAGCAGTCCACCGCACGTGCCCCTAATTTTACAAAGAAACCCCCCATATTTCGGTAATTGCATTACATATTTTTGTGTTTTATTTATTTATATTTATTTTGCAGTTAGACACATGTGTTATCTGCTATTTTCTGACTCTCTTCGGTTTTATTTTATTTATCCAAAAATAGCATGATGTTCCTCAATTAATTCTCTACATTCCGACACATTGTGGACATTTTTGTGATTGATGGTTAACTAATAATTAATTGTTTTGTAGAGATTTACATATTTTGCCCAGTCTGTGCTCTTAAATTTACCTTTGATCAACCGTCGCTCTAAAAATTCCTGAAAAATCACATATTGTAGAGTTAATTGTGCTTGCCATTGTATCCAAAAAGATTCACATCCGCATACATCATTTGCCCTGTAAAAATCATTTTGTATATTTAAGTGTTTAATTTTTAATAAGTATTGGATCTCACATTTTCAAGGTTTAGGATTTTTCTGAGATCAATTAGTTTGTGATAGATCTTAGATAATTTTTCTCCTTGAAAATAAATAGGTTTAATATTTATTATAATTAAATATTGAAATTCATTTTGTTTCCATTTAAAAATTCATAAAAAGTTCATATTGCATCTATAAATTCCAAAAAAATTACAGTGCATTCATTTCATCATATTTTTCATTGTGGCCAAGTTACGTATTTTCCGGACATTGTTTAAACATAATTGACATTTTAGTCCCTAAAATAGGCCAAACTTTCATTTTACATCCTTTATCGCATTAAAAATAAAAAAAAGACCGCTTTGAAAACCGCGCACGAATCTTGATAGACATAATTCTAGGTTGTTCCTTTGCCTCCTTGTGATCGACCTTGGGACTTGCCCAAGTAAAATAAACATAAAACCGCATTGATTAAAATTAACGAATATTTTGTGTGGTTATTTTCTTGACCGATTCCGATTGCCGCCTACAATGCACGGCAAATCATTTTAACACGAACGATAAATAAACATCTTTAATAAGCGAATTTTGGACTCATCAGATGGCGCCGTTGCCGGGGAGGCAAACGCCTTAGATTTTTGTCTTGAAAATTTTCGTTCGGTTTTCCGTATTCGGGTAGTCTGACCCCTGAATTATTCATTGTAAATCCTTTTTATTTTCCTGCATTTATTTTTCTTGTCTAGTTTATTATTTTTGAGTCACTCTCTTACATTATCTCTCTTATTTTTCTTGCGAGGTACACGACATACGTGGAGCGGTTTTTCAAGAAACCGAAACATCTTCACCGACCTCCTAAAAATCCGCAATTAATTTAAGATCGAGTCGAGTCGTGAGAGAGTGTAGAGTCTAGGTTTTTAAATTCCGTCAGTTTTTAAATTTTTGTAATTAATTGCTTATTTACAACGGTGTCCGTTTGGACTCTCACGTGTGTAACAAGACCTCTAACTTTATTTGGTGGTGTGTCGTGGCCTGTTTCACTCTCCGGTGAGGGTGGGGCTCGACTTGAGTGGCGATTAGGGTAGACCTGCACTTACGGCTCTCAAGAGCATTTTAATTTTTGATTGTGCTCATAGGATTAAGCCACACTTCACATTAACTGAGACACACATAGATCGTTCAATTTAGCCAAAAATTTAACTTAATTCTTTTCCGCTAATAGAACTTTCTGGTTAGGTGCGGTTTTTCATCAGCTTGCATTTCATATAGAATAATTTTTCAATTCTTGTATTGCATCCCACATGAAGATTGTGAGGATTTACTGTAAATCTTCTAACTGAGCATACATCATTGTTTTTCACGTGCATCGACTTTTCTCGAATTTCTCCCTCTTGTTTTGTCACATAATTCTAAAATAAAATTGGGACTGGACGGTAGACATGTATTTCTGCTCATCTAATTCTTCAGTGATCATCTAATTAAAATTTGGACTGCTAAATATACCTAATTTCAAGTTAACCCATAAAATCAAGAATTTTTGTGGGAGAGTAACCCCGACCTTGGATGTTTTTATTTTTCTGAGTGAGCAAGAGATGACACTTAAGGTTAGAACCGAGCTCCGATATTTTCATTCAGACTACTGATTTTAAAAACGATTAGCTACTTCTCAATGAGGAATACGGGTATCGGTCCGGACTTCCTTAGCAGAGTGGGTGGTTTAAAGGACACTGTGTAAGGCTCCGTCCTTAAGTAACTGATGAATCCACGTTTCATCATCTTTATTCTATCATTTTGGCCTTAAAAACCCTAGTAAATGCGTGTAAATAGGCGTAATTCATGCATTTTAGCATTCATGTATATATGTGTAAATATTGTATAAAATGCGGTTTTTAATGCCAAAATAATAGAATAAAGAAAAGAAAAGAAAAAGAATAAAATATTGTAAATATTTTATGACCCGAAACCCCGAGACCTAGGCATCTTGATGAATAGGTCGACAAGGAATAAAGTAGGGGGAGATAAGGTCAGAAACACAGATAAAATACCTATACATTTTATTCATTCTTTATTCATTTTGGGACCTATTTTTGGTTCCCCTTTTTACACTTCAAATAAAGAAACTTTGTACATGAAAGTTGTAGATAATTAAATAAAGAAAAATACAAAATTGATTTCACAGAAAAATAATGCACAGATAAAAAGTTATGGTCTGAATAAAAATCCAGAATACCAACTTCTCAGACCCGTATCTCACAAATAAAAACTCCAAATGCAGCGTACTCACCTTTAATTGTATATAGAAGAAAATAATCTAATTAATGGTGGTGGTTTCGCATTTGGCGGAGCTACGGTTTGAAAGTTGACTTTTGGACCCTCATTGTATACTTGTACATATTAAAATATTCAATTTATTATTTATCTATTATTTTTATAATTTTATATTTTTATAATGTTGTAAATAATACTTATAATAATTATGTGCATTAAAATCAGAATAAAAACATAAATAAAATACAAATAAAAATACTTGTATATATTATAATACATAGGTATAATACAGGTAGCGATACCTATACAAATAATACTTTCATTTTATTAAGTGTATAAAATATATCAGAAAATTAAAATAAAAATATATTTGTGTATATAAAAGTATTTTATAATTTTAGAAAATAAAAACCAAAATAAAATAAATTAAAAATACCTAAATAAAAATAAAATACTTAAATATACAGATATAGATACCTATAGGGGTATAAATGCAAACTTGTAAAAATATGAATCATAAAAATAATTAAAAATCATAATAAATTAATTCATAAAATAATAAACATTTTTCATTTTATAATAAAAAATCAATAAAATCATCTTCTATTTTTAATAGATTTTATAAGTATTTTTTCCTGCGGATTTTCCTGGTTGGTCCACGTGGACCAACCAGGTGGCTGGAAAGTTGACCCACTGGTCAACTTCCTGGCCTCCTCCTGCAGCGTGTCAGAATGACATTTCGCCTCTTTTCTCGAATTTTTCGCCGCTTGTGCGTTGCTCGAGAGAAGATGGTTTCTTCACGAAAGTTGTACCTGGTACAACTGTCATCCGCGCCCTTAGCTCTCCTCGAGCGTTGGACCATCGAGCCACCCGTGATCCCTCCTCGAAAGTGGCCCCTCGCCCATGTTTCAAAAACCGCCCAGCCACCTCCTTTTCATTTTGAACCCTCTTTGACCACTTTTCTTCCATCTCTTGGGCGTGCTCCGGATTGGGCCTGGTGACAGGAGGTCCTCCAGCCGCCTAGAGGCGAGGTTGAGCGGCCAAGGCGGCGCTCCACCACCATCTCCGGCCAAGTGGCCGTGAGGTCCAATCTCGCAGTTTCACCACTGCTCGAGGTCATTTCTTTCTTGTTTTTTTTTTCTTGCTCATTAGATAGCTGTTAGTCCTAGTTTTTATTTCGTGCTTCTAAGTTGCTATTTAAACCGTTGATCGGACCCGGTGTCACCATCAAACACTCGCCGGAGCCCTCAAGCTCCGGCCACCATCGCCGCTAGTCCACGCCACCTTTCCCCCCCTTTTTGCTCGCACCTGGACCTTTTTACTGCTGCTGGTATTTTCCTTGCAGGCCCAGGTGCGAGGAGACCCCCGCGTGGGGTCGATTTTTGCTCGCCGGAGAAGCCCGCGCAACGCCGGCGCCGCCGCCGCGCGCAGCAGCCCCAGTCGCGCGCCTGGGCTGAAGAGAACGAAGGGGAGGGGGGCAGCAAGCAGCTGACGTTCATCCGCCCCCCCTTTTAATCACAGCCGTCCACGCCCGGGGAACGCCCAGCCGTTGATCTACCTTCATCCTCTCCATCCGGGCGTGCCACGTGGATAAGTGGGGGGTTTTGCATCCAAACCCCCCACGTTTTTGTGTAATGCTCAGAACACCCTAAGCTTTCGTTTGATGTTCAAAAATTGTGTGACATTTGTGACGAAGCCCCCGTCAGCTCACGTGCTTTGCACGTGAGCCCCGGCGTTTTTGCTGGGGACCCCCCGGTGTTCTTGGTTATTTTCTGTCAGTACTAAAACAAAAGGGCTGTAGTATATAACTTTTACTATTTTGCATTGAAGCCCCCAAGCCTTTTCATAATTGCGAATTCAGCCTCGCCAGGCGCGCGTGCAAGCCGCGTGCGCCTTGGCGTTTTTGCAAATTGCACCGTGCGTGTTTTGTGATTGATTGTTAGTCCTTAAAAGTTAAATTGCAGTACATATATTTGTGGACATTTTGCGCAGAAGCCCTCGCTCTTTCCTGATATTACTAAAATACCCCTGCACACATGTAGTTTCTTTTTGCTTCTAGTATTTATTGCATGTGTCTATAAAATTCTAAAAATTCCACAAAAATAGCATTAAGCTCCTGTTGCATCATAGTTCATTACCATATTTTTATTTTTCGTAATTATTGCATTTTATTATTTATAAAAATTCAAAAATAGCCATTTTCAGCACTGTTTGCATTAGAAAATCACTAAAAAATATAAAAACACCTCAGAAAAATCCCAAAAAAATATATTTTGTGTCTTTTAGTTATTTTTAATTCCCAGCCAAAAATCATTAAAAAATATAAAACCAAACTCCAAAAAAAAATTGCAAAACTCTAAAAACCTTCATAAAAATTTATAAAATCCATAAAAAATCCAAAAAAAAGTGTTTTCTTTTCCTGAATTTTCTTTGTTTGATTATCTTTAAGTGAAAATTAATTTGGAGAATTTTTGTCACTGATTTCTATTTTATTTCTCCATTTTAGTTTCAGCCTTGTATTTTCTCTACTGTTTTCTTTATTTTGCTAATTAAAAATACCAAAAACATTCTAAAAATTACCCAAAAATCACAAAAACAGTAAAAAAGTATAAAAAGACCAAAAAGACTTTATTTCCTTATTTTTGAGTATTTTTATCTATTCTTTAGTTTTCCTTTTATTACATTGTCTTTACATTCCAATATTGAAAAAAAAGAAAATATAAAAATATAAAATACAAAAAGGAAATATAAAAATTATAAAATTAAAAATTAAATAAAAAAAATATAAAATTAAAAACCCACAAAAAATAGCTTAATAGGCATTTGATCACATACACACATTTTTGGTACCTTGTGCCCCGATCTACCTGTCTGCTCCCTGTGTTCGACCTCTACAATACTTGCACCTATACACATCTTGTTGTAGAGTTATAATAAATTTTAACTCCGCACATTTACTTTCATTGCTTGATTTATTTGTCGTGGGTTAATTGTTGATTAATTCGGGTTTCGTGAGCGGTCGCTCAGCGACACTGTAGTCCCGCCTTGTGTGGACTATTTTGACCCTCGCAAAATCCGAGTTTTCAAATGGCGCCGTTGCCGGGGAGCAACAGCGCGTAGTTCGGGCCTTGTTTGTGTTTGTGATTTATTGTCTATTTCGCGGCTTTTATTTTTTCGCTGTTTTATTTTCTTCATTTTTGATATATCTTTTGAATTGTCTAACCACTCTCCTTGTTTGGATTCCGTGCGAGGTACGTGGATCGAGGGAGGAGCCCCTCTTGGAGCACCTTGGCACCCACGTGAAGCGGCTCTAGCTGAGCACGAAGAAGAACTTGGAGGATTTTGCAGGACAATTTCTTAGCATTTATTTTCTTGCATTGTATTTTGTAATTTAAGTGAGTGAGAGACCCATATTATTGTAATAATACAGGTACCCCCGGACTGGACTCTCTGGAGCCTAATTTCCAAGTGATTGTTCACTTGGGGGCTCTCGTGGTTTTTGTCGGCTTTTCATCGCATTTGTTTTATTTTGTTTTGTTTTTCGATTTTATTTCTTTTGTGTGATTGAGCCCCTAGTTCTAGGATTGCTTGCGATAGATTAAGGCCAAACACCTAATATTTTGCATGCACCTATAGTCTCGTTTGGACTTAGTCAAATTTTTAAACAGTTGATTCATCATCTCAATCCGTCGCGCCGCGAGCTCTCCCCGCAAAGCGCTTTCTCCTACCCTCAATTTGTTGAGCAGAGGAGGGGTGAGCCAAGACCGGACTCTAGGGTTGAGGACTGGTGGTCAACTTGTGGTTCTTCCCGCTAATAGCAATTTTTGAACTTAGGGCGATTTCATCGGCTTTGCATTTGCATATAGATAGGTTTCAATTCTGCTGAGCATCCTTGCATGTAGAGTGCTGGAGGCAAGGTGAGCATTTACGCTTTAGCATCCATCATTATTTGCCGCTTGCATTGCTTTTCCGACTCTACCTCTGATTTTGCCAACCTAGGATCTTAAAGGAATTGAATCCCTGATAGGCTCGTGCATTTTTTATTAAAAATCCAAAAAAAAAAGTGATAACCAAATAAAAATTGGGACTGCTAACATTACTTGACCCTAAAATTCACCAAAAAGAAAAATTTTGTATTGGGGCGAGTAATCCCCTCATTGTCTTCGCTTTTACTTGATCGCGCACACACTAAGGTTAGAGCCCAAATCCCATATTCAGCCCCCTAAGTGTTTGCGCAATATTTTGACTTCTCACCTAACTCTAAAACAGACAAGATAAAAAGACCGCTCTTTGCGGTCTCTACCGAGTTGAGTAGGTGAATTGAGGGTTTGTCTTGTTTCATTTTTGGTTGTGATTGTTTTGAGTGTGTCCTAGATCATCTCTGCGCATTTGCGCCTTTCTCTTCACTCTTTTGACTTGACCATCGTGCTCTCCCGATCATTTTCTTTTGTTTCGAGATGGCTGACTGGAGCGTATTCTATCCGGACTTTGCGGATCACTCGTTCACTCCAGCCGGTCCACCTCCTTTTTTCCAGGAGGACTTTGCTCCTGATTTTTGTACATATCCGACCAACCCAATATTTCAGGATTCGGACTTTGATCGTCACCCGTCATTTCCACCACCATCGCCTACACATTCCGACAACCCGCTCTTCCTTGAGTATCCCGATCCGGAATGTGATTTTTGCCCACATCCACCACCCACCTTCGACACACCCAATCCTGAAATTTTGGAGTCACCTTTCATGTTATCCACACTTGAGACCTTGAATCAGATGATGGAGCATATGAATTCGAGGATCAATGATCTTACTAGTTTAAATAAGAACCAAAATGCCGCTCCAGTCTTTGAGGAAACGGAATCATTTGAGGATTATCATGAGAGCTTGCAATCGCCCAAAATACAAAAAAATGAGAAAAATTTAAAAACACAAAAAGAGATTGGGAGACCTTTGATTGAGTCAGACTGTGAGGAGAGTGCCCACCTGCCAGACCATTTGACCACACATTCATTCACACCCCGTCCCACCTTTGACCCCGAGGATGCCGCTGTACAGACTGCTCTTGGCATGCCTCGTGTATATGATGATTCTGACTTTCTCCCTTGTATGGAGGAGGTCCAAAAATTCAAAAAAATGTTGACTGAACCCGAAGTGGTGGCCACCATACACGAGATTATCCGTGCCCCACTTCAGCAGGCCATGACCGATTTATCTGCTCCTCTTCCCAAGAAGAGAAAGCGGAGGAGCAGATCTGAGCGTCATATCTTGACCATGGCCACTGCCCACGCCATCACACACCGTCCCATTCCTAAGAAGAGGAACACTGCCACACCTTTCATTAGCTGCACCATCTCTGACCACACATGTGATCACACTCTCCTAGACGGCGGTGCTTCGATTAGCATCATACCCTTCTCGTTGGTACAGTCTCTTCACCTAGGGCCTCTCAAGAAGACCAGGATGATCGTACAGTTTGCTGATGGATCAATCAAGAGGCCGAAGGGTATCCTAGAAAACGCCGTCATTTCGATTCAGGGCACGAGCTACACTGTCGATTTTGTCGTATTGCCCATGGAGACCTCCACAGGGGAGCATTCTCCAATCATCCTAGGACGACCATTCCTTGCCTCCGCAAGGGTCGTTATTGACTACGGATCAGGAGAGATTCGATTCCGTCCTGCTGACGAGAGCGAAGCAGTGATCACCGTACCCACTGTTGACCAGAGACCTGCACCTGATGTGACTACACCTATCTTGGCTGACCCCGAGGACTATGATCTATATGAGGATATCAGAGAGACCTTCTTCATGACCGATGATGAGACCCGAGAATTCCTCTCCAAGGAGGAAAGCTCGGAAAGCATAGACCTTGGTGTTTCCGCTTCCTGTGACTGGCGATGTGTTGATGACATCCGTGGGATTTACACGATCGATACCATTGAGCGGAGGGCAGATATAGAGACTATACAGGACGGACATGCTCTGATTGCTTCCACTGATGAGTCCGCTCCTGTCCATGAAGATACTGATGAGACTAAGGCCGAATTTGATTTTGTTGCTTTTCTTCAGAAATTCGGGCCTTTTGATGAGAAAGATGATCCGGTTGAGATTATAGAGGACGAACAGAGTTCGACTACTTCCACTGATGAGTTCGTGCCTTTTGGTTTTGACCTGGACGACACCTCGCAGGACGACTCCGAGTACACCACTTCCGATGATGATGAGTTCGTCCCATTCCACTTTGATATCAGCGAAACTCCCAAGGCCGGACCTAGTCGTACTTCTTCCACTACCCCGTCTGTGCCTTCACACCCTATGGCCACTGAGGACTTACACCCCGTCGACCCTGATCGGATGCCGTCCACTGTGGACCCCGATGTCGACCTGCACCACACTAGATCTATTCCTCCGCGGTCCCGCAAGAAGGTTCGCTTTCTACCTTCTTGACCATCTGTATATCCATCTCTGTTGTATATTCACTTCTGTGTACTTCGATTCTCTCTACCATATTGCTCGTCTACCCATTCCTCGAGTCTGCCTTACTTAGGACGTACTTTGTCCTAAGTATAGGGGGGTGGACGAGCCGAGTGCTCTTTTGTCGTTCAGTCTCGTTACTCTTGTTGTTGCCTATACTTAGGGCTTCTTTTACCCTAAGTATAGGGGGAGTGACGTGTACATCCTCACGATCTCTTCTTCCATCTTCATCTCTTTTCTTCTTTTCTTCTTTTCCTCTTCTATCTTCTTTATCTATCAAAAAGGTGTCGCCCTTGTAGACAGTTTTCCATACTTAGGACGTACTTTGTCCTAAGTATAGGGGGGTGTGCACCTCGAGTCTTTCTATTCCTTTCGATCCTCTCCATTGTCTCCTCTTCTTGTCTATACTTAGGGATATCTTACCCTAAGTATAGGGGGAGACAATCTGAGTACGATCTGTTCATTCCCACCCTTGACCCTCCCTGCTTTGTGTACAGTCTGCTATACTTAGGATTATTTGATCCTAAGTATAGGGGGGACGGTCAACTTCTCATTGATTCATTCATTTATTCTTTAGACTTGCCTATACTTAGTACGAGTTATGTCTTCTCTTTTCTCTCCGATCTATGAGGACATAGCTCAAGCTAAGTATAGGGGGGTCGTATATACTACGTATATACTTTAGCCATAACTCGTACTTTCGTATTTTCTTAATAAATATGGCTAAAAATTCTTTAAAATTCATTAAAAATCCTTAATAAAAAGATGTGATTATTCCTCAAATTCTTTTTGTATTTACTGATTAATAAATCAGGTGAAAATGTTTTTTTGCAAAATGTTTGAAAAATAGTTTGAAAATCTTTGTGAACATCTATTGAAAACTATTTTGAAAATATTTTGTTTCATGTTTTCAACCTTTGTAAAAATGTGTGGTTTGTAAAATTTATTTTCTTTGTGTGAAATAAAAATGTTTGAAAAATGATTTGCAAATGGTTTGAAAAATGGTTGCAAAAATGATTTGAAAAACCTATATATACTGTTTTGAAAGCTTTTGCAAAATGATTTTCAAATGTGTGTAAAATGTTTGTAAAAATTATTTTGGACTATAGTTTTCAAAAATTGTGTGTAAATTGTTTTCAAATAAATTTGAGGAATATACACATCACACCAAAATCCACTATATATGTATATATGTATAAAATTGACTACTTACCCTGTAAATCCTTAAAATCCACTTCTTGTAAATATAAGAAGCACTCCCGTGTACATATTTTAACCTATTTTTCAGCCAAAACCTTTTTGTTTTCAAAAAGCCCAAAAACATTTGCAAAAACTAAAATCCAAAAACATTTGAAAAATCTTTTTGAAAAATACAAAAAAAATTGCATCTGCATGCATCATATTTTCAAAAATCCATAAAAAGTTCAAAATCCTTGAAAATTGCATCACAAAAATATTTTCTGCATTGCATTGCATAGCATTCGCATTTTTCGGATTGAGTTTGATAGTTGAACAAGTCTAAGTAAAATCCGAAGATTGGAGCTTGATTGGACCTTAAAATCTACCTAATAACAGGAACCTTATAGGAACTGGGTTTGAGGTACTTCAGGTCTAGTTGACTTAATTCTTTGAGGATCACGAGACTTGGTTCAATGGATTCTTGATTGCCTAAGTAGAGCATTTCAGAGCACACGTACGACTCTTGTTGATAATGACCTAACTTGGACACCTGCACCTTTCACATGGCTCAACTCAGTTGGAGTGGTGAGGGGATTGGATTTGCCGGTATGAGACGCACACAAGTGGAAACACTTGTCCTCCTCTAGGGAGGGAAGTGCACCCCAACCCGTCCAGTGATTAGGAAGTCTAAAGACAGGAGGCTGTGGGTTGCGATAAAGCTTCAAAAGAGGGATAGTCTACTGGCTCAAGAGGAAAAACTCCTTATGTAAATGCTGCTGTGAATAGTATTTCAAAAAAAAAAAAGAAGAAGAAAAAAAAAGAAAAAAAAAGAAAAAAAGAAAAGGTTCAGGCATGTACAAAAATAAAAAGCCTGCAAGTATGTACAAAGTCAATAAGCAAGCTTAAGTTCCAAAGTCATATTATGTGAGCCTGCAGCAGGATGACTTGACTACACTGGTCTTGCATCCAAGGATAGGTAGCTACACTGGCTACCGTCCATTCTTCTCTTCACCCCCTCCTCTTGAGCTGGTTGCCACTTGAACTTAGAAGGGAATACCCCGCTCCTCGAGGATGGAGTCATTGGATTGGGGAATCATTGGGTTGTCGTACTGGAGAAGTCAGTTTCTTTGCCATTCTAGTTGGGGAGAGCCACCATCACTTACACTGTACAAGTCAGATTCATAGTCGTAAGAGTTTGCGTATGAGTTGAAGTATTTCTGAACTGGCTATTGAGGAGACTTGGATAGAGTTTTGGGATTCTCAAGGACTGTTGGATTTCAAACACGGTTCTCACTAAGGTTCCGCCCGCACTAAAATTCCAAAGGTCCTATTTAAGCTCCAAACTTTGATTTTGTGAAGACAAGTTTGATGATTAAATTTAGTCCATCTTCCTTCTTTTTCTTTTCTTTGTTTTTCTTTTCTGCACTTATTGCATAAGTGTTTGCTAGGGACTAGCAAAGGCAAGTATAGGGGGATGATGAATCCACGTTTCATCATCTTTATTCTATCATTTTGGCCTTAAAAACCCTAGTAAATGCGTGTAAATAGGCGTAATTCATGCATTTTAGCATTCATGTATATATGTGTAAATATTGTATAAAATGCGGTTTTTAATGCCAAAATAATAGAATAAAGAAAAGAAAAGAAAAAGAATAAAATATTGTAAATATTTTATGACCCGAAACCCCGAGACCTAGGCATCTTGATGAATAGGTCGACAAGGAATAAAGTAGGGGGAGATAAGGTCAGAAACACAGATAAAATACCTATACATTTTATTCATTCTTTATTCATTTTGGGACCTATTTTTGGTTCCCCTTTTTACACTTCAAATAAAGAAACTTTGTACATGAAAGTTGTAGATAATTAAATAAAGAAAAATACAAAATTGATTTCACAGAAAAATAATGCACAGATAAAAAGTTATGGTCTGAATAAAAATCCAGAATACCAACTTCCCAGACCCGTATCTCACAAATAAAAACTCCAAATGCAGCGTACTCACCTTTAATTGTATATAGAAGAAAATAATCTAATTAATGGTGGTGGTTTCGCATTTGGCGGAGCTACGGTTTGAAAGTTGACTTTTGGACCCTCATTGTATACTTGTACATATTAAAATATTCAATTTATTATTTATCTATTATTTTTATAATTTTATATTTTTATAATGTTGTAAATAATACTTATAATAATTATGTGCATTAAAATCAGAATAAAAACATAAATAAAATACAAATAAAAATACTTGTATATATTATAATACATAGGTATAATACAGGTAGCGATACCTATACAAATAATACTTTCATTTTATTAAGTGTATAAAATATATCAGAAAATTAAAATAAAAATATATTTGTGTATATAAAAGTATTTTATAATTTTAGAAAATAAAAACCAAAATAAAATAAATTAAAAATACCTAAATAAAAATAAAATACTTAAATATACAGATATAGATACCTATAGGGGTATAAATGCAAACTTGTAAAAATATGAATCATAAAAATAATTAAAAATCATAATAAATTAATTCATAAAATAATAAACATTTTTCATTTTATAATAAAAAATCAATAAAATCATCTTCTATTTTTAATAGATTTTATAAGTATTTTTTCCTGCGGATTTTCCTGGTTGGTCCACGTGGACCAACCAGGTGGCTGGAAAGTTGACCCACTGGTCAACTTCCTGGCCTCCTCCTGCAGCGTGTCAGAATGACATTTCGCCTCTTTTCTCGAATTTTTCGCCGCTTGTGCGTTGCTCGAGAGAAGATGGTTTCTTCACGAAAGTTGTACCTGGTACAACTGTCATCCGCGCCCTTAGCTCTCCTCGAGCGTTGGACCATCGAGCCACCCGTGATCCCTCCTCGAAAGTGGCCCCTCGCCCATGTTTCAAAAACCGCCCAGCCACCTCCTTTTCATTTTGAACCCTCTTTGACCACTTTTCTTCCATCTCTTGGGTGTGCTCCGGATTGGGCCTGGTGACAGGAGGTCCTCCAGCCGCCTAGAGGCGAGGTTGAGCGGCCAAGGCGACGCTCCACCACCATCTCCGGCCAAGTGGCCGTGAGGTCCAATCTCGCAGTTTCACCACTGCTCGAGGTCATTTCTTTCTTGTTTTTTTTTCTTGCTCATTAGATAGCTGTTAGTCCTAGTTTTTATTTCGTGCTTCTAAGTTGCTATTTAAACCGTTGATCGGACCCGGTGTCACCATCAAACACTCGCCGGAGCCCTCAAGCTCCGGCCACCATCGCCGCTAGTCCACGCCACCTTTCCCCCCCTTTTTGCTCGCACCTGGACCTTTTTACTGCTGCTGGTATTTTCCTTGCAGGCCCAGGTGCGAGGAGACCCCCGCGTGGGGTCGATTTTTGCTCGCCGGAGAAGCCCGCGCAACGCCGGCGCCGCCGCCGCGCGCAGCAGCCCCAGTCGCGCGCCTGGGCTGAAGAGAACGAAGGGGAGGGGGGCAGCAAGCAGCTGACGTTCATCCGCCCCCCCTTTTAATCACAACCGTCCACGCCCGGGGAACGCCCAGCCGTTGATCTACCTTCATCCTCTCCATCCGGGCGTGCCACGTGGATAAGTGGGGGGTTTTGCATCCAAACCCCCCACGTTTTTGTGTAATGCTCAGAACACCCTAAGCTTTCGTTTGATGTTCAAAAATTGTGTGACATTTGTGACGAAGCCCCCGCCAGCTCACGTGCTTTGCACGTGAGCCCCGGCGTTTTTGCTGGGGACCCCCCGGTGTTCTTGGTTATTTTCTGTCAGTACTAAAACAAAAGGGCTGTAGTATATAACTTTTACTATTTTGCATTGAAGCCCCCAAGCCTTTTCATAATTGCGAATTCAGCCTCGCCAGGCGCGCGTGCAAGCCGCGTGCGCCTTGGCGTTTTTGCAAATTGCACCGTACGCGTTTTGTGATTGATTGTTAGTCCTTAAAAGTTAAATTGCAGTACATATATTTGTGGACATTTTGCGCAGAAGCCCTCGCTCTTTCCTGATATTACTAAAATACCCCTGCACACATGTAGTTTCTTTTTGCTTCTAGTATTTATTGCATGTGTCTATAAAATTCTAAAAATTCCACAAAAATAGCATTAAGCTCCTGTTGCATCATAGTTCATTACCATATTTTTATTTTTTGTAATTATTGCATTTTATTATTTATAAAAATTCAAAAATAGCCATTTTCAGCACTGTTTGCATTAGAAAATCACTAAAAAATATAAAAACACCTCAGAAAAATCCCAAAAAAATATATTTTGTGTCTTTTAGTTAGTTTTAATTCCCAGCCAAAAATCATTAAAAAATATAAAACCAAACTCCAAAAAAAATTTGCAAAACTCTAAAAACCTTCATAAAAATTTATAAAATCCATAAAAAATCCAAAAAAAGTGTTTTCTTTTCCTGAATTTTCTTTGTTTGATTATCTTTAAGTGAAAATTAATTTGGAGAATTTTCGTCACTGATTTCTATTTTATTTCTCCATTTTAGTTTCAGCCTTGTATTTTCTCTACTGTTTTCTTTATTTTGCTAATTAAAAATACCAAAAACATTCTAAAAATTACCCAAAAATCACAAAAACAGTAAAAAAGTATAAAAAGACCAAAAAGACTTTATTTCCTTATTTTTGAGTATTTTTATCTATTCTTTAGTTTTCCTTTTATTACATTATCTTTACATTCCAATATTGAAAAAAAAGAAAATATAAAAATATAAAATACAAAAAGAAAATATAAAAATTATAAAATTAAAAATTAAATAAAAAAATATAAAATTAAAAACCCACAAAAAATAGCTTAATAGGCATTTGATCACATACACACATTTTTGGTACCTTGTGCCCCGATCTACCTGTCTGCTCCCTGTGTTCGACCTCTACAATACTTGCACCTATACACATCTTGTTGTAGAGTTATAATAAATTTTAACTCCGCACATTTACTTTCATTGCTTGATTTATTTGTCGTGGGTTAATTGTTGATTAATTCGGGTTTCGTGAGCGGTCGCTCAGCGACACTGTAGTCCCGCCTTGTGTGGACTATTTTGACCCTCGCAAAATCCGAGTTTTCAGTAACACGGGAAGTCATTTTATGGTCCGTACTTACACCTTTATTGGCTGAATGTAGATGCAACTAGTTGTACGAACTCGGGACAGTCTTTAAGAAAATTTTGGCACCTAACATCTTGCTAAATTCTTTCCAAGATTGATTTATCACCAACTTAAAATTGAAAAGATAATAACCGAACTCTTACGGCTTCATTGTGTGAGTTGGTGAACCCGGGGTTTGATTTGTGTTTGAATTGGTGTGTGTGAATCGATTTCGAATATCAAAAGTTGCATATTTAATAGAATTTCTTTTATCCCGTGCATTCATCTCTCTCATCTCTTGATTTAAATCTCATCATGGAACTTTTTCCAAATTGCAGATCCGACCCATCATCTCTTTCAACTCTTTCAAATATGGCCGAACATTTATCTAAAAATCCATCAAAGCTATACTATAAAAATAAATCTGTCTCGGTTAGGCCCAAATCAACTACATCCTCTTCTTTCAATAATCCTACAACATTTGCGGGAAACTTTCACGTGCGGATGAATTCGGTCCCATCATTGAATTCTTACTCGAATCATCCGATCACACATGACCACCTACCATCTTGGACTGAACCGCCTTATTCTCAGTTTCTCGCTAATGAAACATTTCAAGATCAAAATACCTTTGAGTCTCATGACTGGCTGAGAAACCAAACCCAGATGGAAAGACGTGCACTTAATGATCATCAACGTTGGATTGACCACGACAGATCCCTCTTCAGACATGATACTCATACAGAGGACTGGACTGACCACATAGAAACACATAAACCATGTATGCTGACTCCACAATATCAAGGTCTGACCAATCATGATCACAGGATTGAACTCTACTCAGATCAAATACACATACCTGGACCATATGAGCAGCCTCCTTCCATAGTTTTTGAGGAGAAATCTTCAGAAATAATGATCATATAATGGATATTCCAAGAAACTCTCCTCCTACCACATACAGGAAAATGGAAGACGAAATTATTGAACACATACCGACTGCTCCCATGATTGATCATGAACAGAATTTTGAGGATAATATTTCAAGGATAAAAACAAGATTTTAATTGTTGGAGGATAGATTTCAAAAATTTACCGACCGAGTAATCTCATTCTATGGTAGCTCGGATATAAAAATCAATGAGGAAATTATTGGATCTAAGAGTGAAAATTTTGAGGATATTCAAAGACCTAGGGATGATTCTAACATCAACACTTCTGCTTATTATTCCCCTAAAAATGATTATGCCTCTGACCCTTACTTTGAATATCAAGGCGCCTGAGTAGGAGATGGCAATCCTTTCTCATTTGGGCTGATATCTAACCGACTCTTGATGCAGGTCCTTTGTATAGGAATAGAGATTCAGAGGTGTTAGAATAGTTAGGTCAAAGAGGTGACTTAACGAGATCGAGATTACCAAAGTCCTATGTCATATGTTGTCATGATATAGGCACACATCCTCTGACCGGAGACAGATGTATTACTATACGTCTAAGTATGTGCATTAGGCATACCAATAGGTTGATCTAACCAAGGTCTATACATCAGCATGCTGGTGTGCATGTATGGCCATATATCTAATACGATCTCTCAAAGGGATCATACAGGTTCATTACTGAACCGGAAGACATGAGCTCACTCATGAGATATTGGGAAAAATCAAATTCCTTGCACGGTCGTCTCGCTTTGGAAGCTTGACTGAATTTGTAGGTTTGTGATAAACACAGATTATCGTAGGTCTAAAGAGTACGTCTCACACAAGGCGGAGACAACCGATGTCGATGCGGCGACCCACAATAAAGTGTATTTAATCAACAATTAACCCACAATAAAGATCAATAAATTAGAACTAATGTGGAGTTAAAATTTATTTTTAACTCTGCACAAAATGTATAGCAAGCAAGTATGCAGAGAGTTCGAACACAGGGAGCAAGCAGGGTAATTTAAGCAGATGTAAGCACAAGTGTGTGTGTAAAGTGTCTACACTAAGCAAGCAAGCAACTACAATTTTTGTGGGTTTTTAATTTTTAATTTAATTTTTTTATTTTAAATTTTTTTGTTTTGTATTTTGATTTTTAATTTTCTGATTTTTATAATTTTATATTTTATATTTTTTTTTCAATATTGGAATTTAAAGATAATGGAATAAAAGACAAGATAGAATATTTATAAAACTAAGTAAAAATTACCAAAAATTCAGAAACAAATTATTTTTTAGTCTTTTTAGGGTTTTTTACTGTTTTTGTGATTTTTGGAAAATTTTCAAGGTGTTTTTGGTATTTTTAAATACTGAAATAAAGCAAAACAGTGCAAATAAGGCTGGCTGTGAATAAAATGAGATTTAAAAATAGCAACCAGTACTCAAAATTTTCACACTATTTTTCGAATAAGAAGAACAAAATGAGGAACAAACAGAACCTGAGTTTGTAATTTTTGGAGTTTTCCTTGATTTTATATATTTTTTTGAAGTTTTTGAGTGTTTTTAAATTTTTAGTGTTTTTCTTTTGAGATTTTTAGTGATTTTTGGATTAACACTAAAATAGGATAAAATAGACACTAGCTAATTTTTTTGGAATTTTTCAAAACGTTTTTATAATTTTTAGGGGTTTTCTAATGCAAACAGTGAAATAAATGCATGTTTTTGGTTTTTTATAAATATTAAAAAGTTAGAAAATCAAAATCTAAAAATACAGCGTGAAAGCACAGGATAACAGGAGCATAAACCTATTTTTGCGGAATTTTTGGAGTTAAAATGATGGTTTAACTAATTAGAGCAAACATCCAAACATTAAACAGTCCTGGCAGGGGTATAAGTGCAAATAATAAAACATCCAGGGGCCTACATGCAATTTTTCCACAAAAGTTTACACTAAAACTTGCATTTCAAGGATTAAAGATGAATAACAAAACCCGCAAGGGTATCTGAGCAGTTTACCCACCAGGGCGCGTGACTCGCACGCGCCTGGAAGGGGTATTTCTGCAATATTACAAAGTTCCAAGGGGTTCAATGCAGTTTCTCCAAAATATTACAACTTAATACAACCATTCATGGATCAAAGCGAAATGAACAAACCCCAGGGGGGTCCTTGCAAAACACCCAGCCCCCTCACGCGCACGGGCACGTGAGGTGACGTGGATTGGACTCGAATGCAAATAAGAAAATGACGGGGGCCTTCGTGCAAATATTACAAAAATATTTAAACTGCCGAGGAAGGTTTTGGTACTATTAAGATATTACAAAAAATGGGCGGGGGTTTTTAGCAAAATACCCACGCCAAAGCGGAAGCGGACGGCTGATATCACGTCACTTAAACACGTGTCCTGCTCTCGCGCGCCGATACCCCTTCGGAAGCGGAGGGCTGAGATTAGATCTCGGCCCCTGATCTGACGGTGCCTGGGGGCTTCAATCGGACGGTTGCTGTGCTCCACGAAGAACAGGTGCACATCCAACGGCTGGGACGTCTGGTCGAAGAACTGGGAAGAACAGAGGGCCGGATGATCTTTTCGGAGCTCGCGCCTCCTCTTCCGATGCTCTCTTGATGCACTAAGACGCCTCAGACGTTCCTGGAAGGTCCCTCGAGCTCGTGGCAGGGCCAAAATGGGCGGGGAAGCTCCGATGCACCGCCGCAAGCTTGAGGAAGAACGGTGGCTCCAGGTAGCTCAATACCTTCAAAAATCGACTCCAGGTGGAGTCTCTCTGGCGCTAGGACCTGCAAAAAGTGGTGAAAAGGCCCAGGGCAAATTGCCTGGGCCTCGCGGAGGCGTGGGGGTGCGCGATAGATGAGTGATGGAGATGGTGGCCGGAGGTGTCTCCGGCGAACGATCGACTTAGCGAGTCGATGCAATAATGAAGTGGATAATCGGGGGATAATGGAGCTGGGAATGCGAGGGGTAAAACTACGGCGAAAAACTAAGTAAGAAATCACAACCTCGAGCCCCTAAGGATCGAGGGAAGATACCTCGACGGCGGTCGCCGGAGGTTGGAACACGCGGCGCTATCGACCCTCTCCCGCCGCTCGGATGCGTCGAGCTCGAAGCTGTCACCTTCGGGCTTTGATGGCTGGACCAAGGGGGGTGGTTCACTGGTGATTCGCGGTTCAACCCGAGAAAGGAAGATGGGGGGTCGTATTTGAAGAGTGGTTGGTGCGTG
Source organism: Ottelia alismoides (assembly GCA_037367405.1). Taxonomy (NCBI): domain Eukaryota; kingdom Viridiplantae; phylum Streptophyta; class Magnoliopsida; order Alismatales; family Hydrocharitaceae; genus Ottelia; species Ottelia alismoides. Next base: position 2,602,340 of record JAZKJV010000416.1, read on the forward strand.
TTTTCGAGGCGCGATCACGGGTGGAGGAAGAAGATCTAGGCAGATCTGAGAAGTCGGCGATGGAGATGGATCAAAGAGGCACAACTTCCATGAAGGAAGCGGCGGCAAAGGAGGGACGAGTCGGCCTAGGAAAGTCCACCAAGGCGGGCAAAAACCCAGGCGCGACAGAGCTACAGTGGACGAAGGACGTCCAGTTGACCTAGGTCAACTGGCGCCTTCTCCTGATTGGTCCACGTGGACCAATCAGGAAAAATCCCCTAGAAATGTTTTATTAATTAAATTAGAAATAGAATTAAGCCGAATTAAATTATTATTATAAAATAAAAAATGTTTATTTTTTTATGTAGTATTTTATTCCGATTTTTATTTATTTTTATGAATGATATTTTTACAAGTTTACATTTATACCCCTAATAGGTATATTATCTATATATTTTAGTATTTTATTTTTATTTTGTGTATTTAATTTATTTATTTTTGTCTATTATTTTCTAAAATTATAGGATACTTTTATATACACAAATATATTTTTATTTTATTTTTATGATATGTTTTGTGTATTTAATAAAATATAAAGGTGTTTTATACAGGTATAAGTATATGTAATGTATCTATGTACTCTATTATACCAGTATTTTTATTTTGTATTTTATTTAGGCTTTTATTCTTATTTTATTGTACATAATTATTATAAGTATTATGTACAATATTATAAAAATATAAAAATATAAAAATAATGAATAAATAATAAATTGAATATTTTAATATGTACAAGTATACAATGTGGGTCCAAAAGCCAACTTTCAAACCGTAGCTCTGCCAAATGCGAAACCACCGCCATTGGATAGATTATTTTATTCTATATACAATTAAAGGTGAGTTTGCTACATTTGGAGTTTTTATTGGTGAGATACGGGTTTGGGAAGTTGGCATTCTGGATTTTTATTCAGACCATAACTTTTTATCTGTACATTATTTTTCTGTGAGACCAATTTTGTATTTTTCTTTATTTTATTATCTACAACTTTCATGTAAAAGTTTCTTTATTTGAAGTGTAAAAAGTGGAACCAAAAATAGGTCCCAAAATGAATAAAGAATGAATAAAATGTACAGGTATTTTATCTGTATTTCTGACCTTATCTCCCCCTACTTTATTCCTTGTCGACCTATTCATCAAGATGCCCAGGTCTCGGGGGTTTTGGGTCATAAAATATTTACAATATTTTATTCTTTTTCTTTTCTTTATTTATTCTATAATTTTGGCCTTAATTACAGTATTTTATACACTATTGTGATGCACATGCATGGATGCTAAGATGGTGATTTTAATGCTATTTACGGGCATTTGCTAGGGTTTTTGGTGCCAAAATGATAGAATAAGGATGATGAAATGTGGATTCATCATCCCCCTATACTTTACCTTTGCTAGTCCCTAGCAAACACTTATGCAATAAGTGCAAAAAGAAAAGAAAGGAAAGAAAAAGAAGAAAATTGGATAAAGTTTAATTATCAAACTTGTCTTTACAAAATCAAAGTTTGGAGCTTAAGTCGGACCTTTGGAATTTTAGTGCGGTCGGAACCTTAATGAGAACCAAGTTTGAAATCCAACAGTCCTTGAGAATCCCAAAACTCTGTCCAAGTCTCCTCAATAGCCAGATCAGATATATTTCAACTCATACGCAAACTCTTATGACTATGAATCTGACTCGTACAGTGTAAGTGATATGTAGCTCCCCACCTCAGAAGTGACAAAGAAACAACCTCCCTCAACCTGGTAACTCTAATGCCTCGGTCTAGCAACTCTTTCCTCGAGAAGCGGGGTATTCCCTTCTAAGTTCAAGTGCAACCGGCTCAAGAAGAGGGGATAGAAGTATAGAGTTTTGGAAGCTTAGCCAGTGTAGCTAAGTCTCCCGCTGCAAGCTTCATGAGATGTAACATGGATACCATAAGCTTTGCTTTATTTGACTATGTACACTCCGGTGGGGTTATTAAATTTTCAATCCAACCCACCACTTTTTTGGAGTTCTTTTTGTTTTTTTTTTTCAAATGCATCTGTACAACATATCTACATGGTGCAACATATATACAAGAAATTTTCCTCTCGAGCCAGTAGACTATCCCTCTTTTGAAGCTTTATTGCAACCCACGGCTTCTGTCTTTAGCCTTCATCACCACTAGACCAAGTTGAGGTGCACTTCCTTCACTAGAAGAAGAAGAGAGGTTCCGCCTAGAAGTACTACCCTCATATGCTACCCCAAGCCAAAGGAAACTGCCTCCTCACCACCTCATCCGTGGAGAGCTATGTGAAAGGTGCAGGTGTCCAAGTTAGGTCATTATCAACAAGAGTCGTGCGTATGCTCCGAAATACTCTACTTAGGCAATCAAGAATCCATTGAATCAAGTCCCGTGATCCTCAAAGAATTAAGTCAACTAGACCTGAAGTACCTCAAACCTAGGTCCTATAAGGTTCCTGTTATTAGGTAAATTATAAGGTCCAATCAAGCTCCAATCTCCGGATTTTACTTAGACTTGTTCAATATTCAAACTCAATCCGAAAAATGCCCATGCCATGCAAGAAATATTTTTGTGCTGCAATTTTCAAGATTTTGAACTTTTTATGGATTTTTGAAAAGATGATACATGCGTATGCAGATGCATTTTTTTTGTATTTTTCAAAAAGATTTTTCAAATGTTTTTGGATTTTAATTTTGCAAATGTTTTTGGGCTTTTTCTTGAAAATAAAAAGATTTTGGCTGAAAAATAGGTTAAAATATGTACACGGGAGTGCTTCTTATATTTACAAGAAGTGGATTTTAAGAATTTACAGGGTAAGTGGTCAGTTTTATACACATATATAGGTAGTGGATTTTGGTGTGATGTTAGTATTCCTCAAACTTATTTGACACAAGGTTTTTCAAACAATTTTTGAAAACTATAGTCCAAAATAATTTTTACAAACATTTTTACAAACATGTACACTCATTTGAAAATCATTTTGCAAAGGCTTTCAAAACAGTATATATAGGTTTTTCAAATATTTTTGCAACCATTTTTCAAACCATTTGCAAATCATTTTTCAAATCTTTTATTTCACATAAAGAAAATGAATTTTACAAATCACACATTTTTACAAAGGTTGAAAACATGTAACAAAATATTTTCAAAATAGTTTTCCATAGATGTTCACAAAGATTTTCAAACTATTTTTCAAACATTTTGCAAAAAACATTTTCACCTGATTTATTAATCAGTATATACACAAAGAATTTGAGGAATAACCACATCTTCTTATTAAGGATTTTTAATGAGTTTTAAAGAATTATTAGCCATATTTATTAGGAAAATACGAAAGTACGAGTTATGGCTAAAGTATGTACACAGTATATACGACCCCCCTATACTTAGCTTGAGCTATGCCCTCATAGATCGGAGAGAAAAGAGAAGACATAACTCGTACAAAGTATAGGCAAGTCTAAAGAATGAATGAATCAATGAATGAGAAGTTGACCGTCCACCCTATACTTAGGATCAAATAATCCTAAGTATAGCAGACTGTACACAAAGCAGGGAGGGTCAAGGGTGGGAATGAACAGATCGTACTCAGATTGTTTCCCCCTATACTTAGGGTAAGATATCCCTAAGTATAGACAAGAAGAGGAGACAATGGAGAGGATCAAAGAATATAGAAACTCAGGGTGCACACCCCCCTATACTTAGGACAAAGTACGTCCTAAGTATGGAAGACTGTCTACAAGGGCGGCACCTTTTTGATAGATAAAGAGGATATAGAAGGAAAAGAAGAAAAGAAGAAAAGAAGAAAATGACTCAACAGATAAAAGTGATATGAACAGATGGATCTGTACAGCGGCAGATGGAGTTGATCACCATGTATGAGATGTAGATGATGAGAGTTAAAGGACACATCTCATACCAGAAGAATGGGGGCAACGTCCATGGTCGGCGGATCATGATCTCGATATAGCTTCAGGCGTTGACCATTGACGCGGAAGGTGGACGAAGATGACGGTTCGGATATATCAATGCTGCCATTGTCATGTACCTTCCTAATCACATACGGACCTTTCCACTTGCTCTGCAATTTCCCTGGGAATAATTTCAGCCTGGAATCAAACAACCATACTCTCTGATCTGGCTCAAACTGTTTATGGCTGATATGCGAATCGTGCCATGTCTTCACTTTTTCTTTGTACTGTAGGCTGTTGGAAAAGGCTGTATCTCTCAATTCCTCCAGGGCTGCCAATTCTGCTCTTCTCTGGTCTCCTATACTCTCGGGATCCAAAAGCAACTCAGTGACTGCCCAAAAAGATTTGTGCTTGATTTCCACTGGCAAATGGCACGGCTTGCCATAGACGAGACAAAAGGGAGATGTCCCTAATGGATTTTTGAAAGAGGTCCGATAGGCCCACAAGACCGAGTCCAAAAGCTGTGACCAATCCTTTCGGTCTGGGCGGACAACTTTCTGCAAGATAGTCTTTATCTCCCGATTCGATACTTCAGCAAGACCATTAGTCTGAGGGTGATACGGCGTGGCAACCCGATGGTCAATGCCGAACTCGTCAGCAAGGGCCCTAACTTTGTCATTGATGAAATGAGACCCCCCGTCAGAAATCAAAACTCTAGGTACCCCGAACCGTGAAATGATATTTTTCCTCAAGAATTTACACACGGTTTTCGCATCTACGGCTCGGGCGGGGATGGCCTCAACCCATCGACTGACATAATCCACAGCGAGCAAAATATGCTCGAATCCCTGACTCTTAGGAAATGGGCCCATGAAATCAATCCCCCATGCATCAAAAACCTCACAGAAGTGAATGGGTTGCATGGGCATCATGTCTCTCTGTCTGCAGGTTCCCATTTTCTGACAGTCAGTACATCCCTTCACGAACTCATCAGAATCCTTGAAGAGAGTAGGCCACCATAGGCCGGATTGAAGCACCTTTTGTGCTGTCCTTTTTCCAGAATGATGTCCTCCTGCCTCAAGCTTGTGGCAGTATGTGAGGACGCTATGCTGCTCTTCTTGAGGAATGCACCTCCTCCAGATACTATCCCCTCCTTCATGATAAAGGACGGGATCCTCCCAATGGTAAAACTTGGCCTTAGCTAGGAAGGTCTCAAGTTTCTGCCTGGGCCAACCCTGAGGGACTGTCTTGGCGACAAGATAGTTTACAAAGTCGGCATACCACGGGAGTGAGGTGACAGCCAAGATCGCCTCATCTGGAAACGTCTCTGTGATAGGTGCGTTGGGCTCAGATTCCTCAAGATCCTCCAATCTGGAGAGATGATCCGCCACTACATTCTTGACTCCAGGCTTATCCTTAATCTCAATATCAAATTCCTGGAGTAGAAGGATCCATCTGGTGAGACGTGCTTTGGCATCCTTCTTAGCCATTAAATACCGGATGGCGGTGTGATCAGTGTATATGGTAACTCTAGATCCGAGAATGTAAGATCGATACTTATCAAGAGCGAAGACTACGGCCAGCATTTCTTTCTCAGTCACAGTGTAATTCTTTTGAGCAGCATCTAAGGTCCGGCTGGCGTAATGAATGGCAAACGGTAATCCATCCCTCCTCTGTCCAAGCACAGCCCCAACGGCAAAATCTGAAGCATCCGTCATGATCTCAAATGGGAGAGACCAATCGGGTGGCTGAAGGACAGGAGCTGAAACAACCATATTCTTGAGAGTCTCGAATGCCGCAAGACACTTATCATTAACAATAAACTCGGTGTCTTTGGTCAGCAAGTCAGTGAGCGGTCGGGCAATTCGACTGAAGTCCTGAATGAACCGTCGGTAGAAACCGACATGCCCCAGAAAAGACCGTAACTGACGAAGATTGGACGGCGGATTGAGTTTTCTGATGATATCCACCTTGGCAGGATCGACCTCCATGCCCCTGTTGGAGACGATGTGCCCAAGGACCGTCCCTTGAGTCATCATGAAATGACTCTTCTCCCAGGATAAGACAAGATTGACCTCTATGCAGCGCTTCAGCACACGGTCTAGGCAGTCAAGACAAGCGTCAAACCCGTCGCCATAGACCGAGAAGTCATCCATGAAGACCTCTAAACAGTCACCCACCATGTCCGAGAAGATGGACAACATGCACCTTTGGAATGTCGCCGGAGCGTTACATAGACCAAAGGGCATCCGTCTGAAAGCATATGTCCCAAACGGACAGGTGAATGTCGTTTTCTCCTGGTCTTCGGGCGTAATGGCCACTTGATTATATCCAGAGTACCCATCAAGAAAACAATAATGGCTCTTCCCGGCTAGCCGTTCGATAATCTGATCAAGAAAGGGCAGTGGGAAGTGATCCTTCTTGGTGGCCTCATTCAATCGTCTGTAGTCCACACAAACCCTCCAAGAAGTTGGTACTCTGGTAGCGATCTCCTCTCCAGACTCATTGACAACTGTAGTGACACCCGTCTTCTTGGGTACCACATGTAACGGACTTACCCATTTAGAGTCGGAGATGGGATAGATGAAATCAGCGCTCCACCACTTCGAAATTTCTTTCATGACGACCTCTCGAAGATTCGGGTTCAGCCGTCGCTGGAACTCACGCGATGGCTTAGCGTCATCCTCGAGATAGATGTGGTGGGAGCACAGCTTCGGGCTCAGCCCCTTGAGATCAGCTATATTCCAACCGATTGCCTTGCGGTTTCTTTCAAGAACCTCCATCAGACGAGATTCTTGTTCTCCAGTCAAATCTGCTGAGATAATGACTGGGTGCATATCTGGCTCACCTGCAAGGAATCTATACTTCATTGATTGCGGTAGAGGTTTCCGTTCAGGACAACTGGGAGGCGGCAGATCTGGCTTCTGATATGTCTGGGTGAATGCTACCAGGTCTGCATGGGAGAACTCTCGCTCTGCATGAATGTCTGACGAAGGGCGGCCCACTGACTTATCAATAAACTGTACTGGCTCGCACTCTGCCATGGTTGTCGGCTCGGAAGGAATCAGAAAAGGCAAGTATTCATCAAAATCATCCCAGTCAATGTCTGAATCCGAGGGATCAGAAGTAGATGAGCAAGAATGAAAATCATCGGCACCACTCATCCCAACACTGTCAGCCTCAGGTGTATCCTCATCCAGGAGTGTGCTCTCCCGACTCTCGACTGCCATGAGCTTGAGATACAGTGAATCTGTAGGCAAGGCGAGGGTCGGTGCTACAGGATCTGTCCAGTTAGATTCATCATCAGTCATCTCGAAATCACAAACCTGGTGGATGTCTAGCTCTTCCTCTGTCATCTGCGTTGCTTCACTGGACTGCTCTGAGCATTCTAACTCTCTGGCTCTGGTTTCCTCGATCGTCTCTATTTGTATGGTCTCGCCCTCTACGCGAAAGCATACCTTCCCACAATCATGGTCGGTCACGGCCTTGGCTGTGGCCAAGAATGGGCGTCCTAATATGATGGGGGCATCAGTTACCGACTCAGGGATCTCCATGTCCAACACCACGAAGTCCACGGGGAATTTCAGGCCCTGAATGGTAACGACCACGTCTTTCAGTAACCCCTTCGGCCTCTTAATCGACCTATCAGCAAACTGAAGGACGGTTCTGCTTCGAAGAAGAGGGCCAAACTCGAACTGCTTGAGTAAGGCTGCCGGAAGGAGGTTAATTGAAGAGCCGCTGTCTAATAGAGTACGATCAAACTGCTGCTCCTGAATCTCGCATCTGACATAGGGAGCTCCTGCGTCTGGTCGCTTGGCTGGCAATGTGTTCTGAATGGCGCAGCAAGTGTTATGCGTGAGCATATGGATTTGATCTCTGTGCCTCTTCTTCCTTCGGACAGTAGTTGTTTCTTTCAAATTCTTCTTGAAGAAGGGGATATGCTCAAACGCTTCTCGTAGAGTTAGCTGAATGTGAAATCTGTCAATCATCTGATTGCCGAACTCTACCTCCTGTTTCTTTTTAGGATTTTCTTTTTTATTCCCCTTCGCCCGGCGAAGTGCCTCAGGGAAGGGGATGGTGGGGGCCTCCTCAGATGGAGGACTAGGAAACGGTCCCTGTGCCTGTGAAGATGGAGAATCCACACAAATATCATCATGCAACACATATGGATCTGCAATTTGAACAGGAACCTTTCCTTTATTCATATTTTTGTTCTTTTGGTTACCACAGTCCATAGATACAAAATGTGGTAACATCACAGTGGGAGACTCAACAAAAGTAGAGGTGGTGGCCTCAGTACCACCACCGGCACCTGCATCTGCGGCTTCAGTGCCGCTCTCTGGTTCTGCATCAAAAATGGTGGCATCAGCACCACCGTCTTCATCTGGTATCACAACGGTCTCAGCACCGTCGTCCTGGACTTCGTCATGGGTGGCATCAGCACCACCGTCTTCCACATCATCATTAGCGGCATCAGCACCGCTCCTGTGCTCCTCTGGCGCTCCTGGTTCTGCCTCTAGTTGTCGCTCAGAAGAGGCGCCGCCGGGCATCCTACCGCTCCTAGTAGTAACAAAATCAGCATCATGATAGATATAAGATATGTCGCTCAAACAATCACTAGGAGAGGTATCCTCTGTAAACTCTACCTGCTCGGACTTCCTTTTCAAATTATTAGGATTAGGTTCGATCTGAGCGGGTATGGCGGCCTTGCCTTTGATGAAATCCCGCATCTCCTGCCGGAACTCATCCATTTCTTGCCTGAAAGATGCTCGCTGTTCAGATAGCAAGCGGGCAAGATCATCGAGAGCTGGGTTCTCAAAAACGGGAACTTGGGAACCAGATGGTTGTCCCTGCTTGAAATGGGGTTGCTGCTGCTGATGTTGGGGGGAGGGCTGGTGATAAGACTGCTGAGGCTGCTGTCGCTGCCTCCACTGTTGTCCCTGATAGTTGGGACGAGGACCACTCTGGTATTGCTGATGATGGGCATATTGGGGCTGTTGCTGCTGTGTTTGCTGGCTGCTCTGCTGTCCTTGGGCAGGAGGATGCTGCTGGGACGAGGATCCACTATTCCCCCAACGGAATCCGGGGTGATCCCTACGAATTGCGGGCTGAGGGTATCGGTCATACCAAATCCCATTAACTTCCATCAATGGTTCCTGCTCAAAGGAGGGTGGAGGAAGAACTGCCAGTGGCTGCTCCGGCTGGTAAACCACCATCTGCATGTTGGAAGATGGCGGTTGCTCTGGGTGGTACTGCAACAACGGAACCGGCTCTGCCTGGATGTGATTCACTTGACGGTATGAGATAGAGCCCTGGTTGGGGTTGCTGCTGCTAGAGGCAACCTGTGACCTAGGAGGCTGTTGGGCATGAGATTGGGCCTCCTGAATGCATAGCATTTGGGTTTTTAGGTCACTCATAACTTTGGCAATTTGGTCCATCTGGGCCATGCCTTGATTCTGTTTTTTCTCAAGGATCTCCATGCGGTCCAACTTTTCACTAATTATGCCCATGTCGGCTGCGGCTGATTCAGCTTGGGCTGCGGCAACTGACACTGTGTTGGGACCGGCATCGATGCGTGCGATCCTCTGGAATGATCCTGCTCCTTGCGGTGGCTTTTGTTGGGTGTAGACACGGGCCTGAGTCATCACCGTAGAATTTTCTGCCATGCCCTCGTAGATGGCCCAGACATAATCTTCACCCTTAGAAAAATAGGATCCACCACAAGAGGCGTTGACAAGCCCCTGCAGCTCCGGTGTTAGCCCACAGAAGAAACTCTGAACCAGATTGGGCTTGGATATATCATGATGTGGACACCGGTCGATGAGCTCTCTGAATCGATCCCATGCTTCGTGGAACTGTTCATTTGGGATCATGACGAAGTTGTTGATCATGGCTCGAGCTGCGTTGGTCCGGCCGAGAGGATAGTACTTCTTCAGGAATGCGGTCCGGAGATCTGCCCATGTGTCGATGAAACGCCCAAGATGTTTGAGCCAATAGGCGGCTCTGTCAACCAAAGAGAATGGAAAGGCGATCATCTTGATTGTGTCCTCGGTCATCAACCGATCATGGATGGTGCTGCAAATCATCTCGAATTCTTGGAGGTGGAGGTGCGGCTCTTCGGTCGGCAACCCATGAAATTTGGGTAAAAGCTGAATGGTGTGGGGCCGAAGCTCGAAATCTCCGTGGATGGGTGGGAGTCGAATCCATCGGTGAGTGAGGGATGCGGTTGGGTTGTGCAATTCCCTCATGATAGTCTGTGGCGGTCTCTCGCCGTCTGGATCGCCTCCTCCTGCATCTGGTCCTCCTCCTCCACCACCTTCTCCGCCAGCACGGTTTTCTCTCATCTGAGCTATCTCCCTCATGAGATCACCCATGAATGTACCCTGGTCACGGATCTGTCTCTGCATAGTTTCCAGGGATGCTAACAAGGAATTATTGATGGCTGCCTGATCAAATAGAAATGGAGGGTGCTCATGATCATCTTCATGCTCGCCTCTGTCTGCCATGGCTGGATTTTCTGAAAAAGCAAAAGAGGCCATCTCAGGTGCTGTCGAATGAGCTGAACACTGTGATGCACTGAATTCTGACACTCTTGGACTGATGGAAGGAGAATGAGAATGGTGGTCGAGGGGGAACAGGGTGGATGTAAACTCAGGCTCGGAGAGCGGACTCTCCGAGGTATTCCTAGACGAATAAGGAGGAGTGCGGGATAGCGGTGCTGACAAGGTCGGTCTAAGAGATCTCCGTCCCATCATCTTGATTATTGGTAAGAGCAGAGGGAATGTAGAAGAAGAGGAATGAAATGAGATGCAACAAAATTGCGCACGATTGTGCGGTGTTTTTGATCTTGACCTAAATAAATCTAGCAACCAAACACAAAGCAAGGGTAAGTTCACCAACTCAACACATGAAGCCGTGAAGGTTCGGCTTTTATCTTTTCAATTTTAGCTTGATTCAGGAATTTTTCTTTTAACGAGTCCTTAGAACGCTACGCCTATAGGAGAGAGAGTACTGCCGGAAAAGTATCCCGTACTTGTCCTCCTCCTGTGTAACCTGTAGCTTGCACTTTTTGAGGTCCTTGTAACCCTTCCTGGATCCCTACTCAGCCAAAGAATAAGAGAGGAAGCCAATAGGCGAAACCAATACTTCGGAACTCGCTCGCAACGGAATCACCCGTGAGCGTGCAAGAACCTACTCGGACGCAGCCGGTGAGACAGACACCCCCGTGAAGGCGTGGCCTATGCTCGATACTTCGGACGAGGTCGATGCTCACACAATAGTGAGTCACCAATGGCGACCAAGCCCTACTCGACTACGTACGATAGAAGCGCCAATACTTCGGAAATCCAGGCGATACACAAGGCAGCCACAAGCTGGGTTTTTGGCTCTAATCCTTACGAAGCGCTCACCTCACTTGGAAGGAGACCTTCCCATGCAACCTGAATACAAGTGAGGGTATTACTCACCCCAAGCAATGAATCCAATTACCTTTTTTTATTTTGGTCAAGTTTTCTTAGCAGTCCCTTTTTTAATTTTTTTGGTGTTATCGCTTCTTTTGAGTAAATTCAAGCAAGCGCCTAACGATTTTTGTATTTTCTTTATCCTACTTTGTTCCAAAAACAGAGGGAGAAAAGAGTCGGAAAAGCCGTGCAAGTCGACACAAAGATGGAGATCTCACCTTTGTGCCTAAATGATGCGTGCAAAGTAAGAAGACTTACAGTGAATCCCAGCTCTCTCCATGCGGGATGCGAAGCAGAAATTTATAAACCTAAACTACATGCCGGTATGCACACGGAAATCGTCCTAGATTAGGCAACTGCTAGCGTGAAGAACCACAAGTTGATTATCAACTCCCAATCCGAGTGTCCGGTCTTGGCTTACCCCTCCTCTTCTCGACACACTCGAGTTCAGGAGTAGCGCTTGATGGGGCTCGCTCACGGCGCGTGGATCAAAAGTAGATAACCAACTGTTTAATTAGTCTAAGTCCAAATACGCACTATAGGAGCATGCAAAAATAATTAGGTGTTTGGACCTATTCTAATCGAGTCAAGCAGGACCTAAAACTAAGAGCTCAATCCACAAAAGAAAGTGAAAAATGAAAACAAAACCGGAAAATGACAAGCGAGAAAAACTCGTCAAAAACCGCGGTGAGCCCCCAAGTGAACAAACACTTGGAAATTGGGCCCGAAAGTCCAAGTCCGAATGTACCTGTATTATTACAAATTAATAGTCTCTCTCTCTCACAAAAGTAAATGCAAGCTAATCTAATCACTCTCTCACTCCTCCTGCTCTCTCCTGCCGGCTTGGCCCAAGAAGGCCGGCTCCGCTTCCCAAGGATGCTCCGGATCACCTAAGCAATCCGCCTTGCTCCGCGGTCCCTCGCAAGAAGACAAGAAAAGAGATGGTCAGATAGCTCAACAAGATATATCAAAAATGTAAGAGATGGCAAATGATGCTATGGTAAACAATCACACAATCAAACAAAATGTAAACTACTCGCTGTTGCTCCCCGGCAACGGCGCCATTTGATAAACACAGATTATCGTAGGTCTAAAGAGTACGTCTCACACAAGGTGGAGACAACCGATGTCGATGCGGCGACCCACAATAAAGTGTATTTAATCAACAATTAACCCACAATAAAGATCAATAAATTAGAACTAATGTGGAGTTAAAATTTATTTTTAACTCTGCACAAAATGTATAGCAAGCAAGTATGCAGAGAGTTCGAACACAGGGAGCAAGCAGGGTAATTTAAGCAGATGTAAGCACAAGTGTGTGTGTGTGTAAAGTGTCTACACTAAGCAAGCAAGCAACTACAATTTTTGTGGGTTTTTAATTTTTAATTTAATTTTTTTTTATTTTAAATTTTTTTGTTTTGTATTTTGATTTTTAATTTTCTGATTTTTATAATTTTATATTTTATATTTTTTTTTCAATATTGGAATTTAAAGACAATGGAATAAAAGACAAGATAGAATATTTATAAAACTAAGTAAAAATTACCAAAAATTCAGAAACAAATTATTTTTTAGTCTTTTTAGGGTTTTTTACTGTTTTTGTGATTTTTGGAAAATTTTCAAGGTGTTTTTGGTATTTTTAAATACTGAAATAAAGCAAAACAGTGCAAATAAGGCTGGCTGTGAATAAAATGAGATTTAAAAATAGCAACCAGTACTCAAAATTTTCACACTATTTTTCGAATAAGAAGAACAAAATGAGGAACAAACAGAACCTGAGTTTGTAATTTTTGGAGTTTTCCTTGATTTTATATATTTTTTTGAAGTTTTTGAGTGTTTTTAAATTTTTAGTGTTTTTCTTTTGAGATTTTTAGTGATTTTTGGACTGACACTAAAATAGGATAAAATAGACACTAGCTAATTTTTTTGGAATTTTTCAAAACGTTTTTATAATTTTTAGGGGTTTTCTAATGCAAATAGTGAAATAAATGCATGTTTTTGATTTTTTATAAATATTAAAAAGTTAGAAAATCAAAATCTAAAAATACAGCGTGAAAGCACAGGATAACAGGAGCATAAACCTATTTTTGCGGAATTTTTGGAGTTAAAATGATGGTTTAACTAATTAGAGCAAACATCCAAACATTAAACAGTCCTGGCAGGGGTATAAGTGCAAATAATAAAACATCCAGGGGCCTACATGCAATTTTTCCACAAAAGTTTACACTAAAACTTGCATTTCAAGGATTAAAGATGAATAACAAAACCCGCAAGGGTATCTGAGCAGTTTACCCACCAGGGCGCGTGACTCGCACGCGCCTGGAAGGGGTATTTCTGCAATATTACAAAGTTCCAAGGGGTTCAATGCAGTTTCTCCAAAATATTACAACTTAATACAACCATTCATGGATCAAAGCGAAATGAACAAACCCCAGGGGGGTCCTTGCAAAACACCCAGCCCCCTCACGCGCACGGGCACGTGAGGTGACGTGGATTGGACCCGAATGCAAATAAGAAAACGACGGGGGCCTTCGTGCAAATATTACAAAAATATTTAAACTGCCGAGGAAGATTTTGGTACTATTAAGATATTACAAAAAATGGGCGGGGGTTTTTAGCAAAATACCCACGCCAAAGCGGAAGCGGACGGCTGATATCACGTCACTTAAACACGTGTCCTGCTCTCGCGCGCCGATACCCCTTCGGAAGCGGAGGGCTGAGATTAGATCTCGGCCCCTGATCTGACGGTGCCTGGGGGCTTCAATCGGACGGTTGCTGTGCTCCACGAAGAACAGGTGCACATCCAACGGCTGGGACGTCTGGTCGAAGAACTGGGAAGAACAGAGGGCCGGATGATCTTTTCGGAGCTCGCGCCTCCTCTTCCGATGCTCTCTTGATGCACTAAGACGCCTCAGACGTTCCTGGAAGGTCCCTCGAGCTCGTGGCAGGGCCAAAATGGGCGGGGAAGCTCCGATGCACCGCCGCAAGCTTGAGGAAGAACGGTGGCTCCAGGTAGCTCAATACCTTCAAAAATCGACTCCAGGTGGAGTCTCTCTGGCGCTAGGACCTGCAAAAAGTGGTGAAAAGGCCCAGGGAAAATTGCCTGGGCCTCGCGGAGGCGTGGGGGTGCGCGATAGATGAGTGATGGAGATGGTGGCCGGAGGTGTCTCCGGCGAACGATCGACTTAGCGAGTCGATGCAATAATGAAGTGGATAATCGGGGGATAATGGAGCTGGGAATGCGAGGGGTAAAACTACGGCGAAAAACTAAGTAAGAAATCACAACCTCGAGCCCCTAAGGAGCGAGGGAAGATACCTCGACGGCGGTCGCCGGAGGTTGGAACACGCGGCGCTATCGACCCTCTCCCGCCGCTCGGATGCGTCGAGCTCGAAGCTGTCACCTTCGGGCTTTGATGGCTGGACCAAGGGGGGTGGTTCACTGGTGATTCGCGGTTCAACCCGAGAAAGGAAGATGGGGGGTCGTATTTGAAGAGTGGTGGATGCGTGTTTTCGAGGCGCGATCACGGGTGGAGGAAGAAGATCTAGGCAGATCTGAGAAGTCGGCGATGGAGATGGATCAAAGAGGCACAACTTCCATGAAGGAAGCGGCGGCAAAGGAGGGACGAGTCGGCCTAGGAAAGTCCACCAAGGCGGGCAAAAACCCAGGCGCGACAGAGCTACAGTGGACGAAGGACGTCCAGTTGACCTAGGTCAACTGGCGCCTTCTCCTGATTGGTCCACGTGGACCAATCAGGAAAAATCCCCTAGAAATGTTTTATTAATTAAATTAGAAATAGAATTAAGCCGAATTAAATTATTATTATAAAATAAAAAATGTTTATTTTTTTATGTAGTATTTTATTCCGATTTTTATTTATTTTTATGAATGATATTTTTACAAGTTTACATTTATACCCCTAATAGGTATATTATCTATATATTTTAGTATTTTATTTTTATTTTGTGTATTTAATTTATTTATTTTTGTCTATTATTTTCTAAAATTATAGGATACTTTTATATAAACAAATATATTTTTATTTTATTTTTATGATATGTTTTGTGTATTTAATAAAATATAAAGGTGTTTTATACAGGTATAAGTATATGTAATGTATCTATGTACTCTATTATACCAGTATTTTTATTTTGTATTTTATTTAGGCTTTTATTCTTATTTTATTGTACATAATTATTATAAGTATTATGTACAATATTATAAAAATATAAAAATATAAAAATAATGAATAAATAATAAATTGAATATTTTAATATGTACAAGTATACAATGTGGGTCCAAAAGCCAACTTTCAAACCGTAGCTCTGCCAAATGCGAAACCACCGCCATTGGATAGATTATTTTATTCTATATACAATTAAAGGTGAATTTGCTACATTTGGAGTTTTTATTGGTGAGATACGGGTTTGGGAAGTTGGCATTCTGGATTTTTATTCAGACCATAACTTTTTATCTGTACATTATTTTTCTGTGAGACCAATTTTGTATTTTTCTTTATTTTATTATCTACAACTTTCATGTACAAAGTTTCTTTATTTGAAGTGTAAAAAGTGGAACCAAAAATAGGTCCCAAAATGAATAAAGAATGAATAAAATGTACAGGTATTTTATCTGTATTTCTGACCTTATCTCCCCCTACTTTATTCCTTGTCGACCTATTCATCAAGATGCCCAGGTCTCGGGGGTTTTGGGTCATAAAATATTTACAATATTTTATTCTTTTTCTTTTCTTTATTTATTCTATAATTTTGGCCTTAATTACAGTATTTTATACACTATTGTGATGCACATGCATGGATGCTAAGATGGTGATTTTAATGCTATTTACGGGCATTTGCTAGGGTTTTTGGTGCCAAAATGATAGAATAAGGATGATGAAATGTGGATTCATCAGTTTGATATATATTTTTGGAAAGTATATGATCAACACCTGGGTATGATATATGCTTTTGAAAAGTATATAATCAATACCAACTCCCAATGATCGAATGAGAAACTTAATGATAAAACCCTGAAGGAGACAACCTAAAAGAGATATAAAACTTGGGGTTTAGTCTTGGTCTTCCAGTATGCAGGATGTACATGTATAGGAATACCTGAGGGTGATGTGATCATAAACGATTGTTACCATGACGCTTCTATTCCTAGGGAGTGATGAAACGGGTCTGGATTTTAGTAACTCCTCTCAATAGAGAAGTGATGTGATCTTAGTCCAAATGTTGTACATTGATCTGAATGTGATTCAAATTCTATGAGAAGATTTGATTTGTGGTCTTGATTTAATCAAGCATCTATGGGAGGTCCACAAGATCTGGATTTGAGACGTGATCTCAATATCCAAGTCACTATACGTGGAACAATACAATCGTCATATCCTTATATGCAAGTATCCGCGAAGAAACCACATTATCCTTGAAAGAGTTCATGGATAATTTCATTGTTGATATATTTATCAAAGCATTGATAAAATTGATATTTAAATGTGATTTAATTATCATGAATAATACGAATTTATTCATATTATTTGAAGAGTTATCTAAGATAATTAAATGTGATTTAATTATCAAGGATGTGAATAATGTGAATGTGATTCATATTATTTGGGCACTAGAGAAAAAAGACATCCAAGATGATTAAATGTGATTTAATTATCATGGATATGAATAATACGGATAACACTATCTATATTAATCATATATATTATAAATGTGATTTATAATATATTAGAGAAAGCATATTGTGATTTATATTTGTTGATTTATTGTTAATGTGAATTGGATTCACATTGAATGATTAATTAAAAATATAATTACATTTAGTTTTGGGTTGTGAATGAGATTCACATAATTTCAATGGCATTTGATATTTTCCACAAGATAATTTGGAATTATTTTTTGATGAAAATATTGTCGACAAGAGATGATGATGTATATCACGAGATAATGAGATCTCATGATAATTAGAAGAGATGGACTAAGTTCACCAAAGAGAAGTGGACGGCTACAACTCTACATGGGGAGAACAGTAGGCATCCCCTCTTTTTAGGAGATTGGTTTATTCTCTTCATTATCTTTTATCTTATCAAAGATGATTTAATTTCAAATTAATTTTGTTCATTTATCAATGAAAATTAATTAAATTAAATCATTAGTTGTTGTGTTTTTACAACAACATATTAGCCATTGAAAGAAACAGAAATCAATCTCATCCATTGACTTTGTGTTGTCCATGGATTGAGATCCATGGATCCCAAATTTCTATTTAAGAAGAGGCAACCCTTGCTCTTCAAGTAAGGTGATTAATCAATAATCTCTCTCTCTTTCTATGCACGCTAAAGGTGCTCTCCCTCTCCCCCAATGTAGCCGTCCACCATGGAGCCCAAGAGAGAGTCATCATCACAGCAGCATCATCGTTATGCTGCCAGATCATCTACTCATGGTTCTCCATCTCCTTTGGTGTGCCTCACTCGTGAAGAAGACGTTGGATCTCATATTCTGAGATCAGGAGATTCGTCGCTTGGATCATCAACTTGGATTACGAGAAGGACATGTTTCATCAAAGTGCTCACAAGCGTCTCCTCCATCAGTTCGGACTTGATACAGGAGGTCTCTTCATTTAGAGACTCGATGGCAACCACGCTTCATGAGGTAAACCTTATACTTGTTTGTGGTTAAGATGAAATGATCTAAGAAGTGTTCTTGGATCATGTGGTTTCATCGTGTTTACAATTTTTAAATTCCGCTGCCCCGGAGCTACTAGTGTGACTAGTCGTTCCCGATCGCATACGATACGATCCACACGCTTCTGTGACGCGCTTGAGGATCTTCCCATATCCTTCAAGTATTTCTTATAAAATTTGTGGATTAATTTAGTTGCATTTAATATTTTTTACAATTAAAAACTCATCAAAAGTGTTTTGTCTATTTTGGAAAATACATAAAAATCCGTAAAACTACCCCTAAAACTTCCACCAAAATTCTTGCTTGTGTGTTTTTGTGTGTCTTATCTTCTGTAGCAATTTTGTTTTAAAAATCGTCATAAAACCATAAAAATCACAAAAGACCTAAAAACTTATAAAAATCATATAAAATTCAGGAAAAAATAAAAAATATCATTTCAATTCCTGTTTGTAGGTTTTTGTATCTATTTTGTTATAAAATTTCTCCCCATGACCTTAGGCCTTTTAAGTTATTTTAATTTATAATTTAGTCTTGGTTGTGCACTGTTTACATTTTTTGCCATTGTTTGATTTTTTATAAAATCACAAAAATATCATAAGATCCACAGAAAATTTCCAAAAACACTTTAAAATATTGATAACCCAAAAATATTTCTACTTGAATTTTTAGTGCATTTGGCGCCATAAAGAAAAATACCAAACGATTTGTGTGTGCCTTATTTCCTTTCTTCTTGATTTCATTCTTTTATTAAAAAATCAAAAAATTTGTAAAATTAAACCCATAAAAAATATGTTGTTTCATTCCTGAATTGCGACTACTTTGTGCATTTCCATGCTCCTTGTGTTCGATCTTGTTTTCTATATTAGGTAAAAATAAATTGCGAAGACTGCTTACATTTTGTGTGCTTGATTGTTTTATCTCTTGTCTTGAGTAGTTTTTCTTCTTGTTGCTGAAAACCACCTGTGATCTAGGTCGCAACAATCCTTGATTATTTGATTTCCTAACCTGAGTCACTGGACGTGTCACCAGATATGTGGTTTACCCTCTAAAGGTGTGGATTGTGGTGTCAAAGGTTCCTTACTTATACGTGTGGATGATGGAGATGCGTTGATGAAGCTTCAATGATCTGGGGCTAAGATTAGATCGCACAGGAGATAGATGGCAGCGACTCCTCCAAATTTGATGGCTGACATTCTATCTGGAGCTCCTTCCCAGATCGAACGATGGTTTCTCTCTTCAAAGAACAGGGATAAACCCTTCCATGAGCAGTACCTGCATAGAATTAGCAAGGGGGATTAAACAATGCTTCTTGGGCCTTTATTTACGAGGATCAAAGTCGGACAGATAACATATGGTGAAGTCTGGTTATTGGTAGTGGATGGGACCTCAGAGCTCAGATCCGGGGCAGATCTAGTGGTTACTGTGGGTCATGAAGGTGGAGAAGTATCATGGGGAAGGAAGTGGGGCATCTGGTGGAATTGGGCACAAGGGTGTCACGACGAATAATGATGGCTGGAGCTCGAAAGCTCCAGCGAAGGTTAACTTCTACATCTAAGGTAAAACAATAATTAAAACATGAAATAAATTGCAGAAATAAAAGCTACTAACTAAATCTACCTAAGAAACAAAGGAACTAACATTGAACTGTCTAGAGCCAAGAAGGTGGACCTCGACAGCAGAGCTCTCATCGGAGATGGGTGGGAACACCTCTTAAACCATGTCTCCTCATTGCAAAATGCTGGGAGAGCCTCATATCGTGATGCTCAAGCCCTTGGGTGCAAAATGAGGGGCTGAAGTGGGGAAAATTAGAACTAAAATGCAAAAATGGGAAAGGAGGAAGTTATATACAAGCGAGTGAATGGGAGGACTTTGCCTAGGGTTTACATGTAGATCGAGAGCACTCGGTCCTAGGCAAGGAGTCGACAAGGATCAAGGATGACTAGTGATCTTATGAAGGATGTACAATACCTCGAGCAATGTATCATGGAGGAGAAATTCGAAAAGAGAGGAGTGTAGGCACTCTGACATGGCTAGGGCACGTGTCAGAGAAGTTGACCTACAGTCAACGAATGGCAACTCCCCGTTGGTCCAATTGGGACCGCTAAAGGACAAAACTACTTCAAAAATAAACAATTAAAAATAAAATAATAAATGAATTAACTAAATAAAATGCATAAATAAAAAGTGATTATTATTTTATGAGTATTTTAATACAATTTTTATTTATTTTACGGATTTATTTATTGTAAGTTACTTTCTACAAGTAAAAGTATAGGTATATTTATGTATATATATTGTATATTTTAATTTTGTTTTGTATTTTAAAATTTATTATTTTATAAACCTAATTTATATATTTATAACCTATTTTAATACCCTTAAATAAATTTTTATTTTATTTTTCCTGATGTTATTTGTACGCTTAAATAAATATGGATATTAATTATATAGATACATATATAGTATGTTCATTTATGCATATTAGTATGATATTTTATTTTATTATTTTCTTTATAGTTTTTTTTGTATTCTAGATGTGTAAAAGCACTATAAATAATATTTACAAATTTTATAAAAAATAAAATAATGAAAAATATAGTGAAAAAATACAATAAATATTTTATTCAGGGATATTGTATAATAGGGGTCAAAAACCTATCTTTGGCATCTTAACTCCATATCAAGTGAAACCTTCATTTAATATTTAATAAAAAGTTATATACAATTAAATTTAATTTTAATGCATTTTGAGTTCATATGGAGAAGATATGGGTACGAGAAGTTTGGGTTCTGGCTTTTTTTTCTAAGTGTAGGGTGTATAATTTGTATTATTTTTGTGTGAAGTAGAATTTTATTTTCTATGTATATATATCTAAAACTTTCATGTACAAAGTTTCTTTATTAGAGGTATGAATAATAGATGATAAAATAGGTCCCAAAATTAAATGGGTTTCTTTTATTTATTGACCCTTATCTCCACTCTACTTTATTCCTTGTCGACCCAGTCATCATGATGCTTAGCTCTCGGGGTTTAGTGTCATAAAATACCTTTGGCATTTAATTTCCTTTCCTTTTATTTTCTTTATTCTTTTATTTATGGCTTTAAATACAATATTTATAAAATAGATAATGAATGTTAGTTAATGCAAAATAATGATATATACATGCATTTAGCTAGGGTTTAAAGGCTAAAATGAAAGAATAAAGGTGATAAAATGGAGATTCTTCATCCCCTATACTTGCATTCCTAATCCCTAGCAAACATGTATGCCTATAAGTGTAGGAAAAAAATAAAGAAAAGAAAAGAAAGAACTTGGATTCATTTTGACTTTCAAACTTGTCGTCATAAAATCAAAGTTTGGAGCTCCATCGGAACTTTGGATTTTTCATACATTCGGAACCTTATTGGGAAATGGATTTGAAGCACAACAGCCTCTAATACCCACAAGACTCTGCCCAAGTCTCCTCAATACTTAGGTAAGAATAAGTCAACTCATACGAAAACCCTTATGACTATGAATCTATCTTGTACAGTGTCAGTGATATGTATGTCTCTTCGGCTGAAGCAGTAAAATCCAGTCTTCTCCAACATGGTGACCCTAATTCCCATATCCAATGATTCTTTCCTCAAGAAGAGGGGAATTCCCTTATAAATTCAAGTGCAGTTGGCTCAAGAAGAGGAGGTGCAAAGAGGAATGGACGGTAGCCAGTGTAGCTACCTATCCTAGGATGTTTGACCAGTGCAGCCAAGTCATTCCGCTGTAGGCTCACATACATGTTACTTTGAAGATATGATGAATCTCTATTTCATCATCTTTATTCTATCATTTTCTATTAAAACCCCTAGTAAATGTGCGTAAATAGGCCTAATTCATGCATTTTATCATTCATGCATAGTTGTGTAAATAGTGTATAAAATATGGTTTTAAAAATAGAAAATTATAGAATAAAGAAAATAAAATAAAAAATATATATTTAAAATATTTTATGACCCTAAATCCCGAGACCTAGGCATCTCTATCACTAGGTTGACTAGGAATAAAGTAGGGGGGATAAGGGCTAAAACACAATAAAAATCCCTTTTAGTAAATTCATTATTCATTCATTTTGGGACCTATTTTTCATTCCACCTTTTATACTTCAAATAAAGAAATTTTGTACATGAAAGTTGTAGATAATTAAATACAAAAAAAATACAAAATTGATTTCATTCAAAAATAATATAGAGTGTACAAAATATGATCTGAATAAGTTTCCAAAATCCGAACTTCCCAAACACATATCTCTCAAATAAAAACTCAAAACATATCAAAATAACTGTATATAACTTTTAATAAGATATTTAATGAATGTGGTTTCATATTTTTTGGAGTTACAGTTTGAAAGTTAGGTTTTGGACCCCTATTGTATACTTGTAATGATTAAAATATTCATTTTATTTATTACTCATTAATTTTATAATTTTATATTTTTATAATTTTGTAAATAATATTTATAATACATGTGTATATTAAAACAATAATAAAACATGAAAGGAAATATTGAAATAAAATACTTCTATAAAACATATAGATGAAATACCTATATCTAGACCTATGGAATTAATATAACTATTTATTTAGTTATATATATTACTTCAAAAACTTAAAATAAAAATATATTTGAGTATATAAAATTAAGTTATAAATATATAAAATAATAAACAAAATTTATAAAATTAAAGAATAAAATAAAAATAAAACATTAAAATATATAGATGAATATACCTATATATAGCCTTTAAAAGGGAGCTCGTAATTCCAAACCTCGAAAAAAGAAATAAAAATCATCGAAAAATACTTCATGAAATAAAAAGAATTTTTTATTTAATAACTTAAAATTAATAAAATAGTTTTTTATTTTTAATCTATTTTACCAATCTTTTTTCTGTGGGTTTTTCCTGGTTGGTCCACGTGGACCAACCAGGGGGTGCAGAGGTCAACTCTCTAACCCACCCTGCATCTATGTCAGAATCTCATTTTTTGCTGAGAATCGTGATTTTTTGTAGACCACATCTTTCATCCTTTCATGTCGATGTCTTCACAACTTTTTCTTCTCGTAGCATGAGCTTACACGCCCAAGCTTCTTCTCGGGGATTGATCCATTGATCTGCGAGATCTCTCTCGTCCTTTAGACTCACTCATCAACATGCATAAGACCACCTTCGACTTTCCATGGACTTTTGATCACTCTTCCGCCTTCCAACCCTAGACCTGGAAGCCTAATAATCCTCCTGGTGACAGCAAGAGTTGATTGCATCCTTCGGGAGGCCACGAGGGCGTTGAATCGAGTTGATCCAGCGTTGGAGTAGTGTCACTGGTGCTTGCCACTGGCATCACCTCGATGAGCTTTACTTTCTTCTATTGTGTTCCTTTAAACCCTTAGGATACCAGTAGTTGATCCTAGCACATCTTTATCATCGATTTCATCCAAAACATCACGAAATCCTCTCGATCTATACTGGACGAGCTTCGTGTTATGCCGGTCAACGTCGATCATCATCATCACCCATTCACCGTCTCTAATAAGGCCTCCAGCCCCCCGTTGTTTTTGCACTAACCCCCTGCAGGATCTGGAGACCAAAGGACGTCTTTTGACGTTGAATTTTTGCAATGTCGGAGGCACCTGGAGCTCCTGCTCGTCCTTGCGCCCGTGCAGCGTCCCTTGAACTCTAGTGCCCCTTCTGGAGTGGCCATCTGGTGCAGAGGATCCTTGGCTCCATTTTGCCCCTATCCCTAACGTACCTGATGATCAAAAGATCCCAGGCGAACCGGTCGAAGCTCGACATCGACGAGTTCTTGGCTGGTTCTTCCAGAGGAACTCCCAGCCGTACAATCTTTTCGCTACGCTAGACATTACATAAGCTGTTAGATCTTGCATCTTTCAACTGTTTGATCGCCATGGGGTGATATTATCTCAACTGCAGAAGCCGAAGCATCATCACGCGCCCCTGTGATGACATGTGGATAAGTGAAGGAAGTTGCGTCGTTCGATCGCCCGCTTGACTGAGTCTTTTGCATTTTTCTCCCTGATTATTTTTTCATTTAATTAATAGCATTGAATCTTTCATCTGCTCTTATATAGTTTGCGTAATATTTGCAGCAACACCCCCTCACTTTCGTATATTTGTATCGGGGTCCGAGCCACATCACCTCACGTGACGCATCATGTGAGGTGCCATTTTGCGGCCTGACCCCTTGGGGTTTTTATTATTGTTGTCGAGTCTAGGAACTATTTTACACTATTATATATTTATGGACAAAGTTCAAATCAGCCCCTGCATATATTTGGAAATTACAATTTAGTCCTAGTTAGGTGCACGTGTTTAGGCAAGCGACTTTGACATTTTTATAGGGATACCCCTTGGGGATTGGTTATTTATAATTGGTCCAGTAATTTTTTTGAGCAAGTTTAAAATTTCTGGGAAATTTACACTTTGGCCCTAGAATATTCTGCTATTTACAAAAAATACCCTTGCTAGTAATGTATTTCTCTTTGTTGTCTCTATTTATTTCATACATCTATAAAACTCTAAAAAATCCCCAAAAATAGACTTAAGATCTATTGCAACAATTTTCCACGACATATTTTTATTTTGTTTTTGAAGCCTTTTATTATTTATAAAAAATCAAATATATGCATTTTTGCCCCATTTTGCATTAGAAAATACATAACAATTATAAAACCTTTCTAAAAAAATCAAAAAATATATTTAGTATTTATTTAAGTATTTTACAACTTCAGATAAAAATGGACTAAAAATTATAAAATAAAACTCATAAAAATTGCAAACCCCCTAAAAACTTTATAAAAATATAAAAATATAATCTATGTTCCTGAATTTTCTCTATTATATTAGATTATTTTGAAATTAATTTTGAGGATTTTGAATACTCTTTGATATTTTTCATCTCCAATTTAATTTTGGCTACATATTTTATTACATGAATTGGATATTTTTTACTTTAAAAATACCAAAAAAATAGCAAAAATATAAAAATGAAAAAAAAAACACCAGAAATATATAAAAAACATTAAAATAGTTTATTTCATGTATTTTGCTTATTTATACCAATTTTTATCTATATAGTATCTCTCTCTCACCTCTCTTGTATATATATATTCTATATAATTTAATATCCTCTTGAAACGAAAAAGAAAATATAAAAATATAAAATATAAAAAGAAAATACAACACCAGAAAATTAAAATTAAAAATATAAAATATAAAATAAATAATATAAAATATAAAACCCACAAAAATGTAACTTTACTATGTGTTTAAGAAGATATTTGGTGCTTGACTTCTATCTTGCATGCTCTACTCCTTTGCTTCTTGTGATCGACCCCTACATGCTTGCCACTATACAATCTTAGTAGGTATAATAATTTTAACTCTTCCTTTTAATTGCTTAATTACTTGTGTGGGTTAATTATTGAATAACGAGAGGATTCGAGTAGTTGCCTCAACGACAGTGAGCCTGAATTGTCAGGCCCTTACTTAGCGACTCCCATCTAATCGTTTTTTAAATGGCACCGTTATCGGGGAGCATCCGCTTGTAGAGTAGATTTTTCTCTCTTCACTTGCTTAGCCATTTTTTATTACCTCTCTTTATTTGATTATTAATTTTGAACTGCCCAACATCTCTTTCTTGTCTTTTTGTGAGGGACCACGAACCAAGGAGGATCGCCTAGGTGACTCTACGCAACCTTGGGAAGCGGAGTCAGCTATTCTACCCTAGCCGACAAGAGAGAGCAGGAGGCTCTTGAGATAGAGAGAGAGGATAGTTTAGGATTTTTAATTTTTGGTGAGATAGATATTCATTTGACTATTAACTTGTAATAATACAGGGACTTTCGACTTTGGACACTCGGGCCCTATTTCCAAGTGTTTGTTCACTCGGGGGCTCACTGCAGTTTTTGATGGATTTCATCGCCTATTTCATATTATTTCCCAATTTTGGTTTTCTTTATTTTGTGGAATGAACCATTAGTTTTTAGGCTTGCTTGATCGTGTAGTCTAAGGACAAACACCTAAAAACCATTACATGTACATATAGTCTTTACGTTTGTATTTAGAAATTAATTAAATTGCTTGACACTTTGTTTGAAACTGCGCGCCGTGAGAGCCCTCCATATAGCGCTTGCAGGACCAATTGTAGTGGGCACCGAGGAGGCTCCAAGATCGGACTTTAGGTTTCGCACTTCGTGTTTTGCATTTGGTTCTTCACGCTAGCAATTGCCTGCTTAGGACGATTTCCGTGTGCAAATTGGCATTTAGTATAAGTTTATAAATTCTTGTTTTGCATCCTGCATGGAGAGAGTTGGGAAGCACTGTAAGTCTTCTAAATGAGCATTCATCATTTAGGCACTAAGGTGAGATTTCCATCTTAGTGTCGCCTTGCATTGCTTTTCCAACCTTCTCCCTCTGTTTTTGGATCAATTAGGAATC
The DNA here is from genome assembly GCA_037367405.1 of Ottelia alismoides. Lineage (NCBI taxonomy): Eukaryota > Viridiplantae > Streptophyta > Magnoliopsida > Alismatales > Hydrocharitaceae > Ottelia > Ottelia alismoides. Next base: position 2,628,913 of record JAZKJV010000416.1, read on the forward strand.
AAAGAAAATACAAAAACATTAGGTACTTGTATTGAATCCACTCAAAACAAGTGATAACACAAAAAAATTTAAAAAGGGGCTGTTAAAAATACTTGACCTAAATAAAATGGATTAATTGGACTCATTGCTTTGGGTGAGAAAAGCCCTCATTTTTTTTCAGGTTGCATTGGAAGGTCTCTTCCCAGTGAGAGAGAGGTTTCGTAAGGATTAGAGCCCAAAACTTAGTCTGTGGATGCCTTCTGTATCACCTGGATTTCTGAAGTATTGGCGCTTCTATCGTATGTGGACGAGTAGGTCTTGGTCGGAAATGATGCTCTCTGTTGTGTAGAGCATCAACCTCGTCTGAAGTATCGAGCATAGGTCACGCCCTGATGGGGGTATCTATTTCATCGTCTTGCATCCGAGTAGTTCTTGCACGCTCACGGGTAATTCTGTTGCGAGCGAGTTCTAAAGTATTGGTTTCACCTATCGGCTTCCTCCCTCTATTTCTTTGGCTGAGTAGGGATCCATGAAGGGTTACAAGGACCTTAAAAAGTGCAGACTATATGTTACAAAGGAGGAGAACAAGTACGGAATACTCTTCCAACAGTGCTCTCTCTCCTATAGGCGTAGTGCTCTAAGGACTCGTAAAAAGATAAATTGCTTGAATTCAGATCTAAAAACAACAAAGATAATTGCCAAACATTCACGGCTTCACGAGTCGAGTTGTCAATCCATTGTTTTGAGGTTTGATTGATTAGTCTTATTAAGGTCAAGATCAAAAGTATCATGCATTAGAGCAACTTTGCTCTTCTCCCCATTTGACCCTTGCACATTGTGAGCCTTCTACTGTTTTACGCTCCTTTTATTCCTTGCTTGCCTCTGTACTCTTCATCCATAATCCATCCCTTTTGACCCTCTTAAGATGTCGTCACACGGTTGGTTTAGTCAGGATCCCGCCAACGCCCACATCGATTCTGTGCCACCAACATCTCCAATAAGGAGGGGTGATCTCCAAGAAGTTAGCTCGGATCTCGCAAACTTCTACTTGGACTCCCCCATTCTCTCTTCCTTCAACACTTGTCTTTATCTAATAAATCCATTGTTCGGGATGGACTCACAACCCAAATTAGCTCTTCCCCCACAAATAAATCGGGATTACTCTTGTCCCAGAATTAACCCCATGTGGACGGAGATTGATTTCAGTCAATATCCTATGCTCCGTTCACAGCACTCTTGGATTGACCATAATTCCAGACTCATCTCAGCATATGTGTTTAGAAGGAAATTGATCAGGGTTTACTCCATCATACAGATTCTCAACCTGATTACGAAGCCAAGATTTAATTTGATTTTGAGATGGATCCAAAGGGAAGAGGAAAGGGTCTGCAGCCCCAGCTAGCCGAACAAGCAGATCAGGGGGAAGGACAATATACTACACAAAATGAGGTCAACAGTAAGTTGCTCGCTTCCATCCAGGCTATCCAACAATAACTGACTAAGCAGGCTCTGGCCCAAACAACATTCCAAGATATGTTTAATGACTTAAGGAGGAGGGTCGATGAGAGAAATGATAGAAGGGAGGGTGAACTAGAACATGAATATGAACCAAATCATGGAGGTGCAGGAGACGAATTTTCCGTTGGTGGACCCTATTTCGAGAGAAGGGAGGAAGGACCACTGATGAATCCACATTTCATCATCTTTATTCTATCATTTTGGCACCTAAAACCCTAGCAAATGCCTGTAAATAGCCTTAAATCAAGCATCGTAGCATTCATGCATGTGCATCTCAACAGTGTGTAAATTACTGTAATTAAGGCCAAAATTATAGAATAAATAAAGAAAAGAAAAAGAATAAAATATTGTAGATATTTTATGACCCAAAACCCCCGAGACCTAGGCATCTTGATGAATAGGTCGACAAGGAATAAAGTAGGGGGAGATAAGGTCAGAAACACAGATAAAACACCTATACATTATATTCATTCTTTATTCATTTTGGGACCTATTTTTGGTTCCACCTTTTATACACCAAATAAAGAAACTCTGTACATGAAAGTTGTAGATAAATTAGTAAAGAAAAATACAAAATTAATTTCACAAAAAAATAATGTACAGATAAAAAGTTATGGTCTGAATAAGAATCCAGAATCCCAACTTCCCAGACCCGTATCTCACAACTGTCAACTCCAAATGCAGCATACTCACCTTTAATTGTATATAGAATAAAATAAACTATTTAGTGGTGGTGGTTTCGCATTTGGCGGAGCTACGGTTTGAAAGTTGACTTTTGGACCCACATTGTATACTTGTACATATTAAAATATTCAATTTATTCTTTATTATTTACTCATTTTTATACTTTTATAATGTTGTAAATAATACTTATAATAATTATGTACATTAAAAGAAGAATAAAAACCTAAATAAAAACAAAAATAAAAATACTTGTATATGTGCAATACATAGATACATACCTATACTCATACCAATACAAAACATACTTATATTTTATACAAAATATATCAGAAAATTAAAATAAAAATATACTTGTGTATATAAAAGTATTTTATAATCTTAGAAAATAATAAACAAAAATAAGTAAATTAAAAATACAAAATAAAAATAAAAGTATTAAAATACATAGGTAATATACCTATATAAGGCTAAAAAGTGAACTTGTAGAAATATGTATCATAAAAATAAATAAAAATCATAATAAAATACTACGTAAAATAACAAATAATTTTCATTTTATAACTTTAATTTAATTCGACTTATTTCTATTTTTAAATGAATTAATAAAACATTTTTATTCTCTTTCTCCTGGTTGGTCCACGTGGACCAACCAGGAGCTTGCGACTGTTGACCGGCGGGTCAACAGTCTGTCTTCTTCCTCCCAGCCCGTAGCGTGCGACGTTTTCCCCCTGTCTTCGCGCCTTTTTCGAGGCCACGCCGCTCATCCTCTGCGGCCGCCTCCTTCACAAAATCTCCTCCTCGATCCATCACCTCCATCGCCATCTCCTCAAATCCACCCAGATCTTCTTCCTCCACCCGTGATCTCCCCTCGAAGTCACGCCCTCGCCACACTTCAAATACAAACCCCCCTCTTCCTTTCCTCGGTTGAGTCCCCTTGGTCCACCCCTCTCCGCCTCTCTTGTGCTCCAGGTCTTGCCGGAGGTGACAGCTCCGCCGCGAGCCTCTCAGCCAGGGCGTCCGAGGTCGAGGACGACTCCAGCACCTCCGCCAATCACCGGCGTCGAGGTAGTCTTTTTCCTCTGGCTCCGGCCATCGAGGGCCTCCATCCCGCTATTTCTTTACTGCATTTTATTCCTGTTAGTCTAAGCGTTAAAAACCCCCAAAAAAATCGAAGTTCCATCGCCTATCGCGCTCGATCCTCCATCCTCGCCGGAGCGCAACTCCGGCCGAACTCCACCCCTTCGTTCAACGCCACCTCGTCGCCACCGCGGGGTCCAGGCAACTTGCACTGGACCCTCTCACCTTGTTTTGCAGGTCAAAGCGCAGTCAACGCACCTGGAGGGCCATTTTGAGCCTTCGCCGGAGATACCTGGAGCGTGGAGCTCCGCCGCCTTCGCGCCAGCGCCTCGACGCCTCTCCGGCGAATCCGAGCCGTCCAATCAATAGCCGGACCTCCCAGGAGTCTTCTGGTCGATTTTGAGCCCACGCTGAAGCCGGAGACCCGAGATCGGGAGCTGGGAAGTTCGCCTCGCCGGCGAGCGTCCCTGTTCTTCCTCGTTGCCTCCCCACCGTTCGATCAAAAGCCCGCTCCAGACCGTTTGTCAGCCGTTAGATCTTGGCACGCGTCGTCCGTTGATCTTCTGCCAGATCTGATCTCCACCGCTGATCTCCGAAGCGTCGTCAGCCGTTCATCAAGCGCCACGTGTCTAAGTGGCTTCTTCTCCGCCGTTCGATCGCGCGTCAAGGGTAATTTTGCGAGATACCCCCGCGCATTTTGTAATTTTCATTTAGTCCATAAACTTTAATCTGTAGTTTAAATATTTCTGTAATAATTGCAAGTAGACCCCTGTAGTTTTCTTATTTGCAGTTCGGTCCAATCCACGTCACCTCACGTGCCCGTGCGCGTGAGGGGACTGGGTATTTTGCAAGGACCTCCCTGGGGTTTATTTATTTCGTTTTAGTCCTTGAACATTTCTGTTAAGTTGTAATATTTTGGAAAAATTGCATTGAACCCCCCTGAGCTTTGTAATATTGCAAAAATACCCCTCCCAGGCGCGTGCAAGTCACGCGTCCTGTGGGTAAATTGCAGATATACCCTTGCGGGTTTGGATATTTATGTTTCATCCTTGGAATGCAAGTTTCAGAGTAATATTTTGTGGAAAAATTGCATGTTTGCCCCTGGAAGTTTCACTATTTGCATGTATGCCCTTGCCAGCACTGTTTGATGATTGGAGTCTTGTTCTAATTAATTAAAATATCCTTTTAACTCCAAAAATTCCACAAAAATAGGGTTAAGCTACTGGATGCATATACTTTAACGCCCTATATTTAGTTTTTGATTTTATTTTATTTTCATATTTATTAAAAATCAAAAACTCCCTATTTGTGCACTGTCTAGACTAGAAAATACCAAAAAAATATTAAAACACCTCCAAAAATCCCAAAAAAATTAAAGTGTCTATTTTATCCTATTTTAGTGTCAGTCCAAAAATCATTAAAAATCTCAAAAGAAAAACACTAAAAATTGAGAAATACTTAAAGACTTCAAAAAAAATATAGAAAATAGTAGAAAAACCCAAAAATTGCAAACTCAGCTTCTGTTTCTTCCTTATTTTGTTACTTTTATTAGAAAAATAGTGTGAAATATTTTTGCTACTGGTTGCTATTTTTAACTTGCATTTTTGTCACAGCCAGCCCTTATTTCCACTGTTTGCCTTATTTCAGACTTTAAAAATACCAAAAACATCTTGAAAAATCCCCAAAAATCATAAAAACAGTAAAAAACCTTAAAAATACCAAAAACATTTATTTTCTGAATTTTGGAGCATTTTTGTGCATTTTTATAAATATTTCACTTTGCCTTGTCTTATATTGCCTTTACTTTCGAATAAAAAAAATAGAAAAATATAAAATATAAAATATAAAAATCAGAAAATCAAAAATCAAATACAAAATTAAAAATCAAATAAAAAAAATTAAAAAAATTAAAAACCCACAAAAATAGTAGTTGATTGCTTGCTTAGTGTAGACACATCACACACTCACTCACTTGTGCATTCATTTGCTTAAGCTACACTGTTTGCTCCCTGTGTTCGAACTCTCTGCATACTTGCCCTTTACATCTTTTGTGCAGAGTTAAAAATAAATCTTAACTCACACCTGTTTTTCATTGCTTGATTTGCTTGTGGGTTATTTGTTGATTAAACCAGGATTTTGTAGTGGTTAAGACACCGACTGTTGACTCGCCTTGTGAGTCAATACAACCGCTCTCGATCCCGTGTTTATCAAATGGCGCCGTTGCCGGGGAACAACAGCGAGTAGTTTATTTCTTTATTGATTGTGTGTTGAGTGTTTACCATAGCTGCATTTACCTCTCTTACACTCTTAGTATATTTTGATTGAGCTTTCTGACCATTCTCTTTTCTTGCCTTCTTGCGAGGGACCGCGGAGCAAGGCGGATCGCCTAGGTGACCCGAAGCAACCTTGGGACGCGGAGCCGGCTATTCTTTAGCCAAGCCGGCAGTAGAGAGCAGGAGGAGTGAGATTGAGTGGTAGACTAGCTTGCATTTATTTTTGTGAGAGAGTGATTCATTTAAATTGTAATAATACAGGTACCTTGGACACTTGAACATTCGGGCCTAATTTCCGGGTGTTTGTTCACCCGGGGGCTCACCGCGGTTTTTATCGTGTTTTGACCGCTTGTCATTTTCCGGTTTTGTGTTTATTTTTCATTTTCTTTTGTGGATTGAGCTCCTAGATCTAGGTCCTGCTTGACTCGAGTAGAATAGGTCCAAACACCTAAGAATCTTTGCATGTTCCTATAGATACGTTTTGGACTTAGACTAATTAAACAGTTGGTTATCCACTTTTGATCCACGCGCCGTGAGCGAGCCCCATCAAGCGCTACTCCTGAACTCGAGTGTGTCGAGAAGAGGAGGGGTGAGCCAAGACCGGACACTCGGATTAGGAGGTGATAATCAACTTGTGGTTCTTCACGCTAGCAGTTGCCTAATCTAGGACGATTTCCGTATGCATACCGGCATGTAGTTTAGGTTTATAAATTTCTGCTTTGCATCCCGCATGGAGAGAGCTGGGATTCACTGTAAGTCTTCTTACTTTGCACGCATCATTTAGGCACAAAGGTGAGATCTCCATCTTTGTGTCGACTTGCACAGCTTTTCCGACTCTATTCTCCCTCTGTTTTTGGACAAAGTAGGATAAAAAAAAATACAAAAACGTTAGGCGCTTGTTTGAATTGACTCAAAAGAAGCGATAACACCAAAAAAATTAAAAAAGGGACTGCTAAGAAAACTTGACCAAAATAAAAAAGGTAATTGGATTCATTGCTTGGGGTGAGTAATACCCTCACTTGTATTCAGGTTGCATGGGAAGGTCTCCTTCCAAGTGAGGTGAGCGCTTCGTAAGGATTAGAGCCAAAAAACCCAGCTTGTGGCTGCCTTGTGTATCGCCTGGATTTCCGAAGTATTGGCGCTTCTATCGTACGTAGACGAGTAGGGCTTGGTCAACATTGGTGACTCTCTATTGTGAGAGCATCGACCTTGTCCGAAGTATCGAGCATAGGCCACGCCTTCACGGGGGTGTCTGTCTCATCGTCTTGCGTCCGAGTAGGTTCTTGCACGCTCACGGGTGATTCCGTTGCGAGCGAGTTCCGAAGTATCAGTTTCGCCTATTGGCTTCCTCTCTTATTCTTTGGCTGAGTAGGGATCCAGGAAGGGTTACAAGGACCTCAACTGCACAAGCTACAGGTTACACAGGAGGAGGACAAGTACGGGATACTTTTCTGGCAGTACTCTCTCTCCTATAGGCGTAGCGTTCTAAGGACTCGTTAAAAGATAAATATCTGAATCAAGTTAAAACTGAAAAGATAAAAGCCGAACCTTCACGGCTTCATGTGTTGAGTTGGTGAACTTACCCTTGCTTTGCGTTTGGTTGCTAGATTTGTTCAGGTCAAGATCAAAAACACAGCACAATTGTGCGCAATTTTGTTGCATCTTACTCTTATTCTTCTTCTTCTCTTACCTTCCCTCTACTCTTCTTAATAATCAAGATGATGGGACGGAGATCTCTTAGGCCGACCCTGTCGGCACCGCTATCCCGCACTCCCCCTTATTCATCTAGGACTACCTCAGAGAGTCCGCTCTCCGAGCCTGAGTATACGTCCGCCCTGTTCCCCCTCGACCATTCTTCCCATTCTCCCTCTCTCAGTCCAATTATTTTAGATTTCAGTGCATCACAGAGTTCAGATCATTCTACAGCACCTGAGATGGCCTCTTTTGCTTTTACAGAAGATCCAGTCATGTCGGACAGAGGCGAGCATGAAGATGATCATGAGCACCCGCCATTCGTATTCGATCAGGCAACCATCAACAATTCATTGTTAGCATCCCTGGAAACCATGCAGAGACAGATCCGAGACCAGGGGACATTTATGGGTGATCTGATGCGTGAGATAGCGCAGATGAGAGAAGACCGTGCTGGTGGAGGAGGAGGAGGACCCGATGCAGGAGGAGACAATCCAGGCGGCGAGAGACCGCCACAGACTATCATGAGGGAATTGCACAACCCAGCCGCATCCCTCACTCACCGATGGATTCGACTCCCACCCATCCACGGAGATTTCGAGCTTCGGCCCCACACTATCCAGCTGCTACCCAAATTCCATGGGTTGCCGACCGAAGAGCCGCACCTCCACCTCCAAGAATTCGAGATGATTTGCAGCACCATCCATGATCGGTTGACGACCGAGGACACAATCAAGATGATCGCCTTTCCATTCTCTTTGGTTGACAGAGCCGCATATTGGCTCAAACACCTTGGGCGATTCGTCGACACATGGGCAGATCTCCGGACCGTATTCCTGAAGAAGTACTATCCTCTCGGTCGGACCAACGCAGCTCGAGCCATGATCAGCAACTTCGTCATGATCCCAAATGAACAGTTCCATGAAGCCTGGGATCGATTCAGAGAGCTCATCGACCGGTGTCCCCACCATGATATCTCCAAGCCCAATCTCGTTCAGAGTTTCTTTTGCGGGCTGACACCGGAGCTGCAGGGGCTAGTGAACGCCTCTTGCGGTGGGTCTTATTTCTCCAAGGGGGAGGACGACGTCTGGGCCATCTATGAAGGTATGGCAGAAAACTCCACCGTGATGACCCAGGCCCGAGTCTATACACAGCAGAAGCCCCCGCAAGGAGCGGGATCATTTCAGAGGATCGCTCGCATCGATGCCGGTCCCAACATAGTGTCGGTAGCCGCAGCCCAAGCCGAATCAGTCGCAGCCGACATGGGCATCATCAGTGAAAAGCTGGACCGCATGGAGATCCTTGAGAAGAAACAAAATCAAGGCATGGCCCAGATGGACCAGATTGCCAAAACCATGAGTGACCTCAAAACTCAAATGTTGTGCATTCAGGAGGCCCAATCTCACTCCCAACAGCCTCCCAGGTCACAGGTTGCTTCCCGCAGCAGCAACCCCAACCAGGCCTCTGCCTCATACCGTCAGGTGAACCATATTCAGGCAGAGTCGGTTCCCTTGCTGCAGTACCATCCAGAGCAACCGCCATCTTCGGACACGCAGATGGTGGTCTATCAGCCGGAGCAACCACTGGCAGTTCTACCTCCACCCTCCTTTGAGCAGGAACCATTGATGGAAGTCAATGGGATTTGGTACGACCGGTACCCTCAGCCCGCAATTCGTCGGGATCACCCCGGATTCCGTTGGGGCAACGGTGGATCCTCTTCCCAGCAGCAGAACCCTGCCCAAGGCCAGCAGAACAGCCAGCCGCAGCAACACCAGCAGCCCCAGTATGCCCAACCGCAGCAATATCACAGTGGTCCTCATCCCAACTATCAGGGACAGCAGTGGAGGCAGCGCCAGCCGCCTCAGCATTTTCAAAATCACCCGCCAAACCAGAATTATCCGTACCAGCAGCAGCAGCCTCGTTTCCAGCAGGGAAACTCATCCGGTTCTCAGCACCACTCCTTTGAGAACCCCGCTCTTGATGATCTTTCCCGCTTGCTTTCTGAACAGCAAGCCTCCTTCAGGCAAGAAATGGATGAATTCCGGCAGGAAATGAGGGAGATAATCAAAGGCAAAGCCGCCATACCAGCTCAGATCGAACCAAACCCTAATAATTTCAAAAGAAAGCCTGAGCAGGTAGAGTTTACAGAGGATGCCCTTCCTAGTGACTATGAGAATGACATGACATATTTCTATTATGATGCTGATTTTGTTACTACTAGGAGCGGTAGGAAGCCAGCCGGCGGCGTCTCTTCTGAGCGACAGCCCGATGCAGCACCAGGAGCGCCAGAAGAGCAGACAAGCGGTGTTGATGCCGCGAATGATAATATAGAAGACGGTGGTGCTGATGCCACCAATGATGGAATCCAAGACGACGGTGCTGATGCCGTCGTGATACCAGATGAAGACGGTGGTCCTGATGCCACCATTTTTGATGTAGAACCAGAGGGCGGTGCTGATGCCGCAGAATCAGGTGTCGGTGGTAGTGCTAAGGCCACCACTTCTACTTTTGCTGAACCTCCAGTTGTGGTGCCACCACATTTTGTATCATTGGACTGTGATCAAAACAAAAACAACAAAAATATGAATAAAGGAAAGGTTTCTGTTCAAATTACGGATCCATATGTATTGAATGATGATGTTGGTATGGATTCCCCTTCTTCACAGGCACAGGAACCGATTCCTAGACCTCCATCTGAGGAGGCCCCTACCATCCCCTTCCCAGAGGCACTTCGCCGTGCGAGGGGGGCTAAAAAAGAAAACCCCAAAAAGAACCAGGAGGTAGAGTTCGGCAACCAGATGATCGACAGATTTCACATTAGCTGACTCTACGAGAGGCATTTGAGCATATCCCTTTCTTCAAGAAGAATTTGAAAGAAACAACCACTGTCAGAAGAAAGCGGAGGCACAGAGATCAGATCCATATGCTCACACATGACACTTGCTGCACCATTCAGAACAAGTTGCCAGCCAAGAGACCAGATGCAGGAGCTCCCTATGTCAGATGCGAGATTCAAGAGCAACAGTTTGATCGTACTCTATTAGACAGCGGCTCCTCAATCAATCTCCTCCCGGCAGCCTTACTCAAGCAATTTGAGTTCGGCACTCTTCATCGAAGCAGAACAGTCCTTCAGTTTGCTGATAGGTCGATAAAGAGGCCGAAGGGGTTGTTGAAAGACGTGGTCGTTACCATTCAGGGCCTGAAATTCCCCGTGGACTTCGTTGTGTTGGACATGGAGATCCCTGAGTCGGTAACCGATGCCCCCATCATACTCGGGCGCCCATTCTTGGCCACAGCCAAGGCAGTGACCGACCATGATTGTGGGAAGGTATGCTTTCGCGTAGAGGGCGAAACCATACAAATAGAGACGATCGAGGAAACCAGAGCTAGAGAATTAGATTGCTCGGAGCAGTCAAGCGAAGCCGCATCAATGATAGAGGAAGAGCTAGACGTCCACCAGGTTCGTGATTTCGAGATGACTGATGATGAATCTAACTGGAAAGACCCTGTAGCACCGACTCTCGCCTTGCCTACCAATTCTTTGTATCTCAAGCTCATGGCAATCGAGAGCCGGGAGAGCACATTCCTGGATGAGGATACACCTGAGGCTGACAGCGTCGTGACGAGTGGTGCCGATGATTTCAATCCTTGTTCTTCTGTTTCTGATCCCTCGTATTCAGACATTGAATGGGCCTATTTTGATGATCCGTTGTCGTGTCTGACTCATTCTGAACCAGCAACCGTGACAGAGTGCGAGCCCGTACAGTACATTGATAATTCAGTCAGCCGCCTTTCGTCAGAAATTCATGCCGAGCGAGAGTTCTCTCATGCAGACCTTGTGGCATTCACACAGACATATCAGAAGCCAGATCTGCCACCTCCCAGCTGTCCTGAAAGAAAACCTCTGCCGCAATCAATGAAGTATAGATTCCTTGCGGGTGAGCCTGAAATGCACCCAGTCATTATCTCAGCAGATTTGACTGGAGAACAAGAATCTCGTCTGATGGAGGTTCTTGAAAGAAACCGCAAGGCAATCGGTTGGAATATAGCTGACCTCAAGGGGCTGAGCCCGAAGCTGTGCTCCCACCACATCTATCTCGAGGATGACGCTAAGCCATCGCGCGAATTCCAGCGACGGCTGAACCCGAATCTTCGAGAGGTTGTCATGAAAGAAATCTCAAAGTGGTGGAGTGCTGATTTCATCTATCCCATCTCCGACTCAAAATGGGTAAGTCCGTTACACGTGGTGCCCAAGAAGACGGGTATCACAACAGTTGTCAACGAGTTCGGAGAGGAGGTCGCTACCAGAGTACCAACTTCTTGGAGGGTCTGTGTGGACTACAGACGATTAAATGAGGCCACCAAGAAGGATCACTTCCCGCTGCCCTTCCTTGATCAGATTATCGAGCGGTTAGCCGGGAAGAGCCATTACTGTTTTCTTGATGGGTACTCTGGATATAATCAAGTGGCCATTGCGCCCGAAGACCAAGAGAAAACGACCTTCACCTGTCCGTTTGGGACATATGCTTTCAGACGGATGCCCTTTGGTCTATGTAACGCTCCAGCGACATTCCAAAGGTGCATGTTGTCCATCTTCTCGGACATGGTGGGTAACTGTTTAGAGGTCTTCATGGATGACTTCTCGGTCTATGGCGATGGGTTTGATGCTTGTCTTGACTGCCTAGATCGTGTGCTGAAGCGCTGCATAGAGGTCAATCTAGTCTTATCCTGGGAGAAGAGTCATTTCATGATGACTCAAGGGACGGTCCTTGGTCATATCGTCTCCAACAGAGGCATGGAGGTCGATCCGGCTAAGGTGGACATCATCAGAAAACTCAATCCGTCGTCCAATTTGCGTCAGTTACGGTCTTTTCTGGGGCATGTCGGTTTCTACCGACGGTTCATTCAGGATTTCAGTCGAATTGCCCGACCGCTCACTGACTTGCTGACCAAAGACACCGAGTTTATTGTTAATGATAAGTGTCTTGTAGCATTTGAGACTCTCAAGAGTATGGTTGTTTCAGCTCCTGTCCTTCAGCCACCCGATTGGTCTCTCCCATTCGAGATCATGACGGATGCTTCAGATTTTGCCGTTGGGGCTGTGCTTGGACAGAGGAGGGATGGATTACCGTTTGCCATTCACTACGCCAGCCGGACCTTAGATGCCGCTCAAAGGAATTACACTGTGACTGAGAAAGAGATGCTGGCCGTAGTCTTTGCTCTTGATAAGTATAGATCATATATTCTCGGATCTAGAGTGACCATTTACACCGATCATACCGCCATCCGGTATTTAATGGCTAAGAAGGATGCCAAAGCACGTCTCACCAGATGGATCCTTCTACTCCAGGAATTTGATATTGAGATTAAGGACAAGCCTGGAGTCAAGAATGTGGTGGCGGATCATCTCTCCAGATTGGAGAATCTTGAGGAATCTGAGCCCAGTGCACCTATAACCGAGACTTTTCCAGATGAGGCGATCTTGGCTGTCACCTCACTCCCATGGTATGCTGACCTTGTAAACTATCTTGTTGCTAAGACAGTCCCTCAGGGTTGGCCCAGGCAGAAACTTGAGACCTTCCTAGCTAAGGCCAAGTTTTACCATTGGGAGGATCCCGTCCTTTATCATGAAGGAGGGGATAGTATCTGGAGGAGGTGCATTCCTCAAGAAGAGCAGCATAGCGTCCTCACATACTGCCACAAGCTTGAGGCAGGAGGACATCATTCAGGAAAAAGGACAGCACAGAAGGTGCTTCAATCCGGCCTATGGTGGCCTACTCTCTTCAAGGATTCTGATGAGTTCGTGAAGAGATGTACTGATTGTCAGAAAATGGGAACCTGCGGACAGAGAGACATGATGCCCATGCAACCCATTCACTTTTGTGAGGTTTTTGATGCATGGGGAATTGATTTCATGGGCCCATTTCCTAAGAGTCAGGGATTCGAGCATATTTTGCTCGCTGTGGATTATGTCAGTCGATGGGTTGAGGCCATCCCCGCCCGAGCCGCAGATGCTAAAACCGTTTGCAAATTCTTGAGGAAAAATATCATTTCACGGTTCGGGGTACCTAGAGTTCTGATTTCTGACGGGGGGTCTCATTTCATCAATGACAAAGTTAGGGCCCTTGCTGACGAGTTCGGTATTGACCATCGGGTTGCCACTCCTTATCACCCTCAGACTAATGGTCTTGCTGAAGTATCGAATCGGGAGATAAAGACGATCTTGCAGAAAGTTGTCCGCCCAGACCAAAAGGATTGGTCACAACTTTTGGACTCGGTCCTATGGGCCTATCGGACTTCTTTCAAAAATCCATTGGGGACATCTCCTTTTCGTCTCGTCTATGGCAAGCCGTGCCATTTGCCAGTGGAAATCAAGCACAAATCTTTTTGGGCAGTTACTGAGTTGCTTTTGGATCCCGAGAGTGTAGGAGATCAGAGACGAGCAGAATTGGCAGCCCTGGAGGAACTAAGAGACACAGCCTTTTCCAACAGCCTACAGTACAAAGAAAAAGTGAAGACATGGCACGATTCGCATATCAGCCATAAACAGTTTGAGCCAAATCAGAAAGTATGGTTGTTTGATTCCAGGCTGAAATTATTCCCAGGGAAGTTGCAGAGCAAGTGGAAAGGTCCGTATGTGGTTAGGAAGGTACATGACAATGGCAGTATTGATATATCTGAACCGTCATCTTCGTCCACCTTCCGCGTCAATGGTCAACGCCTAAAGCTATATCGAGATCATGATCCGCCGACCATGGACGTTGCCCCCATTCTTTTGGTATGAAATGTATTCTTCAACTCTCATCATCTACATCTCATACATGGTGATCATTTTTATCTTCCGTTGTACAGATCATCTGTCCATATCATTCTTTCATCAAAAAGGTGCCACCCTTGTAGACAGTTTTCCTTACTTAGGACGTACTTTGTCCTAAGTATAGGGGGGTGTGCACCCCGAGTTGTTCTATTCTTTTCGATCCTCTCCATTGTCTCCTCTTGTTGTCTATACTTAGGGATATCTTACCCTAAGTATAGGGGGAGACAACCCGAGTACGATCTGTTCATTCCCACCCTTGACCCTCCCTGCGTTGTGTACAGTCTGCTATACTTAGGATTATTAGATCCTAAGTATAGGGGGGACGGTCAACTTCTCATTCATTGATTCATTGCCTCATTTCTTGATTTTTTAGACTTGTCTATACTTAGTACGAGTTATGTCTTCTCTTTTCTCTCCGATCTATGAGGACATAGCTCAAGCTAAGTATAGGGGGGTCGTATATACTACGTATATACGTTAGCATAACTCGTACTTTCGTATTTTCTTAATAATATGGCTAAAAATTCGCTAAAAATTCTTTAAAAATCCTTAATAAAAAGATGTGGTTATTCCTCACTTTCTTTTTGTATTTACTGATTAATAAATCAGGTAAAAACGTTTCTGCAAAATGTTTGAAAAATAGTTTGAAAATCTTTGTGAAAAATCTATTGAAAACTATTTGGAAAATATTTTGCTACATGTTTTCAACCTTTGTAAAAATGTGTGGTTTGTAAAAATTTCTTTTCTTTGTGTGAAATAAAATGTTTGAAAAATGATTTGCAAATGGTTTGAAAAATGGTTGCAAAAATGATTTGAAAAACCTATATATACTGTTTTGAAAACCTTTGCAAAATGATTTTCAACTGTGTGTAAAATGTTTGTAAAAATTATTTTGGACTATAGTTTTCAAAAATTGTGTGAAAAGCTTGTGTCAAATAAGTTTGAGGAATATACACATCACACCAAAATCCACTATATATATATATGTATAAAATTGACCACTTACCCTGTAAATTCTAAAATCCACTTCTTATGTATCTAAGAAGCACGCCCGTGTACATAGTTTTCGCCTTGTTTTCAGCCAACACCTTTTTGCTTTCAAAAATCCCCAAAAACATTTGCAAAATTAAAACCCAAAAACATTTGAAAAATCTTCTTGAAAAATACAAAAAAAATTGCATCTGCATATGCATCATCATCATCTTTCCAAAAATCCATAAAAAGTTCAAAATCCTTGAAAATTGCATCACAAAAATATTTTCTGCATTGCATTGCATAGCATTCGCGTTTTTCGGATTGAGTTTGATAGTTGAACAAGTCTAAGTAAAATCCGAAGATTGGAGCTTGATTGGACCTTAAAAATCTATCTAATAACAGGAACCTTATAGGAACTGAGTTTGAGGTACTTCAGGTCTAGTTGGCTTAATTCTTTGAGGATCACGGGACTTGGTTCAATGGATTCTTGACTGCCTAAGTAGAATATTTCGGAGCACACGCACGACTCTTGTTGATAATGACCTAACTTGGACACCTGCACCTTTCACATAGCTCTCCACGGATGAGGTGGTGAGGAGGCAGTTTCCTTTAGCTTGGGGTAGCATATGAGGGTAGTACTTCTAGGCGGAACCTCTCTTCTTCTTATAGTGAAGGAAGTGCACCTCAACTTGGTCTAGTGGTGATGAAGGCTAAAGACAGAAGCCGTGGGTTGCAATAAAGCTTCAAAAGAGGGATAGTCTACTGCCTCAAGAGGAAAATTTCTTGTATATGCTGCTCATGTAGATATGTTGTACAGATGCAATTGAAAAAAAAAATTGCAAAAAGAACTCCAAAAAAGTGGTGGGTCGGATTGAAAATTTAATAACCCCACCGGAGTGTATATAGTCCAATAAAGCAAAAGCTTATGGTATCCATGTTACATCTCATGAAGCTTGCAGCGGAAGACTTAGCTACACTGGCTGAGCTTCCAAAAGTCTATACTTCTTCCCCCTCTTCTTGAGCTGGTTGTACTTGAACTTAGAAGGGAATACCCCGCTTCTCGAGGAAAGAGTTGCTAGACCGAGGCATTAGAGTTACCAGGTTGGGGGAGGTTGTTTCTTTGTCACTTCTGAGGTGGAGAGCTACATATCACTTACACTGTACGAGTCAGACTCATAGTCGTAAGAGTTTGCGTATGAGTTGAAGTATTTCTGACCTGGCTATTGAGGAGACTTGAGCAGAGTTTTGGGATTCTCAAGGACTGTTGGATTTCAAACTTGGTTCTCATTAAGGTTCCGACCGCACTAAAATTCCAAAGGTCCGACTTAAGCTCCAAACTTCGATTTTGCAAAGACAAGCTCGATAATTAAACTTAATCTAATTTTCTTCTTTTTCTTTCCTTTCTTTTCTTTTTGCACTTATTGCATAAGTGTTTGCTAGGGACTAGCAAAGGTAAAGTATAGGGGGATGATGAATCCACATTTCATCATCTTTATTCTATCATTTTGGCACCTAAAACCCTAGCAAATGCCTGTAAATAGCCTTAAATCAAGCATCGTAGCATTCATGCATGTGCATCTCAACAGTGTGTAAATTACTGTAATTAAGGCCAAAATTATAGAATAAATAAAGAAAAGAAAAAGAATAAAATATTGTAGATATTTTATGACCCAAAACCCCCGAGACCTAGGCATCTTGATGAATAGGTCGACAAGGAATAAAGTAGGGGGAGATAAGGTCAGAAACACAGATAAAACACCTATACATTATATTCATTCTTTATTCATTTTGGGACCTATTTTTGGTTCCACCTTTTATACACCAAATAAAGAAACTCTGTACATGAAAGTTGTAGATAAATTAGTAAAGAAAAATACAAAATTAATTTCACAAAAAAATAATGTACAGATAAAAAGTTATGGTCTGAATAAGAATCCAGAATCCCAACTTCCCAGACCCGTATCTCACAACTGTCAACTCCAAATGCAGCATACTCACCTTTAATTGTATATAGAATAAAATAAACTATTTAGTGGTGGTGGTTTCGCATTTGGCGGAGCTACGGTTTGAAAGTTGACTTTTGGACCCACATTGTATACTTGTACATATTAAAATATTCAATTTATTCTTTATTATTTACTCATTTTTATACTTTTATAATGTTGTAAATAATACTTATAATAATTATGTACATTAAAAGAAGAATAAAAACCTAAATAAAAACAAAAATAAAAATACTTGTATATGTGCAATACATAGATACATACCTATACTCATACCAATACAAAACATACTTATATTTTATACAAAATATATCAGAAAATTAAAATAAAAATATACTTGTGTATATAAAAGTATTTTATAATCTTAGAAAATAATAAACAAAAATAAGTAAATTAAAAATACAAAATAAAAATAAAAGTATTAAAATACATAGGTAATATACCTATATAAGGCTAAAAAGTGAACTTGTAGAAATATGTATCATAAAAATAAATAAAAATCATAATAAAATACTACGTAAAATAACAAATAATTTTCATTTTATAACTTTAATTTAATTCGACTTATTTCTATTTTTAAATGAATTAATAAAACATTTTTATTCTCTTTCTCCTGGTTGGTCCACGTGGACCAACCAGGAGCTTGCGACTGTTGACCGGCGGGTCAACAGTCTGTCTTCTTCCTCCCAGCCCGTAGCGTGCGACGTTTTCCCCCTGTCTTCGCGCCTTTTTCGAGGCCACGCCGCTCATCCTCTGCGGCCGCCTCCTTCACAAAATCTCCTCCTCGATCCATCACCTCCATCGCCATCTCCTCAAATCCACCCAGATCTTCTTCCTCGACCCGTGATCTCCCCTCGAAGTCACGCCCTCGCCACACTTCAAATACGAACCCCCCTCTTCCTTTCCTCGGTTGAGTCTCCTTGGTCCACCCCTCTCCGCCTCTCTTGTGCTCCAGGTCTTGCCGGAGGTGACAGCTCCGCCGCGAGCCTCTCAGCCAGGGCGTCCGAGGTCGAGGACGACTCCAGCACCTCCGCCAATCACCGGCGTCGAGGTAGTCTTTTTCCTCTGGCTCCGGCCATCGAGGGCCTCCATCCCGCTATTTCTTTACTGCATTTTATTCCTGTTAGTCTAAGCGTTAAAAACCCCCAAAAAAATCGAAGTTCCATCGCCTATCGCGCTCGATCCTCCATCCTCGCCGGAGCGCAACTCCGGCCGAACTCCACCCCTTCGTTCAACGCCACCTCGTCGCCACCGCGGGGTCCAGGCAACTTGCCCTGGACCCTCTCACCTTGTTTTGCAGGTCAAAGCGCAGTCAACGCACCTGGAGGGCCATTTTGAGCCTTCGCCGGAGATACCTGGAGCGTGGAGCTCCGCCGCCTTCGCGCCAGCGCCTCGACGCCTCTCCGGCGAATCCGAGCCGTCCAATCAATAGCCGGACCTCCCAGGAGTCTTCTGGTCGATTTTGAGCCCACGCTGAAGCCGGAGACCCGAGATCGGGAGCTGGGAAGTTCGCCTCGCCGGCGAGCGTCCCTGTTCTTCCTCGTTGCCTCCCCACCGTTCGATCAAAAGCCCGCTCCAGACCGTTTGTCAGCCGTTAGATCTTGGCACGCGTCGTCCGTTGATCTTCTGCCAGATCTGATCTCCACCGCTGATCTCCGAAGCGTCGTCGGCCGTTCATCAAGCGCCACGTGTCTAAGTGGCTTCTTCTCCGCCGTTCGATCGCGCGTCAAGGGTAATTTTGCGAGATACCCCCGCGCATTTTGTAATTTTCATTTAGTCCATAAACTTTAATCTGTAGTTTAAATATTTCTGTAATAATTGCAAGTAGACCCCTGTAGTTTTCTTATTTGCATTTCGGTCCAATCCACGTCACCTCACGTGCCCGTGCGCGTGAGGGGACTGGGTATTTTGCAAGGACCTCCCTGGGGTTTATTTATTTCGTTTTAGTCCTTGAACATTTCTGTTAAGTTGTAATATTTTGGAAAAATTGCATTGAACCCCCCTGAGCTTTGTAATATTGCAAAAATACCCCTCCCAGGCGCGTGCAAGTCACGCGTCCTGTGGGTAAATTGCAGATATACCCTTGCGGGTTTGGATATTTATGTTTCATCCTTGGAATGCAAGTTTCAGAGTAATATTTTGTGGAAAAATTGCATGTTTGCCCCTGGAAGTTTCACTATTTGCATGTATGCCCTTGCCAGCACTGTTTGATGATTGGAGTCTTGTTCTAATTAATTAAAATATCCTTTTAACTCCAAAAATTCCACAAAAATAGGGTTAAGCTACTGGATGCATATACTTTAACGCCCTATATTTAGTTTTTGATTTTATTTTATTTTCATATTTATTAAAAATCAAAAACTCCCTATTTGTGCACTGTCTAGACTAGAAAATACCAAAAAAATATTAAAACACCTCCAAAAATCCCAAAAAAATTAAAGTGTCTATTTTATCCTATTTTAGTGTCAGTCCAAAAATCATTAAAAATCTCAAAAGAAAAACACTAAAAATTGAGAAATACTTAAAGACTTCAAAAAAAATATAGAAAATAGTAGAAAAACCCAAAAATTGCAAACTCAGCTTCTGTTTCTTCCTTATTTTGTTACTTTTATTAGAAAAATAGTGTGAAATATTTTTGCTACTGGTTGCTATTTTTAACTTGCATTTTTGTCACAGCCAGCCCTTATTTCCACTGTTTGCCTTATTTCAGACTTTAAAAATACCAAAAACATCTTGAAAAATCCCCAAAAATCATAAAAACAGTAAAAAACCTTAAAAATACCAAAAACATTTATTTTCTGAATTTTGGAGCATTTTTGTGCATTTTTATAAATATTTCACTTTGCCTTGTCTTATATTGCCTTTACTTTCCAATAAAAAAAATAGAAAAATATAAAATATAAAATATAAAAATCAGAAAATCAAAAATCAAATACAAAATTAAAAATCAAATAAAAAAATTAAAAAATTAAAAACCCACAAAAATAGTAGTTGATTGCTTGCTTAGTGTAGACACATCACACACTCACTCACTTGTGCATTCATTTGCTTAAGCTACACTGTTTGCTCCCTGTGTTCGAACTCTCTGCATACTTGCCCTTTACATCTTTTGTGCAGAGTTAAAAATAAATCTTAACTCACACCTGTTTTTCATTGCTTGATTTGCTTGTGGGTTATTTGTTGATTAAACCAGGATTTTGTAGTGGTTAAGACACCGACTGTTGACTCGCCTTGTGAGTCAATACAACCGCTCTCGATCCCGTGTTTATCAACCACCTCCGTCGAAGCTCACTTTGAAGCAAACATATAACCCTGGAGTAGGTTGCATTACCAAGTGGATTCAGATTCCACAGATCCATGCCCACTTTGAGCTAAAGCTGTAGTTTCTATCCCTACTCCCCATATTCCATGGGAACACCAACGACAGCCTTACTTCCACCTCAAGAAGTTCGGCCCCATATGTGCCACTGCTCACTACACCGGTATTCAATTGGGGGTAGTCAAGATGACTGTCTTTCCCTTCAGCCTCCAAGACAAGGCCTTGTATTGGGTCGACCACTTGGGAAAGGTAGTCACGACCTGGGAGGATCTTAAGTCTATATTCCTACAAAAATTCTACTCTCTTGGTCGCCTGAACCAGATGCGTGCCCGCATCTCCATCTCCTGCCAACAAATCCACGAGATGATCCATGAAGCGTGGGAGAGATTAAAGGAATTACAAGAACGGTGTCCCCACCATGAGATTCCCAAGACGAGTCTCGTGCAGTACTTCTTTGGTGGGCTGACACTGGAAAGCCAGAGACTCATCTATGCCACTTACGGAGGCTCGCATTTTAACTAGGATGAGGATGTTGTATGGAACATTTTTGAGGAGATGGCCGAAGGAGAGGCTACTCAGTCCTTATCACGCGCTTACATGAAGATGCCGGCTACCATTAACAAGCCTGTAAACATGGGTACCAATACCAAAGACATGGATGAGAGCTCCAACCTCAGCATTATCAGGAGCCACTTGTCTAAGGTCGACACTATTGAGAAGAGGTCATAGGACCTCGAAAAACTGTCTCTCATTGAGAAGAGAACTCAGGGCCTGGAGAAGCTCGATCTGATCTCTCAATAGTTGGAGCAGCTAGTCCGTGCTTTGAATGCCAATACTTGCAATTATGTGTCTGCCACTCCAGAGAATCATGCTGAGCAGGAGGAATCACTACAGATGCAATATCCTCAACCGAGTCTCCCGTAGCCACCACCAGTCTAGCATGTATATTACGTGCAGGTCCCGGAGCAGCCCTCGCAGCCCCAGAACCAGATGGTTGTCCATCAACCAAAGCTGCAGCTAGTTTACCTAGAGCAGTTTACTCCACCTCTGCTGCAAATTCAAGAGATTAATGATATATGGGAGCACGATCAGCAGCTGACCCGCCCCGAGGGGCACCCCTGGGTCAAAACTCGGCCAACCGACCACCTCACCAGCAGCAATAGGGAGGAAGAAACTTCCATCCCTTCCAACCTCAAAATCAGCAGCCTCAACAATATGGGAACACATGGAGGCAAGGATATCATTAGCAACAGTCAGTTTACTGTAATCAAAGCTACCCTCTACAATAACCAACTGCATCATATCACAATTCATATTCCTACTAACAGTATTCACAGTATTCTTCTCATCCTCCCCCTGCCATTTATCACAGGGTTACCAACAACAACCTACCACACATTATCAGAATCACAGGCCCCAAGGGGGCGATCCCTTGGAGGTTGCACCGGTGAGCCTGACCCTCACTTGTTTGGAGCAACTCGTCAAGAATATGGTTGAGATGACCCAGAAGATTGACGACCTGACGGCTGCCAAAACTGTCATACCTTCCCAGGTCGAGGCCAACCCGAATAATTTCAGACGCAAGAAGCATGTAGTTTGCAGTGATCTGCCCGATTCAGGTAGAAATTATTTGTTTATATCTAATGTTGTTACTCTCAGGAGCGGTAGAATGTTGCGGCCACCAACAGCTGCAAAGGGAAAGCACATTGCATCTGACGGGGAGTCATCAGTCCCGCCAACACGAGGGCCAAGCAACGTTTTTGGAGGAACACCATCTGCAGAAAATTTACAAAAAAATGAAAAAATACGAAAAGACAAAAAGATCAAAATAGCCTCGGTGGAAGCCAGCCAACATTGGAGACGCCTGAACATATTTTAGAACCAGCTCCTAACGTGAAGAATCTTGCACCTGCAACGAGTCCAACGCTAGCACTAGAAGCTGAGCCTGCAGTTTTTGGTCCACACATTGTAGATGATCATGTACCTTTTTGCCATCTACTATATCTAACAATATGGACACAATATTGAATGATCTTATTAAGGATTCTGTAAATATTCCTTTTCCTGAAGCAATGAAAGAACACAAAAAATGAAAACTTTGAAAAATGCTTTGTCCGATCCTGTCATTGTGGAAATTATCAAGAATTTGGTATTGAACAAACTATTGATGAAAGCTCCGAAGTACATGCCAGCCGTGAATAAATGATTGAAAGACGCATGTAAAAATAGGTATAGGCCTCATCCTCACAACTCTAGAAGCAAAGGTGGCAAATTCGAGAAGCACATTCTTACAATGGTCACTGTCAATGCAATAAGCAATCTCCCGGATAAGAAGGAGCACCCCTTGTGCGCTGTCAGATGTTCAATCAGGAATTCGAATGCACTTTATTGGACAACATGTCTTCTGTCAACTTAATGCCAGTCTCACTGGTCACAGAATTCAGGTTTGGACCGCTCAAGCCCACCAAGATGATCTGTAGTTCGCAGATAAATCAGTCAAGCGGCCGAGGGGCATGTTGAAGGACGTGATAGTCACAGTTCAGGAGAAGCAGTTCCCATCCGATTTTGTTGTATTAGACATGGGCGTCTCTATGCCTTTGCTCTTCACCGCAATTATACTTGGACGACCGTTCCTACGAATGGCCAATGCAGCGGTGAATTATGGCACTAGAGAAATTACTTTTGGCTCCAACATTGAAAAGATCAAAATAGAGACCCTATTTGATGCCAGGCTGTCAGAAGGAACATCTATAGCATCTGCAAGGGTGATTGATTATTCCGAAGACCGTAACCTCTTAGCCGAAATTCAAGACACCAATCTCTTTGTGGATGACAATGAGATCCATGAATTCCTCTATCCCAAGGAAGGATTGGAGAACACAGTCAAATTTCCCATTATCGATCATGATGAGACAATTGCTGGTTTACTTAAGGAGACCCGAGTGGCGATGATGTGCCTTCAAGATCAAGAGCAGATTATTGAAAAGTTCTGCGAGGAAGAGGAAATCATTGAAACATTATGTAAATTATTGAATGATGCGGCAGAACAGAGCATGGTGGATGCCAAACAAATGAAAGAATCTCCGCTAGCAATAGTAGCTGAAGTCACCCTTGAGGCAGCTCCTAGCCCGTCTGAGTTGAAACCTTTGCCCTCCAATATGAAATATGCCTTTCTTGCGGGAGAACCTAACATGTATCCGGTCATTATCAATCCTCATCTGACCGTAGCACAAGAATCTCGTCTGATGGAGGTTCTTGAATGCAACCGTAGGGTGATAGGCTGAGGAAGACAACAAACCCTCTCGAGAACTTCAGAGAGGACTCAATCCTAATCTGCGGGAGGTTGTTATGAAAGAAATACAGAAATGGTGAGATACGGGATTCATTTATCCCATCTTCGATAGTAAATGGGAGAGCCCTCTGCATGCAGTACCAAAGAAATCAGGAATCACCATTGTGAAGAACGACAAAGGAGAGGAGATCGCGACCAGAGTACCCACTTCTTGGTGAGTGTGTGTAGACTACAGAAGATTTAATATTGCCACCAAGAAGGACCGCTTTCCTTTACCCTTCATAGACCGGATTCTTGAGAGATTGGTCGCGAAGGAATACTTCTACTTCTTGGATGGATACTCTGGGTATAATAAAGTGGATATAGCTCCTGAAGACCAAGAGTAAACCACGTTCACCTATCCGTTTGGTACATACGCCTTCAGACGGATGTCGTTCGGGCTATGTAATGCCCCAGTCACATTTCAAAGATGTATGCTTGCAGTTTTTGCTGATATGGTGAGCAGCTTTCTTGAGGTCTTTATGGATGATTTTTCGATCTACGGGGAGACATTTGATCAATGTCTGGATTATTTAGACTGAGTCTTATGGAGGTGTTGCTAAGTAAATGTGGTGCTTTCGTGGGAAAAGAGGAACTTCATGGTGACCGAAGGAATTGTGTCGAGTCATGTCATTTCTAAACGTGGCATGGAGGTTAACCCTGCAAAGGTGGAGGTAATTTCTAAACTTGAGCCACCTATAACCATCAAGCAGGTCAGGTCATTCTTGGGCCATGTCATTTTTTTCCGGTGGTTTATAGAAGACTTCAGCAAATTGGCCAGAACATTGACCGAGTTTCTAGGCAAGGAGAATGATTTCATTGTAGACAACTGTGTGCCCCTCGCCTTCAATCAGCTCAAGGAACTTATCACTCAGGCTCCTGTCTTGCAGCCACTAATTTGGACTCAGCCTTTGAGATAATGATATATGCATCGGATTATGCCATTGGTGTTGTGCTCGGATTGAGGAAAGATAATGTGCCATTTGCAATTCACTATGCTCGTCGAACACTCGATGAAGCCCAGCAAAACTACATAGTCACCGAAAAGGAGCTACTAGCGGTAGTCTTTGCCTTGGATTAGTTCAGATCCTATCTCCTCGGATCCAAAGTGATCATCTACACTGATCATTTGGCCATCTAGTATTTACTGTAGAAGAAGGATGCTAAACCACGTCTTATCTGGTGGATCCTTCTCCTCCAGGAATTTGACCTTGAAATCAGAGATAAACCTAGAGTGAAAAATGTTGTGGTCGACCATTTATCCAGATTTCCCGTGCATGAATCTCCTGAGCCAAACTTACAACCGATCACAAAAACCTTCCCAGACGAGGCAATTCTGTTAGTATCCTTGCTCCCCTGGTATGCTGATACTGTGAATTATCTTGTGTCCAAGAGAACTCCATAAGATTGGCTGAAGTTAAAAGTGGACAAGTTTTTGTCTAATATACATTTTTACAAGAGGGAGGATCCATATCTATTACATGAGGGGGCAGACTATGTCTGGAGGAGGTGTATCCCTCAGGAGGAAGTTCCGAGTGTACTCGCATTATGCCATTATCGAGACTCCGGAGGACATCATTCAGGCAGACGAACGACAGCAAAGGTTCTTCAGAGTGGCCTTTGGTGGCCTACTTCATACAAGGATGCAGAAAATTATGTCAAGTGTTGTACTGACATCTAGAATATGTGTGGAACCATAGGAATGAGAGACACAATGCCCTTGAAGTTCATTCAGATATCAGACGTCTTCGACGCATGGGGCGTCGACTTTATGGGCCCATTTCCCAACAACCAGGGATATGAATACATTCTGCTTGTTGTCAACTATGTGAGCCATTGGGTGGAGGTTATTCTGGCCCGAACCGCTGACAGTCAAACAATCTGTTGCTTCTTAAGAGATAACATCATTGCACGGTTCGGGATACCCAAAATTCTCATATCAAATGGGGTAGCCATTTCATAATCTGTGAGGTGAAGAAGCTAACTCTAGAATTCTGCATAGAACATCGTGTCGCTTCACCATACCACCCACAGTTCAATGGCTTAGCTGAATGTTCAAACAGGGAGATCAAGACAATCTTACAGAAGCTTGTGCATCCAGATCGTAAGAACTGGTCTCAGTTGCTTGATTTAGTTCTTTGGGCTTACAGAACCACGTACAAGTCACCCTTGGGAATGTCTCCCTACCGCCTTGTGTATGGCAAGCCATGTCATCTACCCGTTGAGATAATTCATAAATCTTTCTGGGCCATCAACATCTATAATTTGGATTCTGAGAAAGCCGGGAAGAATCGAAAAGTGGATATGAAAAGATTTTTGGAATTCAGAGTCTATACATACCAAAATAGCCTGATGTACAAGGAGAAGGTCAACACTTGGCATGACAAGCATATTCGCCGCAAATCCTTCGAGTCGGGTCAGAAGGTGTGGTTGTTTGATGCGAAACTAAAGATATTTTCAGAACTGAAAAGCAAATGGACTGGGTTGTTTATCGTGAGGCATGTGCGTGACAATGGAAGTGTACTGATATCTAGTCTGTCAGCCGATGCACAACTATTTGTAGTCAATGGACAGCTTCTGAAACCTTACCTTGAACATGATACATTTATGTCTGTCATTGACTCTATTCAAGTGATCTATGAGGATGAGCTGAATGCTTCCGCTGCTGCGGTTGAAGGCAAAGCAAATCAAAGCATTTGTGAATGATATTTCTTCTTTTCTTCTTTTCATCTTTTCCTTCTCTCCTTTCTTATTCTACCGACAAGATGTCATCCCCTTCATCATTGCAACTCTTAGGATGCACTTTATCCTAAGTGTAGTGGGGATGTGCATCCCAAGGTATGTGCATCCTTATCTATCTGTTTCCATCTACTGATCTCTTTTCTTCTTTTCCTTTTCTATCTTCTATATCTACTGAAAAGGTGTCGCCCCTTTTTGTCAACCTTCTATACCTAGGACGTACTTTGTCATAAGTATAGGGGGGAGGGGGTGTGCATCCCGAGATCTTCTATTCTTTGGTACTCTCCACTGTCTCCTCTTCTTTTTTATACCTAGGGATATCTTACCCTAAGAATGGGGGAGACAGTCTGAGTATGATATGTTCATTCCCACCCTTGACCCTCCATGCTTTGTGTACAATCTGCTATACTTAGGATTATTTGATCCTAAGTATAGGCGGACGGTCAAATTCTCATTCGTTCATTCATTTCTCCATTCGTTTATTCTCTATACTTATCAATACTCAGTACGAGTTATGTCTTCTCTTTCTCTCTCTGATCTATGAGGACATAGCTCAAGCTAAGTATAGGGGGGACGTATATACTTCGTATATACTTTGTCCATAACTCGTACTTTCGTATATTTACTAATAAATATGGCTAATTATACCTATTAAAATTCATTAAAAACTCTTAATAAAAAGATGTTTAGTATTCCTCAAATTCTTTTTTATTTATTGATTAATAAATCAGGAGAAAATATTTTTTGCAAAATGTTTGAAAAATAGTTTGAAAATCTTTTTGAAAAGTCTTTTGAAAACTATTTGGAAAACTTTTTGTTACAACCTTTGTAAAAACATTTTTTGTTTGAAAAAAATATTTTCTTTATGTGAAATAAAAATGTTTGAAAAATGATTTGCAAATGGTTTGAAAAATGGTTGCAAAAATAATTAAAAAAATCTATATATACTGTTTGGAAAACCTTTACGAAATGATTTTCAAATGTGTGTACATGTTTGTAAAAATATTTGTGAAAATTATTTTGGACTATAGTTTCCGAAATCGTTTGAAAAACCTTTTTCAAATAAGCTTGAGGAGTGTATACATCTCACCTAAAATTCTTTACCAATATATATAGTTATATAAAATTGACCGCTTACCCCTTGTAAATTCTTAAGAATCTAATTCTTGTAAATAAAAGATGCATCCCTATGTAAATATTTTCACCTAGTTTTTGGCCAAAATCTTTTATTTTCAAAAATCCCAAAAACATTTGCAAAACTAAAAAATACTAAAAACATATGAAACAACTTTTTGAAAAATCCAAAAAATGCATATGCATCATCTTTTTCAAAAATCCATAAAAAGTTCAAAATCTTTGAAAATTACATCACAAAAATATTTTCTGCATTCTGCATAGCATTTGCAAGGCGTTAGCATTTTTCGGATTGAGTTTGATGGTTGAACAAGTCTAAGTAAAATCTGAAGATTGGAGCTTGGTTGGACCTTAAATCTACCTAATTAACAAGAACCTTAGAGGAACTGGTATTGAGGTACTTCATGTCTAGGTGACTTAATTCTTTGAGGATCACGATACTTGGTTCAATGTATTCTTGATTGCCTAAGTAGAGTATTCCGGAGCACACACACGACTCTCGTTAATAATGGCCTAACTTGGACACCTAGACCTTTCATTTGGCTCAAATCAGTTGGAGTGGTGAGGGGGTTGGATTCTTCAGTATGAGACGCACACAAGTGGAAACATTTGTCCTCCTATAGGGAGGGAAGTGCACCCCAACCCATCCGGTGATGATGAGTTTTGACAATAGGAGAGTGTGGGTTGCAATAAAGATTCAAAAGAGGGATAGTCTAAGGGCTCAAGAGGAAAAAACTCCTTATTTAAATGTTGTTGTAAATAGTATTTAAAAAGAGCGAAAACTCCAAAAAAGTGGACAGGCATGTACAAAAATAAAAATGCTTGCCGGAGTGTACATATTTGTATATTAATAAAGCTTGAGCTTCAAAGTCAAATTATGCGAGCCTGCAGCTGGATGACTTGACTACACTGGTATTGCATCCTAAGATAGGTAGCTATACTGGCTACCGTCCATTCTTCTCTCCACTCCCTCCTCTCGAGTTTGTTGTCACTTGAACTTGGAAGGGAATACCCCGCTCCTCGAGGAATGAGTTATTGGATTGGGGAATAATTGTGTTGTCATACTGTAGAAGTCAGTCTCTTTATCATTTAAGTTGGGGAGAGCCACCGTCACTTACACTACACGAGTCAGATTCATAGTCATAAGGGTTTGTGTATGAGTTGAAGTATTCTGACCTGTCTATTGAGGAGACTTGAGCAGAGTTTTGGGATTCTCGAAGGTTGTTGGATTTCAAATGAGGTTCCTATTAAAGTTCCGTCAGCACTAAAATTCCAAAGGTTCGACTTAAGCTCCAAACTTTGATTTTGTAAAGACAAGTTTGATAATTAGACTTAATCCAATTTTCTTCTTTTTCTTTTCTTTTGTTTTTCTTTTCTGCACTTATTGCATAAGTGTTTGCTAAGGACTAGTAAAGGCAAGTATAGGGGGATGATGAATTTTGTTTCATCATCTTTATTCTATCATTTTGGCCTTAAAAACCCTAGTAAATGCGTGTAAATAGGCCTAATTCATGCATTTTATCATTCATGCATAGTTGTATAAATAGTGTATAAAATACAACTTTTAAAAGTCAAAATTATATAATAAAGAAAAGAAAAGAATAAAATATTGAAAATATTTTAGGACCCGAAACCCCGAGACCTCGACATCTCGATGAGTAGGTCGACTAGTAATTAATTCTTTCTCGTTCATTTTGGGACCTATTTTTAGTTCCACCTTTTATACTTAAAATAAAGAAACTTTGTACATGAAAGTTTTAGATAATTAATACAAAAAATACAAAATTGATTTCATTCACAAATAATATACAATATACAAAATGTGATCTGAACAAGTTTCCAAAATCTGAACTTCACAGACCCATATCTCTCGAATAAAAAGCTCAAAACATATCAAAACCTTTTAATCATATATAACTTTTAATAAGCTATTTAATGAAGGTGGTTTCATATTTTTTGGAGTTAAAGTTTGAAAGTTAGGTTTTGGACCCTTATTGTATACTTGTACCGATTAAAATATTCATTTTATTTATTATTCATTATTTATAATTTTATATTTTTATAAATTTGTAAATATTATTTAAAATACATGTGTATATTAAAACAGTAATAAAACACTAAAGGAAACATTAAAATAAAATACTTGTATAAAACATATAGATGAAATACCTATATCTAAACCTATAGAATTAATATAGCTATTTATTTAGTTGTATATATTACTTCAAAAAATAAAATAAAAATATATTTGAGTATATAAAATTAAGTTACAAATTTATAAAATAATAAACAAAACTTATAGATAAGAAATTAAAATATATAGATGAATATACATGTATATAGCCCTTAAAAGGAAGCTTGTAATTCCAAACCTCGAAAAAATAAATAAAAATCATCATAAAATACTTCAGAAAATAATTAATATATTTTTATTTAATAAATAAAATTAATAAAATCATTTTTATTTTTAATCTATTTTACAAATCTTTTTTCTGTGGGTTTTTCCTGATTGGTCCATGTGGACCAACCACGAGGCGCGGAGAGTTGTCCGCAGGCCAACTCTGTGATCCGCCGTGCATCTCTGTCAGAACCTCGTTTTTGTTGAGATTCACGATTTTTTGTAGACCCATCATTCATACTTTCATGTCGATGTATTCACGACTTATTCTCCTCACAGCATGAGCTTACACGCCCAAGCTTCTTCTCGGGGATTGATCTATCGATCTGCGAGATCTCTCTCGTCCTTTTGGACCTGCTCGTCAACATGCATACGAACCACCTCCGATTTTCCATGGACTTTTGATCACTCTTCCACCTTCCAACCCTATACCTTGAAGCCTGATAATCCTCCTGGTGACAGCAGGATTTGATTGCATCCTTCGGGAGGCCGCAAGGGCGTTGAATTGAGCCGATCCAGCTCGCTGGAGTAGCATCATCGAAGCTAGCCGCTGGCGTCACCTCGGTGAGCTTTTCTATCTTCTCTTGTGTTCCTTTAAACCCTTAGGATACCAATAGTTGATCCTTGCACATCTTTATCATCGATTCCATCAAAAACATCACGAAATCCTCTTGACCTATGTCCGATCGAGCATTGTGTTTTATCGGTCCACGTCGATCATCATCATCGCCCATCCACCATCGCTAATAAAGCCTCCAGTCCCCCGTTGTTTATGCACTAACCCCCTGCTGGATCTGAAGACCAAAGAACATCTTTTGATATCGTTTTTTTTGCAACATCGGAGGCACCGGGAGCTCATGCTCGTCCTTGCGCCCGTGTGACATCCCCTGAGCTCCGGTGCCCCTTCTGGAGTGGCCATCTGGTGCGGAGGAGCCTTGTCTCCATTTTGCCCCTATCCCTAATGACCCTGACGACTAGAAGATCTTAGGCGAGCCAGTCGAATCTCGACATCGGCGAGTTCTTGGTTGATTCTTCCAGAGGAAATCCCAGCTGTCCGATCTTTTCATTGCCCAGACGCTACAGCAGCCGTCGAATCTCATGCCTTTCAATCGTTTGATCGTCCAAGGGTGATATGATCTCAACCACAAAAGTCGAAGTGTCATCGCACGCCCTTGTGATGACACATGGATAAGTGAAGGAAGCTGCGTCGTTCGATCACCCGCTTGACTGGGTATTTTGCGTTTTCTCCCCGATCATTTTTGTTTTTAATTAATAGCACTGAATCTTTCATCTGCTCTTATATAGTTTGCATAATATTTGCAACAACACCCCCACACTTTCATATATATGTTTCGGGGTTCGAGCCACGTCCCCTTACGTGACGCATCACGTGAGGTGGCATTTTACGGCCTGACCCGTTGGGGTTTTTGTTATTGTTGTTGAGTCCGTGAACTATTTTATACCATTATATTATTTGTGGACAAACTGCAAATCATCCCCAGTATTTTTTGGAAATTACAGTTTGGTCCCTATCATGTGCACGTATTTAGGAGCATGACTTTAGCATTTTTACAAGGATACCCCTTGGGATTTGGTTATTTATAACTGGTCCTGTAATTTTTTGAGCACGTTTAAAATTTCAAGGAAATGTACACTTTGGTCCCGGAAGATTATACTATTTGCAAAATACCCTTGCTAGTAGTATAGTTTCTCTATGTTGTCTCTATTTATTTCATGCATCTATAAAACTCTAAAAAATCCCCAAAAATACTTAATCTCTTGTTGCAATAATCTTCCATGCCATATTTTTATTTTATATTTTCGGAGCCTTTTATTATTATAAAAAATAAAAAATATGCATTTTCCCCTAGTTTGCATTAGAAAATACATAAAAATTATAAAACCTTTTTGAAATATTCTAAAAATATATATTTCATATTTGTTTAAGTATTTTACAATATCATACCAAAAATTACTAATAAAATACAAAAGAAAACTCAAAAAATTGTAAAACCCTCAAAACCTTTATGAAAATATAAAAAATTCATAAAAATCACAAAAATGTAATCTCTATTCCTAAATTTTCTCTACTATATTAGATTTATTTTAAAATTAATTTGGAGGATTTTGGATACTGATTGATATTTTACATCTTCAATTTAATTTCAGCTACATATTTTATTCCCTGAATTGAGTATTTTTTACTTTAAAAATACCAAAAAATTAACAAAAATATAAAAAATCACAAAAACACCAAAAAAATATAAAAAGCATAAAAATATTTTATTTCCTGTATTTTGCTTATTTTTACCTATTCTTATCTATAACTATCTCTCTCACCTCTCTTGTATATATATATATTATATAATTTTATATCATCTTTAAAAGAAAAAAATATAAAAATATAAAATATAAAAAGAAAATACAACATCAGAAAATTAAAAATCAAAATATTAAAATATAAAATATAAAATTAAAAGCCCATAAAAAGTATAACTTGGATAAGTGTTTGAGAAGATATTCGGTGCTTGACTTCTATCTTGCCTGCTCTGCTCCTTTTCTTCTTGTGATCGACTCCTACTTGCTTGCCACTATACAATCTTAGTAGGGTATAATAAATTTTAACTCTTGCTTTTAATTTCTTAATTACTTGTGTGGGTTAATTGTTGAATAACGAGAGGATTCAAGTAGTCGCCTCAGCGACAGTGAGCATGAATTGTCAGGCCATTACTTAGCGACTCCCATCTAATCGTTTTTCAAGCTCAAGCTTGCTTATTAACTAAACAAATGTATACATACTCCGATGTGAATTGATTTTTCTTGATTTTTGCCCATTTTTTCATTTTGTAGTTTTTTTTCATTTTTTAATACTATATACCACATCATTTACATATGGACTTTGTCCTCTTAAGCCACTAGACTATCCCTCTTTTGAATCATTATTGCAACCCACAACTTATGTCTTTAGACCTCATAGATACTAGATAGTGTTGGGGTACAATGACCACAAATGTGTGACTTTCGATGTTTCCATTGACTTGTGTCTCATTCTATCAAATCCAACCCTCTACCACTTCAACTGAGATGAGCAAGGTGGAAAGTGCAAGTGTGCAAGATAGGTCACAGTTGACAAGAGTCGTGAATGTCTTCCGAAATATTCTACTTAGGAAATCAAGACGACACTGAACCAAGTCTCGTGATCTCAAAGAATTAAGTCTAGTAGACTTGAAGTGTCTCAATTCCAAATCCTATAAGGTTCCTGTGATTAAATGAATTAAGGTCCAACCAAGCTCCAATCTTTAAACTTTATTTAGACTTGTTCAATTGTCAAAATCAATCTGAAAAATGCAAATGCTATGTATTTTCTGATTTTGAACTTTTTATGAAATTTTTGAAAAAGATTGTGAATTTTTATGGAGATTTTTGAAAACATTTTGTAAATATTTTTGAGATTTTGAATTTTGTAAAATTTTAGGATTTTTTTAAAATCATTCTTTTTAAAAAAAAAGGAATATGTGCAGATATTTACACAAGAATGTTTCTTATTATTTATAAGAGTTGGGGTTTAGGGATTTACGGGTTTGTATATACATGGTTTGTAAAGGATCTTTATTTGCCTATATTATGTACATAGTTCTCAAAATAATTTGAAAAGTTTTTCACAACCATTTTAAAAACTTTATTTTGCTAGATATTTTAATAAATAAATTTTATAAACATTTAAAAACTTTGAAAACCATTTTGGAAAGATTTTTGAAACATCATGTGTAGATTTTTCAAAATATTTTTGCAACGATTTCCAAACCATTTGTAAACAGATTTTTTCAAAATATTTTATTCAATTAGATAAAAGAAGTTTTTACAAATAAAATATTTTTACAAAGGTTTGAAAATATTTTTCGAACATTTTCCAAACAGTTTTCAAAATATTTTTCAAAGATATTTTCCAACCATTTTTCAAAAAAACTGCAAAAAATATATTCTTTTATTAATCAATATATACAAGGAATTTTAATGAATTTTATACAAGTGTGTTCTTTATAATTAATTAAATGGGTTTTATCCATACTTATTGAAAACACTAAAGTGCGAGTTATGGCTATAGTATATACAACATATAGTCCCTATACTTAGCTTGAGCTATGTCCTCATATATCAGAGAGAAAAAGAGTAGACATAACTTGTACTAAGTATAGAACAATCTATACTACAATGACTAAAGAATGAAGGATTGGATGAATGAATGAGAAGTTAACCGTCTCTCCTATACGTAGGATGAAATAACCCTAAGTATAGCAGGCTGTGTAGACATGCGGGGAGGGTCAAGGGTAGGAATAACATATCACAACACGATTTATCCCCCATATATTTAGGGTAAGATATCCCTAAGTATAAGACAAAACTATCAACGGGAGAGGAGACGGTTAAAGAGATCAATAAAAAGGAATCGATAAAAAGAAAAAATACGTTGGGTGAATGTATGCACTGCTCCCCCTACACTTAGGGCAAAAGAGCCCTAAGTATATGCAAACAATAGAAGGGATAAAACAAAATGAAGAAAGAACACTGGGCTGAACCACACACCCTATACTTAGGACAAAGTTAGTCCTAAGCAAGGTTACTACACGAAATGGGGTGGATGAGCGAAACGGTATATGGAAGGACGTAAACAAAAGCAATTATACAAAGAGATGGATATATAGAGATCAAGAAGTTAGAAAGCATACCTTTTTGCATGATCGCTGAGGATTGGATCTAACAAGGTACAGGTCAATATCAGGGTCCTCAACTAACACAAACTGATTAGGATCAACTTGATGAAGATCCTCAGCAATCTCAAAGGGGAAAGGCACAAATTGGTCAGTGGAAGTAGTGTGGTCAGGTTGGCCTGGGAAATCTCACTTAACTCTTCCATCCGTACTAAGGTGCCTATGGTGTAAATACTATATATGTC
This sequence comes from Ottelia alismoides, assembly GCA_037367405.1. Lineage (NCBI taxonomy): Eukaryota > Viridiplantae > Streptophyta > Magnoliopsida > Alismatales > Hydrocharitaceae > Ottelia > Ottelia alismoides. Next base: position 2,663,806 of record JAZKJV010000416.1, read on the forward strand.
ATCAATAAATCACCACGCAACAGAAGAGGGAACTCTAATGTCTATACTTTTCGAGTCTCCCTCACCAAGGAGGAATCCTTAAACTCATAATCATCCATGGTAAAACAAACCTCCCTGATATCAGCATCAAGGTCATAGTCCTCGGGGATAGGATAACCTGGTACACTCTCATCAGATGCGTGTCTCTGGACAATGGTGGGTGCGGTGATCAAGGCAATGCTCTTGTTGGCAGAACGAAAGAGAATCTCTCCAGATCCATAACAATAACAACTTGCAAAGGTGAGAAAAGGTTGTCCCAAGAAGATCAAAGGATGCCACACATGGGTGTAGGTCTCCATGGGAAATACAATAAAGTCCATTGTGAAGCTCAAGACCTGGATCCTAATAACGAAGCTCTCTACAATACCCCCCGGCCTTTTTATTGACCCATCAGCAAATTGACAAATCATCTTGGTATTCTTGAGAGGACCCAGATGAAGAGATTGTACCAACGAGAAGGTTATTATTTAATTGAAGCACTCGCATTAAGGAGAGTGTGATCATGTAAATAGTCAGAAAATGGTGCATCTCATAATGGGTGTAACCGTGTACCCTGTCCTAGTGTGTGGACGGTGGGTGATGGCGTAGGCAGTGGCCATGGTTAGAATTTGTCGCTCAGATCTGCTTCATCGCTTTCTTTTCTTGGGTTTGGGTGCAGATAATTGGTTCATAGCATGGCGAAGTAGGGCCTCAACAATATCATTAATAGCCACCACTGATTCATGATTGGTCAGTATTTTTTAAGATTTTCTATCTCTTCCATACAAAGGAAGAGATCGAAATCATCATTTGTACAATGATGACTAAGAGCAGTCTGTATAGTGTCATCCTTGGGGTGAGAGGTAAGAATTGTGGTTAGTGTGTGTGGTCATAGGTTCTGGAAAGAGTGCCCTCTCCTCACAAATTGACTTGGCTATGTGTCTCCCAGTTTATTTTTGGATTTTTAGGGTTTATCATTTTTGTATTTTTGGAAATTGCAAGCTCTCATAGGCATCCTCTAGTGAATCCATGAATCCAATGTTAGCAATGTGAGCCCGGGTTCTACAATAAATGTTATTGTAATATTTAATATATCACTATAATTTATTGTTTTATTTTTCACTCATGTATGATATTAAATGATTGAATACACTATAAGGTCCCTCCGTATAATTAAGGGTTCTGTACCATTTCCATCTTGATAATCATACAGTTGTTGATTTAATTGTTAAATCATAGAGCTTGAGCTTGGATGAATATATAAAGGGTTGGATTGATGACTCATCAAGCACCGTCAAATGATTGTTAAGAGTTGATCTTTATCCTGAGAAGGATATGGTAATACTTCTCTAAAAGGTCGATATCTCTTGATGTAGGTCGTGTGCATAGGAATAGAGATTCAGAGGTGTCAGATAAGTTAGGTCAAAGAGTTGACTTGATGAGATCGAGATAACCAAGACCTGTGTCGTATATTGTCACGATATAGGCATGTATCCTCTCACCGGAGACATGCGTGTTACTATATGTCTGAGTATGTACATTTGATAGATGACGAGTCGCTAAATACGATGATTAATTCGGTCACATTGTAGTACGTGTACTTAGCGATTCAGTCAGAACCGAGAGAAAGATCTCCGTGAAGAGTGTCTCGGCTTAATTTATATCCCGGGCAAGTCCGGGGTTGAACACAGGGAGGCAAAGGAACAACTTGAGGGTAATTCTAAAACTTAGATCTTGATTTCCAAATACGATTTTTTTAATATTTTTTTAATGCACAAACAAATGTAAATGCAAATGCGGCTGAATTAAAACACTAAGAAACCATACAAATTAGCCAAATTAATTTTAATGTCAAATCAATTCAATTTAGCCAAATTATATTTTTCCTAGAATCCTAATCCAGATATGAACACCAAACACATTTTTTGTATTTTTCGGGGTTAACACGCAACAATGAAAAATGTACACTTATTATGGATCTTTTCGCAATTTTTCAAACAAACAGTAATCAAAAATTATGAAAAATTTACTGGAATGAAAACATGATGCAAGGAAGCTAGTAATATATTTGGAATTTTTTGACAAATTATGATTTTTTATGGATTTTTAGTGAAAACAGAGCGACAGTGAGTAATTAATTCTTAATTAATCCACAATATTAAATTAATCAGAGTATGAATTATCCCAAATAGATATTTTCATATAGAACTCAGAAGATTTGAAATTTAAAACAAAGGATATATATGGATTTAATTAAAAATCAAAAACTAAATTCACTCTACAATTTATTTCAAGCACAAGATAACTCCACTTTAGATGAAATTTGGAAAGTAAGTTAATCACATATCAAGGCATCATATCTAAGTTTTTTGGAATTTTTAGAGCAACCGTGTGTCGGATGTCAATTTAAGAACACTGATTGGGTAAAATAGGGAGAATTTCAGTTAAATAATTTTAGTTAATTACCCAAAACTCACAAAAATACAATAAAATATTCAAAATGTAGATAATTAGTTGCTCAACACAATGACATTTTTTCTTAAATAAAAAGATGCAATATTGAAGTCCAAATTAATAGACAAAGACAGGGGTATCCGTGCAAACTGTAAATGACTTAAACAACACAATAAAAACACAGGGACTATTTTGTAATTACATAAACACAAAGGGAAACATATACAATATTTACAATAAAAAAAAGAGAGAAAGACCTTATTCTTCCTCTTTCTTGGGTCGTGGGATGAGAACCCAAAAGCGGGGGAGTCGACGGCGGTCGGTAGCGCGGCGGGGAGGACTGAGGAGGATGAGGCGGACGACGCACTGGCGGCGCGGCCACCCACGGCGGATGCGGGAGGCTGGCGGTGCGTCTTCAGAGGGCTACGGAGGACGAGGCGGATGGTGGCAGAGGCGGTAGGGCCGAGGAGCGGGCGGTCGGAGGGGCGCGAGAGGGCTCGCGCGCGACGGAGGGAGGAGCGCCGCTAGAGGCGGCTGTGCAGAGGCGGCTGCCTGCTGCGTTGGTGGTGGCGGGTGGCGCCGGCCTGCCCGTGGAAGAAGGGGGGCGGCGCCGACCTGCTACTTTTTTTTGATTTTTTTTAAATTTTTTTGTAATGATTTTTTTCGATTTTAGATTTTTTTTTAATTTTTTATAAACAGGAAATAAAATGTACACAAAAGGGGAAAGGGAAAAAATGATGGTGTGAAGATGAAGATAGTGATGAAATATGATGTGATATAAACAAATGGGAGTAAGTGGATGGTAATGTGATGTACTTTAAAAATTTTGAGAAAATAACACGATGACACAATGAAGGGAAAATTTACCTACGATAAACGTGGTCGCCTATGTTGTGCTCACGAGAGCACGGTCTTCGCTCGAATCGTCGGCGTGCGATGAGCTCGAGCAGTGCGCGGTTGCGGCTGCGATGTTGGTCAAAGAACCAACGGATCTCACCGGAGAGAGGGTTGTCATCGTTCGACCGCGGTTGCGTCGCTGTCACCGATTCAACTCTGGAAACTAGGCTCTCCTCACATAAAGATGGATCAAAGGCAAAAATAAGGAGAATGAGATGTATATAAAGAGGAAAGAATGAGAAGCTATTAAGATGGTGGGGTTGAAAGGGAGGTTGTATTATTAATGGAGTTGAATGGGAAGTTGGAAAAAATGGTGGAATAATGGAGTTGAATTGGTGTTTATTGTAGAGAATGGAAATTAAATAATAATTATATAAATAAATAAAGTAGGCTACTTTATATACAATAAAATAAAAAGAGAAACAAATAGTGGAGAATTTACAAAAGAAGACAACACATCATGTACACTTTTTTTGATTACTTTTCTAATTTGTATTTTTTATCTTTTTAATAAGAGATATTTACAATGGAAAAATACTATAAAATAATATAATTAAATTACAACACAACAATGATTTTTTTTGGAGAAAGATGAAATAAAAAATGAGGAAAGAATGAATATTTACAAAAATATACATTGTACATCCGGGTCCCAAAACTCAACTTTTGCAAATGAGCTCCGATTTTAATGAAACCACTTCCCTGGATAGATAATTTTCTAACTTGAACTTTAAAAGTGAGTTTGGTGAATTTGGAGTTCATACAGAGCGGGAATTTGGCTTGGAAGTTGATCTTTACGGCTTTTTCCCTTTGGGATCTAGGAGCATTTATTTGAGGAAAAATTGGTTTTGTATTTTTGTATTTTTATATACATTGTTATGAACAAGTTGGAGAAAGAATTAGCCAAGAAGGAGTTGAAATGAAATTATTACAAATACACGAAGTTTTGGACTATTTACATGTGAGAAACTCTTTCGATTTTGCGGCTTTTTTATTGTTAATTTATGTTGTACAATCTAATATACAATAATTAGTGTATTTTACAAGAGTCATTTTATTAATTTATTAATTTTATGGACATTTTTTTGGGATTTTACTCGGGAATTTTGCTAAGATCAAGATATTGAGATGATGAATCGTGGATTCATCACCCCCCTATACTTAAACTTTGCTAGTCCTCGAGCAAATAAAGAATGAATAAGTTGGATTAACCCCTGACTGTGCATGTGAATACAAGACTTGATCCGTTCAAGAACTCTCGATTTTAGAGATCCTAAAATTCTAAGCTGAACTAAGCTCTAGTCAAAAGGTATCCAATTTCCCTAATCATCAGACTCTCTTTGTATACATATATAGTTGGGATATGACTTTAAGTGTTGACCGCAGTTACAAGAGTAGAGTCACAACGTCACCCAAGGTTCCAGTCCAAGAGACTCTCCTAAGAACCTGATCCTCAACATTAGGGAATAAACCATTTCTTGCATCCAATCCACTGTCTCTTTAGTTGTCAGACTTGAAAGTGTAGATGGAAGGCCAGTTGATGGAGGGCATAGGATTATGTCATTTCTTCTCTCCCTCTCATTGGAACAAGGATCCTCTCAAGTGCCTTATTACGCAACACATATTTTTGGTGTTGATCAGTGCGCCCGTCAAGAGAAGTTGGAGCCGTCTGCACGTGTTTTCCTGGGAATACACCGGGGTGTGCCTTTCTTGAGTACCTATCGTACCTTCTACACCCAGACTTGTAGCATTTACGATGCAGAGCCCTTTTTTGGCGCAAGCCCGACTCCTAGTCCTAATAGCGGTGGTCCAAGTGGACACTTTTGAAATGGTTGGGAGCGCTCGCCTTTAGTGGAAGCTCTTTTGATAATTGACTTTGTATGGAATGAGAGCTTTTTCTTTGGAATTTCATTGCTTTGTAGTATTTTTGGCTAGCTCCACTGCTTTTACCAAGAGTTGGCGCACACTGATCAACAATTTTTTTATTTTATCACACCCTGGCACATAGGTAAATATCAAGAGATAGTACAAGAACCATGTTCTCATACTGGTTGAAGATGCTGACACTCAGGTTTCATGAAGCCTTCATTGATTTTATCCCATCATCGAGCATCATCAAATCAAGTCCAAACTCAAATCCCTCATCCGAGATCCTCAAGTGAAATTTCAACTCATCTCATCATAACTGCAGTCGTGTATGTGAGGTGTTGATCATATTCTTAAGGTAGAGACTAAGCATGCAATATAGCACACAAATCTTTCAAACTAGGGAAATATGAATAATTAAGTCCAAGACCCTAATGACTAAGGCTGGTTAACTCAAAATCTCAAGACCTCATAAACCAAGTGTTCTTGAACATCACTAGTCTTGTGTGAAAGTGAATTGTGTCAGGGATTAAACCAACTTATTAGTTAGTTTTTTTATGATGAATTTTAAGTTTTAGAAAAGGTTTTTTTTCAAAAAGTTTTTTTCTTTTTTTTTTACAATCAAAAGCAAAGAAAAATTTTGTTTTTTTTTCAAGAGTTTTTTTGAAAAACAAAGTAAAAGAAGAAAGTTTTTTTTGAAAAAGTGTTTTTTGAAAAAGTTTTTTTAAGCAAATAAGGGATTTTTTTAAATATATATTTTTTAAGAGATTTTTGTTTTTTTGTTTTTTTTGACAAAGTTTTTTTTACCCACCCCATAATTATTATATAATATATACAAAACTACGTGAAAGTACGAGCTATGGGTAAAGTATATATGTAATATATACACGCCAAGAGATTTTTGTTTTTTTGTTTTTTTTGACAAAGTTTTTTTTACCCATCCCATAATTATTATATAATATATACAAAACTACGTGAAAGTATGAGCTATGGGTAAAGTATATATGTAATATATACACGTCCCCCTATACTTAGCATGTGCTATGTCCTCATGGCAGAAGAAGCGAGAAAAAGACATAGCTCGTGCTAAGCGTAGGATGACTAAAATAATAAAAAGTATAGAAGTAGATCCGCCCCCCTATACTTAGGCTCTGGTCAGCCTAAGTGTAGAACAAGAGCAAAAATGGGGCGGACGAGGTCAAGAGGAGAAATGGAAGAGTATATACACATGGAGGGCATCGACTCCCCCTATACTTAGGCTCTTGGTAAGCCTAAGTATAGGACAAGAGTAAGTGTAAGAACCGATGTGATCTGGAAAATATACAAAGAAGGGCGAATGTACAAGAAGAATGAATCTTCTAAGACGTTGAATCTTGATGCTGCATCTTTATGATGAGTAATATGATGTATCTGCTCTGTCCTCTCTCTGCATGAAATTGATGACCTCGACTTGGACTAACTGCTCTTTTGAATCAACAAAATGCTTCAACAGTTTCCCATTTACCACATGAGACTGTACACCATCTGTGAGATCAGTTATCTCTGTACTTCCATTCTCGTGCACTTTCTTAACAACAAAGGGACCCGTCCATTTAGATTTGAGCTTCCCATGAAACATCTTCAACCTGGCATTGAACAACCATACCTTTTGTCCAGGGACAAAGTCTTTGCATCTAATGTGATGATCATGCCATCTTTTTACTTTGTCCTTATAAATCAAACTGTTGTCATATGCCCTGTTTCGGATTTCCACGAGCTCGTTCAAGTTCAAGTCTCGACAAAGCTTCCCTAGGTGACAACTCCAATTAATCTTCTTAATTATCCATTCGGATTTATGAATCAATTTTACGGGCAAATGACATGGCTTGCCATAGATCATTCTAAATGGTGAAGTACCCAATGGTGTCTTGTAGGCTGTCCTATAGGCCCACAGAACTTGGTCCAAAAGCTGAGACCAGTTTTTCCTATCGGGACGAACCAATTTCTGTAAAATGCTCTTCACCTCTCTGTTCGAAACCCCTGCCATGCCGCTGGACTGTGGGTGGTAAGGACTAGTAACTCTATGCTCAAATCCATAGTCCTTAGCTAAAGATCTCATATCTCGGTTCACAAAGTGGCTACCCCCATCAGATATCAAAACTTTTGGCACCCCGAACCTAGCAATAATATGGTCTCTCACAAACTTACAGACAGTCTTGCTGTCTACGGTTCGGGTTGGGATAGCCTCCACCGACCTGGATAAATAATCAACCGCCAACAATATGTACTCATGTCCTTGGCTGTTGGGAAAAGGACCCATAAAATCTATGCCCCATGCATCAAAAACATCACAAATAATCATCGGTTGCATGGGCAACTCATCTCTCTGTCCAACTGTCCCTCCCATCCTTTGACAAATTGGGCACGACCGCACAAAATCAATAGCATCTCTAAACAAGGTCGGCCAATATAATCCACATTGCAGTACTTTGTGAGCAGTTCTCTTTCCCGAATGGTGTCCTCCAGCCTCAAGTGAATGACAATATGTGAGGACACTCTGGTATTCCTCTTGAGGAATACACCTTCTTCAAATGCAATCCGGTCCTTTGAAGAAAAGGAAAGGATCGTCCCAGTGGTATCTCCTTGAATCAGACTTCAGTCGATCAATGATGCTCCTAGTCCAACCATGGGGAACCTGCTTGGAGACAAGATAGTTCACCATGTTGGCATACCACGAGAGTGAGCCAATAACACAAATAGACTCATCTGGGAAGGTCTCTCTAATCCACTCATAATCAGGAGAATTCTTAAGTTCAATCCGAGAAAGATGATCAGCCACAACATTCTTCACTCCAGGTTTATCTTTTATCTCCAAATCAAATTCCCGGAGGAGTAAAATCCACCTAAGAAGACGCGCCTTCACATCCTTCTTTTCCATTAAGTATCGAATGGTTGTATGATCTGTGTAAATTGTCACCTTAGAGCCCAAAATATATGATCTGAACTTCTCGAGGGCTCATACTACCACGAGCATTTCTTTTTCAGTCACTGTATAATTTTTCTGTGTAGGATCTAATAGTTTGCTCGCGTAATGGATCGCAAACGGGATCCCCTCTCGCTGGTGTCCTAACACAACTCCTATAGCGAAATCTGCGGCATCAGTCATGATCTCAAAGGGGAGAGACCAGTCAGGAGCTTGTAGGATAGGCGAGGCACAAATCTACCTCTTCAAGAGCTCAAAGGCCTCCAGACACTTGTGATCTACAACGAACTCTGTGTCTTTCCCTAAGAGCTCAGTCAGTGGGTGGGTGATCTTTGAAAAATCCTGAATAAATCTTATATAGAATCCAACATGCCCCTAAGAATGACCGCACTGACTTAACGTTGGTAGGTGGATCGAGTTTCTTGATCACCTCCACCTTGGCAGGGTCAACCTCCATTCCCCTTTTGGAGATGACATGCTCCAACACGATAACCTCCGTCACCATAAAGTGACTCTTCTCCCAGGAGAGTACCGGATTCACCTCTCTACACCTCGTGAGGACTCGATCCAAGTGCGCTAAACATGTATCAAAAGAATCACCATGAACCGAGAAGTCATCCATGAATACTTCCAGGAAATGTCCCACCATCTCGGCAAATATGGCTATCATGCACCACTGAAATGTGCCCGGGGCATTGCAAAGCCCGAATGGCATGCACCTGAAAGCATAAGTACCGAATGGACATGTGAATGTGGTCTTTTCCTGGTCCTCGGGTGCTATGGCCACCTGGTTGTAGCCTGAGTACCCATCAAGAAAATAGAAGAACTCTTTCCCTGCAAGTCTCTCCAAGATCTGATCAATAAAAGGCAAGGAAAAGTGATCTTTCTTGGTCGCAGCATTCAGGCGCCTGTAGTCAACACAGACACGCCACGACGTAGGTACTCGTATCGCGATCTCTACCCCCTCCTCGTTGGTGACCATCTGAATTCCCGACTTCTTCGGGACAACATGAAGCGGGGCCACCCACTTGGAGTCAGAAATAGGGTATATAAACCTTGCTTTGCACCATTTCTCAATTTCTTTCTTCACCACTTCCCATAGATTGGGATTAAGTCTCCTTTGGAACTCATGGGAAGGTCTCACATTATCCTCAGTAAAAATGTGGTGCGAGCAGAGAGCGGGGTTGATCCCCACGAGATCCGACACTGTCCAGCCTATTGCTTTGTGGTTCCTCTCTAAGACCTCTAACAACCTAGACTCATGTTCTAAAGTCAAGTCTGAGCTAATGATGACATGATATCTCTCTTTAGGTCCCGCAAGAAAGGCATACTTAAGTGTAGGAGGTAGTGATTTCAGTTCTGACAATGTGGTATCATCAAGCAGATCTGGCTGAACTGAATCTGAATCTGGTTCTGTGCTGCATGAAGAGGGGCTAAGCTGAGTAGTACTCGCCACCAACTCAGAAGTAAGGGGAGTCGGATCGTCAAAGAAATGCGGTAGTTCGGTCAAAGCCGCGTCCGACTCATCATTTATGTCCCATGATAGTTCCGAAGGAGATCGAACTGACAGATCCAGATGGATCTCTGTTTCATCATGAGAATATGTAGATGCATCTCTCACAAGATCAGACGACACCTGGCAAACTGTATCATCTATTATACCCTTTCCAGATGAAAGGGACTCGCTCTGTCCTGAAGGAATCTGTCCCCAAATCCCAACTGTGCTAACCAAAATGCAGTCTGCCTCTGAAGATGAGTACTTTGTGCTACTCTCTGAATCGGGTCGCTGACACTTGGTTTGCTTCATCTCAAGGTTCACTTCTCCGCCTGGAGAACAGAACTTCATCATTCCCATACCATAAGCGAAAGCTACGCCTGCAGTCCTAAGGAAGGGCCGCCCAAGAATGATCTGAGATTCTCTCCAGTGATTGGGGGTCTCCATGTCCAAGACTATGAAGTCAACCTGATAGTTCTGCCCCTCAATCGAGATAAAGACATTCTTCACTTCTCCCTTAGGTCTCTTCATTGAATGATCAGCAAATTAGAGTAAAGCTCTAGATTCGCGAAATGGCCCCAACTCCAATTTCTGATATAATGCTAAGGGAAGTAAGTTGATCGAAGAACTGGTATCTAAGAGTGTGCATGCAAACGCAATGTCGTCAATACGACTCTCCACATAGTGAGCACCCATATCTCTCTTTTTCTTTGGCAAAGTCTGATTCTTGAGACAATAGGTTGTGGCTACTAATAAGACGTGTCTTTATATTTCGGTTATCTTTCTTCCTGCTAACCCTTGTAGGTGTGCATCTCACCTTAAGGTATTTTTGGAATGCAAGATGATTAGCCACATACTCATCAAAAGGCACTTTAACTGTGATGTTTTCTTTACAAAATCGTGCCATATCAGGGTCATCTTTCTGAATCTTTTTGATGTGCTTTCCTGCCGTAAGAGCACGGGGGAAAGGGATTGAAGATAAGAAAACAGAGGATGAAGAGTCTGAATCATGAACTGAAAGATCATTCTTTGCATTAACGGAAACAGAGTTCTTCATACAAGAATCTTTTTGATGCAACATGGAATCGAAATCAAATCTATCCACTATAGGTTGTGGAATAGAAGCTGGAGTGGTATCCGTTACAACCGGAGATGCAAGGTCCTCCGTAGAATCAGAAGAATATCCATGCTGACAATGTTGCATTCGTGCTCTCCTCCTCCTCTCGGCTCCCTGAGTAGGTATCCTCGAATGGTGCTGATGGGGCTCCGAAAGATGATGCCTCTCCTCCTCGTCCTCTGAAGACTCCTCAGGTAGAGCTCCAGAGATGCCCCTCCTCATGTCCCTCGCCCGGTCAGGTACGTTCACGGTCCTTCTGCTCCTGAGTGAAATGTGGTTAGCCTCGTCACACAAAAGAATCTCGTGTTCAGATCTAGGAGATGCTGAATAGTATATCTGACCAAGGTGTTGCTGAGAACTAGAACGATACAGGTTGTTGGGGTTAGCCTGAACTTGGGATGGGATAGAGGTAGAGGGTGCAGTCTGCTCGTCTCGCCATCTGGACAGGCAGTTGACATCCACCCGTAAGTCATGAATCTCGTTCATGTAGGAACATAGCTCGTTGAGTATCTGCTCTTGAATATCCATGGGACCAGACGAAGAAGGAAGTGGATAAGACTGGGAAGAAGAATGGGAAGATTGGCCCTGCTGGCCAGAGTACTGCCTCTGTTGCTGCTGCTGCTGGGGTGGCTGAAATCTAGGACTCTGCTGTGAAGGAGGTGGTGCGGAGGTGAATGCGGTGTTGTGAAAGATCGGGGGACGCTGGTAGGTCTGTCGGTCTCCCGTACTTCCCTGCCTGGCAGGGTCCTGAGTATACCATACTCCATTCACCTCCCAAACTGGTGGAGGCTCCTCCTGAACTGTCTCTGCTAATGGAGGTGGCTGTTGGAAAGAATGGGTGTAGGATTGGTCCTGCTCCGACTGCTGGGGTTGCCCTGACACCAACTGCTCCTGAATATGGTGAACTCGACATACAGGAGCAGAGGGTGCAGTCACGGCATGTATCTTTATCTTAGATACCCTATCAGTCAACTCCTCCATTTGTTTTGGAATCTTGGAGACACTCCGGTCTAACTCATCAATCCTCCTGTCGATCCTCTCGACTACAGTGAGCTTGTCAGCAAGGAGTCCCATGCTAGGGATCACGTCATGAGAGAGATCGACTACAGCTGCTTTTCCCCCTCCAGATAAGAGTGAATTGGGGGATGGTGTATAGGCCCTGTTGGCCATCTGTGATCGGCTAGTTTCAGCCATCTGCTCGAATACCCTCCAGACGGTATCCGCTCCTCGTGATGTATAGCTGCCTCCACAGGCAGCGCTCACTAAACCCTGCATCTCAGGGTTGAGACCAGTAAAGAACGACTGGACCAAGATGTTATCATCTAGTCCATGACAGGGACACTTCTGCAGGATATCCTTGAATCTTTCCCAAGCATCACAAAAGGCTTCATGGGGTAATTGGGAAAAATTCGTAATACGCATCCTCATCATGTTAGTTCTACTCAAAGGGTAGAACTTCTTCAGAAACAGGTCCTTAAACTGGGCATAAGTGGTGATGGTGATTCCAAGATTCTTTACCCAGTAGTCGGCTTTTCCACCCAAGGCAAATGGAAGGGCTTTGAACCTAATATAATCCTGGCTAACATTTTGATGTTTGAGGTTAGCGCAGGTGAGCTCAAAGTCCCTTAGGAATGCATATGTCTCCTCAGAAGCATTCCCATCAAAGTGTGGCAGCAGGTTCAGAAAATGCGGCTTCAATTCAAAATCAACAGGTGGTTCCACCGGACTCAAGTAATTCCGAATCTGATATTGTCCGGGATTATATGTCGCATCCATAGGTGGTTCGACCCCAACATTTAACTGTCCTAACTGAGCTCTCAGTAATGCGTGTTGTTGCTCAGATGCAGCTAATCTGGCAAGTATCATTCTCATTGGGTCTTCATGGTTCTCTTCTTCATCTTCTTTCTTCTTTGGAGGCATTTTTCTTGTGTCTTCTTTAGGTCCTAAATCAGCAAGATGTTCTTGATTAGAAGAGGATTTATGAATCAAGGTATTCTCATCGAGGCGAAGGTCTTCCTCGGTGAGGTGGGAAGAGAGAAAGGGAATGGTTTAAGAGTAACCATCCCGAGAGTGGGTGATCATGGGCTCAAGAGGGTCATGAGTCCAGGTTGGTCCATGTTGTGCATGGACCTGTGAAGACATACTTCTTGGAGGGTTCAATGGGAGATTCGCAAAGTCCGAATAAATATCCCACCAATCAGTCATCTTTGATGTCAAAAGAACTGATTTAGAACACGATATTTCAATGAGGCACTAGTTCTACGGTGCACGTAAATGTACAGAGTAAACTCACACAATACAAACACAATCCAAACCCTCAATTTCACCAACTCAACACATGATGACCGTAAGAGTTCGGCCGAATTATCTTGTCAATTTTAGTTGGTGAGAAATACAATCTTGGAAAGATTAACGAGCTGTTAGGTGTCCGTAATTTCCTACAAACTGACCCGGTTCTTACGACTAGTTTGGCCAACTTTCAGCCAGTATAGGAGTAAGTACAAGCCGAAGCCCGTTCCTTGAGGACTAAAGCACCCTCTAAACCTCCCACTCTGCTAAGGAAGTCCGGACCGTATAAATACGGCTACCCATATTCCCCACTGAAAAGTAGCTAATTGCCTGAAAATAAAGAACCAGTAGTAAGTAAGAAATCCAGACTTGGCTCTATCCTAGGGTCATCTCTCTCTCACTTGCAAGTAAAACAAACAATTAGGTTTTATGCACCCGAGAAAAGGGGTTCTTTTTATTCCAATTTTTTAAATCGACCTGCTCAATTCAGTCTCAATTTTAGAGTTAGGTTATCACTTGAAAATTATATGAACACACAAGCACATCTACCGTTCAGTCCCAATTTCCTTTTGATCGTAAGTTATAAAACAAGAGGGGAATCGGAAATAAGAATGCAAACGAGAAACTATGATGCATGCTCAGAAGAAGGTATACTTACAGTGAAACCCAACACTCTCCATGCATTATGCAGAACAGAATTTTTAAATATTACACTAAATGCATGCAGATTGAGAAAACCGCACCTAAACAATATACAATTAGCGGGGAAGAATTGATTTGATTTTGAGCTAAGTAGTACGTGTCTATGTACGTCTCATTATGAATCTTATAAGATAAGTGAATGTTCTAAGATATGTGTGGCCTAAATTACGATGGGCACAAACAAATTTGATGCTAAACTATCGTGTGCCTAATCCTTAAGTTCGCCACTCAAGTCGAGCCCCACCCTCACCGGAGAGTGAAACAGGTCTCGACACACCACAAATAATGTCCAAGTCTCTTTATATACGCGAGCTCTCAAACAAGAGCCGCTATAAAAAAGCAAGCTACCTAAATAATTACAAGAATTTACAAAATTTCTCTCGAAGATAAATTAATTCTCTTTCTCTTCAGCAGTCGGCGCGCATCGCGTCCGTCGACCTCCGATGCACTCCAAGTCCATCGGGTCCTCGCAAAGAAAATGAGATTTATATTAGAGATATAAACAACAAAATATATACAAGAATATGAAGAAAAATAATTGAAATGAAAATGGATTAACTACAAGTGGCTCGGGGGTCAGACTACCCGAGTAAATGGAAAACTAAATCCAAAATTTTTAAATTAATCCCTAAGTTGTTTGCCTCCCCGGCAACGGCACCATCTGGCGAGTCACTAAATACGATGATTAATTCGGTCACGTTGTGGTACGTGTACTTAGCGATTCAGTCAGAACCGAGAGAAGGATCTCCGTGAAGAGTGTCTCGGCTTAATTTATAACCCGGGCAAGTCCGGGGTCGAACACAGGGAGGCAAAGGAACAACTTGAGGGTAATTCTAAAACTTAGATCTTGATTTCCAAATGCAATTTTTTTTAATATTTTTTAATGCACAAACAAATGTAAATGCAAATGCGGCTGAATTAAAACACTAAGAAAGCATGCAACTTAGCCAAATTAATTTTAATGTCAAATCAATTCAATTTAGCCAAATTATATTTTTCCTAGAATCCTAATCCAGATTTGAACACCAAACACATTTTTTTGTATTTTTCGGGGTTAACATGCAACAATGAAAAATACACACTTTTTATGGATCTTTTCGTAATTTTTTAGACAAACAGTAAGCAAAAATTATGAAAAAATACTGGAATGAAAACATGATGCAAGGAAGATACAATAATATTTTTGGAATTTTTTGACAAATTATGAATTTTTTATGGATTTTTTTAGTGAAAACAGAACCACGACGAGTAATTAATTCCTAATTAATCCACAATATTAAATTAATCAGAGTGCGAATTATCCCAAATAGATATTTTCATATAGAACTCAGAAGATTTGAAATTTCAAACAAAGTATATATGTGGATTTAACTAAAAATCAAAAACTAAATTCACTCTACAATTTATTTCAGCACAAGATAACTCCACTTTAGATGAAATTTGGATAGTAAGTTAATCACATATCAAGGCATCATATCTAAGTTTTTTTGAGTTTTTAGAGAAACCGTGTGTCAGATGTCAATTTAAGAACACTGATTGGGTAAAATAGGGAGAATTTCAGTTAAACAATTTTAGTTAATTACCCAAAACTCACAAAAATACAATAAAATATTCAAAATGTAGATAATTAGTTGCTCAACACAATGACATTTTTTAAATAAAAAGATGCAATATTGAAGTCCAAATTAATAGACAAAGACAGGGGTATCTGTGCAAACTATAAATGACTTAAACAACACAATAAAAACACAGGGACTATTTTGTAATTACATAAACACAAAGGGAAACATATGCAATATTTACAATAAAAAAAGAGAGAAAGACCTTCTTCTTCCTCTTGCTTGGGTCGTGGGATGAGAACCCAAAAGGGGGGGAGTCGATGGCGGTCAGCAGCGCGACGGGGAGGACTGAGGAGGACGAGGCGGACGGCGCACTGGCGGCGCGTCCACCCATGGCGGATGCGGGAGGCCGGCGGTGCGTCTTCAGAGGGCTGCGGAGGACGAGGCGGACGGTGGCTGAGGCGGTAGGGCCAAGGAGCGGGCGGTCGGAGGGGCGCGAGAGGGATCGCGCGCAGCGGAGGGAGGAGTGTCGCTGGAGGCGGCTGTGCGGAGGCGACTTCCTGCTGCGTTGGTGGTGGCGGGCGGTGCCGACCTGCTACTTTTTTATTTTTTTTTGAAATTTTTTTGTAATGATTTTTTTTGGTTTTAGATTTAATTTTTTTAAATTTTTTATAAACAGGAAATAAAATGTACACAAAAGGGGAAAGGGAAAAAATGGTGGTGTGAAGATGAAGGTAGTGATGAAATATGATGTGATATAAACAAATGGGAGTAAGTAGATGGTAATGTGATGTGCTTTAAAAATTTTGAGAAAATAACACGATGACACAATGAAGGGAAAATTTACCTACGATGAACGCGGTCGCCTATGTTGTGCTCACGAGAGCACGGTCTTCGCTCGAATCGTCGGCATGCGATGAGCTCGACCAGCGCGCGGTTGCGGCTGCGAAGTTGGTCAAAAAACCAACGGATCTCACCGGAGAGAGGGCTGTCGTCGCTCAACCGCGGTTGTGTCGCTGTCACCTATTCAACTCTGGGAACTAGGCTCTTCTCACATAAAGATGGATCAAAGGAAAAAATAAGGAGAATGAGATGTATATAAAGAGGAAAGAATGAGAAGTTATTAAGATGGTGGGGTTGAATGGGAGGTTGTATTATTAATGGAGTTGAATGGGAAGTTGGAAAAAATGGTGGAATCATGGAGTTGAATTGGTGGTTATTGTAGAGAATGGAAATTAAATAATAAATAAATAAAGTAGGATACTTTATATATAATAAAATAAAAATAGAAGGCAAATAGTGGAGAATTTACAAAAGAAGACAACACATCATGTACACTTTTTTTGTTTACTTTTTAAATTTGTATTTTTTGTCTTTTTAATAAGAGATATTTACAACGGAAAAATACTATAAAATAATATAATTAAAATACAACACAACAATGATTTTTTTGGAGAAAGATGAAATATAAATGAGGAAAGAATGAATACGTACAAAAATATACAATGTACATCCGGGTCCCAAAACTCAACTTTTGCAAATGAGCTCCGATTTTAATGAAACCACTTCCCTGGATAGATAATTTTCTAACTTGAACTTTAAAAAGTGAGTTTGGTGAATTTGGAGTTCATACGGAGCGAGAATTTGACTTGGAAGTTGATCTTTACGGCTTTTTCCCTTTGGGATCTAGGAGCATTTATTTGAGGTAAAATTTATTTTGTATTTTTGTATTTTTATATACGTTGTTATGAACAAGTTAGAGAAATAATTAGCCAAAAAGGAGTTGAAATGAATTATTAAAAATACACGAAGTTTTGGACTATTTACATGTGAGAAACTCCTTCGATTTTGCAGCTTTTTTATTGTTAATTTATTTTGTAAAATCTAATATACAATAATTAGTGTGTTTTATTTACAAGAGTCATTTTATTAATTTATTAATTTTATGGACATTTTTCTGGAATTTTACTCGGGGATTTTGCTAAGATCAAGATATTGAGATGATGAATCGTGGATTCATCAATAGACCGATAGGTTGATGGACTAATCAAGGTCTATACACCGACGAGATGGTGCGTATATAAGGGCATACGGTAATACGATCTCTCATAGGGATCATATAGGTTCACTTGTGAACCGAAAGACATGAGCTCAGTAATGAGGTATTGGGACTGATCGAATTCCATGCATGGTCATCTTTCTTAGGAAACATGACAAGAATTTGTAGGTATAATATATGCTTTTGGAAAGTATATAATCGATACCGATTCCCAATGACCGAATGATAATCTTAATGATAAAACCCTGGGAGGTGACAGTCTAAAAGAGATCTAAAACTTTAGGTTTATTCTAGGTCTTCCAGTGCGCAGAACGTACAGGTATTAGGAATACATGAGGGTGATGTAATCAAAAATGATTGTATAACCATGACACTTCTTTATCAAAGGAGTAATGAAACATGTATGTATTTTAGTGACTCATCTCAGTAGAGAAGTAATCTAATCTCAGTCCAAATGTTGGACATTGATCTGAATGAGATTTAGATGCAATTAGGAGATTATATATACGTCTTTGATTTAATCAAACATCTGTGGGAGGTACTTAAGATCTGGACTTGAGATATGATCTCAACATACAAGTCACTATACATGGAACGTTAATCACACAGTCCTTATCTCCAAGTATCCATCGAGAAAGTGCATTATTCTTGAAAGAGTTCAAGAATAATTTCTTTGCCTTGGTCGTTCGTGGATCTCCATCTCCTTCCATGTGTCACGTTCGTGAAGAAGATGTTTGATCTCGTGAGATGAGATCGAGAGATCTATTGCTTGGATCAACAACTCAGACTACGAGAAGCACATGATTCATCTCCGCACTCACAAGCATCTCTATTGTTGGGTCAGACTTGAGACAGGTCTCTTTGCTTAGAGACTCGATTACAAGCACGCTACATGATGTATTCCTTTAACTAATATGTGGTTTAGATGAAACGATCTGCGAATGGTTCATGGATCATGTGGTTTCATTATCTATTTTTCTTTAAATTATGTTGCATCGAGCAACTAGTTCGACTAGTCACTCACGATCTCATACGATGTGATCTCAACATTTCAGTGATGCCCTTGAGGATTTTTCCACAATCCTTCATCTAGAAGATGAAGCGACAATGTGGTTCTTATTTAGGCTAGTGAGGTTATCTATCCTTCGAATCGTTTTCTCCACTAACCGTGCCATGTGTCCAAGAGCAATGTCCATGCGAGATGACTCCAATAGCTCAATCTCAGGCGGGTGAGATGATGGGATATGTGATGCTTGTGATGAATAAAAGTCTGATGCTTGAAACTATGGATAAGGTGGATATGTACAAAAAAATTCCAGAGCAAAGTCCTCATGATAAAATGGAGGTGGATTGGCTGGAGATTAAGAAGGATCCGTGAAGTCCGAATAAAAATCACTCCAGTCAACCCTCTCCAAGATGAAAGATGAGGATCAGGAGAACATGATAGTCAAGTCAAGATATGAAAGAAAAAGATGCAAATGCGCAGAGAAGATCGAATATGCACACAAACAAACACAAATACAAACAAAAAAATCCAATTCACCAACTCAAGACAATGATGACCGTGAAAGTTCGATCTTTTTATCTTGTCAATTTTTAAAGTAAAATGAGTATCAAAAAAATGTACAAGCATGCAGATAGGCCTGGGATTGGGACACTAATCCTTAGTGTGTATGTGTCAAGCATAGAATGTAGAATACAATGAGGGGATTACTATTCCCAAAAAAAGTTTTCCTTTTTTTGATTTTAGGATCGAGTAAAATTAACAGTCCTAATTTTATCTGTTATCACTTCTTGGATAAAAATGCACAATTCCTAACGAGGGATCAATTTCTTTAGTATCCTAACTGATTAAAATCAAAGGGAGAGAGTTCTAAAAGCAATGCAAGTGCAATTCAATGATGTATGCTCAGATAGAGATGCTCACCTTGCCTCTAGCTCTCTTCGTGTAGGATGTTAAGAATAATTAAAACCTACACTATATGCAATGCAAGCCGATGAAATCTCCGTAGAACATAATTTTCTATTAGCGTGAAGCACCAAATGCTAAATATCTTTCTATAAAATCTAAGGTCCGGTCTTGGAGACTACTTGGTGCTCGCCACAACGGGTCCTGCAAGCTTTGTGTGGAGGCACTCGGGGTGTGCGGTTTCAAGTCTAAATATTCAACAATTCAGATTTGACTAAGTCCAAGTGCTAACTATAGGTACATGCAATTTAAATTATGACTTTCAATCTTAATCTATTGAGCAAACAATCCTAAGCTAAGGCTCAATTACATAAAATAAATAGAAAGAAAGTTGAAAACAATAAAAGACACGATGATGCCTCTGCGTGAACATTCACCCGGGCACTGGTCCTCTTGAGGTGAGGTAGTGTCTAATGTCTAAAATTATTACAATTTATTTTACAAAAATAAAATAAGCCTCTCTCACACAAAATAAAACAAAAATGCTAAAATGACTGCTCCTCTTCTCTCAGCCTCATCTCCTGCTTGATCCTGATCGGCTCGAGTGCGTCAACAACCTAAGTAGTCATTTTTGTCGTCTAGTACCTCATAAGAAAGGTCACCAAAGAGACAAGTGGTTAGAACAATCAAATAAATATCAAAATTAATTAGCATAATATAAATAAGAATAATGTACAAAAATGTGCTACACTCCGTTGCTCCCCAGCAATGACGCCATTTGACAGAAGTGTTTTTCACCGATCAACTAATCAAACACGATAAGAAATTGTTGTGTGACCAAATGTTCCCCTAATCAACAATCAACCCATAGAAAAATCAAGTAATCAATGCGTGAGTCAAAATTTATTATAACTCTGCTATAAATGTGTATGCGTGTAACTATGGTAGAGTGTCAGAAAAAGGGAGACAAGTCGGTGAGGTAGGTATATTATTTATAAATAAATAATGAATGTATATTTTGTACAATTACTCAATCAATTCATTAATTAAAAATTAATGTTTTTATGGGTTTATGATTTTTATTTTTTTATATATCAACTTTATATTTATTGATTTTTGTAATTTTTATTATCTTTTTATAATTTTCTATTTTTTAGTTTCTTTATTTTTAGTACATAATATAAGTGTATATAACTATATATATAATATATGGTAACATAATTACAAACTAAAAATAACCAAATTTTGTAGAATAAAATATTTCTTTTAATATTTTCCTATTTTTTAAAGAATTTTCATATATTTTTGTTAAATTTTAGGGATTTTAAAACCCTAAATAATAAAATCAGGGACTTTTAAATTAGACAGAATTATTTTAGAATTTAAAAATACTAAATATAGTCAAAATTTTCCAAACCTATGTTTAATGGATAATATGTAATATAAAGAAAATTCATGGATAGAAATAGATATTTCTAGATTGTTAAGATTTTTTAATTTTTATAAGGATTTTGGAGCTTTTTTATTTTTAGTGATTTTCTTTATCTATTTTTTAGGGATTTCGGTCAAAGGCACAAAATACAATAATAAACGAAAATTAATTTTTATGGAATTTTCAAATAAGGTTTTATAATTTTTGGATTTTTTAAGGTGAATAGAAAATAGTACATGATATTTTGATTTTCAATAAATAAAAAAATGTCTAAAATGTAATAAAAATTATAGCGTGAAAGACCAAGCTAGCAGACACAAAACCCTATTTTTTCATAAATTTTGAAGTACATTTGGTATTTTTAGAAAATAGAAAAGACCAAGCTAGCAGACACAAAACCCTATTTTTTCATAAATTTTGGAGAACATTTGGTATTTTTAGAAAATTGAAAACAAGCATAAAAATTAAATGAACTTGCAGGGGTATATGTAATTAAAATAAAAGTCTGGAGATGCAATGCAAAGTACCCTAATTTACAACTAATATTCAAATTTTAGATATTAAATGGTAATTACAAAAACCCGCAAGGGTAGATCTTCAAAATGCCCAGCTCACGTGGGACGACATGGGTGTTGAATTGGCAATGACTAAATTGTAAATCAATGAAAGCTTGAGGTTATCCTTGAACTTTTTTTACAAAATATTAAACTATTCAAATATTTTACAGAACTAAATAAAAATAAGATAAAGTGTGGACTAAATATGTAGTTTACCCCTTAAAGGCGTTGATCTTGCGGTCGAAGGTGCCTCACTTATACATGTGGACGGTGGAGATGCGCTGATGGCACTTCGACGATATGGGGATCAGATTAGATCCCACAAGAGATCATATGACAGTGACTCCTCCAAATCCGATGGTTGGCATTCAATCTGGAGCTCCTTCCAGATCAAACGACGGTTGCTCTCTTAGAAGAACATGGAGAAATTCCTCCTCCCTTGATCTTCGTTCCTCAAACCTTCCCTCCCTGGAGCTTCTTTATCGATGATGAAGTGGTCTACATGCTCTAGGACGATGTACACATCAACTGAACTCCTCAAAATGGTTCGTAGCTCATCGATCGAGCCCTAGAGCATATGAGTACCCAGAGTTGTTCATGAACCTAAGGTGGACCTCAAAAGGACCCTTCCAGAAGCTACGTGCATAAAATTAACAAGGGACTCCGACGATTCTTCTTGGGCCTTTATTGGCGAGGATCGAAGGTGGACAGATGGTGATTGGTGAGGTCCGACAGCTGGCAGTAGATAGGACCTCGAAGCTCGGATCTGGGGAAGAACTGGTGATTCTTATGGGTCGTGAAGGTGGAGAAGCGGTAGGGGAAGGAAGTGGGGTATCTGGTGGAAGTCGACACAAGGGTGTCACATCGAATAACGGTGGCCGGAGCTCAAGAGCTCCGGTGAAGGTTAAGCTTTATATCTAAACAAAAATGATAATCAAAATAAGAAATAACAAGCGGAAACAAAATCTATCTAAGAAATGAAAAAAACTAAACTCGGCCTTTTCGGAGCCAAGAAGGTGGATCTCGATAGTGGAGTTCACCGGAGATGGGTGGGAACATCTCTTAAATGACTCCCCCTCACTGAAAAATGCTAGGCAAGCCTCCTGCCGCGAAGCTCAAGCCCTTGGGCACAAAATGAGGGGCTGAAGCGGTGAAAAGAAGAACGAAAACACAAAACTGAGAATTGAGGAAGTTTTGTACAAGCCAGTGAATGGAAGGACTTCGCCTAGGGTTTACGGGTAGATCGAGAGCGTTCTGCCTAGGTAAAGAGTTGGGGAGGATTATGGATGACTAGTAATCAAATCTTATGAAGGACGTACAATACATCGAGCAATGTATCATGGAGGATAAATTTGAGAAGAGTGGGTTGTAGGTGTTCTCACAGGGCTAGGGCACAAGTCAGAGAAGTTGACCCGTGATAAATGAACGACGACTCCCCATTGGTCCAACAAGGACCACTAAAGGACAAAACTATCAAAAAATAAATAATCTAAAATAAAATAATAAATGAATTTCAATAAAAGGTATAAAATAAATTTTTAGTAATTTGATGTAGTATTTAATACGATTTTTATTTATTTTTATGGATTAATTTATGGTATGTTACTTTCTACAAGTAAAGGTATATGTATATTTATCTATATATTATAAATTAGTTTTAATTTTGTATCTTAAAATTTATTAATTAATACTTAATTTACATATTCATAAATTATTTTAATACACTTAATTATATTTTTATTTTATTTTTTGATGTTATTTTTACACTTAAATAAATATGGGTATTAGTTATATAGATATATGCATAGTATGTTTATCTATGTATTTTAGTATGTTATTTTGTTTGTTGTTTTCTTTATAGTTTTATTGCATTCTAAATATGTATACGCATTATGAATAATATTTGCACATTTATAAAAAAAATAAAATAATAAAAATATAAAGAATAAATAAAATGAATATTTTATTTAGGTATATTGTACAATATGGTCCAAAAACCTAACATTTGCATCTTAACTACAAATTAAGTGAAATCACCTTCATTAAGTAGTTAATAAAAAGTTATATGCAATTAAAGATTATTTTGATGCGTTTTGAGTTCTTATGGAGAAGATATGGGTATGCAGAATTTGGGTTTTGGATTTTTTTCTTAGTGTAGAATGTATATTTTGTATTATTTTTGCATGAAGTAAATTTTATATCTTTTTATGTATTTTTATCTACAAATTTTATGTACAAAGTTTTTTATTTGAGGTATAAATAATAGAGAATAAAATAGGTCCCACAAATAAATTATTGGACAATTATGAATTAGGGTTTCTATTATTTATTGGCCATTATCTCCCCCTACTCTATTTCTTGTCGACCCAGCCATCATGATACCTAGAACTCGGTAGGGTCACAAAATACTTTTAGTATTTTATTTCCTTTTCTTTTCATTTCTTTATTCTTTTATTTTGGCTTTAAATACAAATATTTTATACCATATTTATACAGTAGATAATGAATATTTAATTTATGCAAAATATCGATATACATGCATTTACCTAAGGTTTAAAGACCAAAATGAAAGAATAAAGGTGATGAAATGGAGATTCATCGATAACTATCTGACGACTTAAGCTTAAGTATGTTTGGTTATCAACGAGTCCAATTGAGTCTGAATCTAATAAGTTTTGAGAGTCAGTTTTCCTTGATAACGAACCAGAGACCTAAGTCCGATGCTACAATGAGTTCCCTCTGATAGTGGAAAGGGCTACCAGAATTGACCTATGTCAAGAACGTGCAACTGCCACTATCACTGAGAATAAGTGATGAGTCACGTCGCAATGAAGGCATTGCGAATATGAGTGGGGGAGGTTGTAACAACCCATCCCCAAACATAGTCCCACATCGGAAACTCACAAAGTTTCAATGTAACTTATAAGAGTGGGGGATAACTACTTGACAACGTGGACTTAAGCATTGTGGATGGTTTTTAATGGATCCAATTGGATCCAGATCCATCCAATTGTCATGGTCAGTTTTCTTCGATAACGGACCAGGAATATAAGTCTGAAACGTTAAAATCATATCTAATGATATTGTACCCTCCCAAGGTTTTTACCTTTTGGTGGACGTTTTATACGATATGGTTGGTAGTAATGAAGTCTTGAGTTTTATATATTACAAATATATACACAACAAATATAATGTTGGTTACAAGTTTATATGTATATAGGAGAGAGGATGATGTTTATTTCTTGTTTTAAATATGAATCTGGTGGTGAATTTGAAAGTATTTTGGGATTATAAGATGCTACATGTTTTTGGAATAATAGTATATCTTGTTTTATTTACGTGTACCATTTGGGAGAAATTGATGTAATAAGAGCACTTAGTTGCCAAAATTTTCATAGATACATGATTTTAAAAGATTAACGTGACAAGATAACGTGCTTCTCGCATTCATCTTGGTTAGTGAGATTAATCATGACAAATACTCGATGTAATTCCCCATGTAATTATTGTCGGAGAACAAAATGTGTAACATAACGAGCCAGAAAAGATCAAAAACGAAGGTAATATAAAAAGCTCAGTTGTTTATGATAAATTCTAAACAAGGTAGATGATGACAACAATTAAATAGGTTATTTGTGATTATATAATATCTGTCTATTATAGAAAAATACAACAAAACATTATGAAAAGACGATGAATCATTAAGCACTAATTGATTGAGGATGCTACCTCTCTTTTACAACGCTTGTGAAATATATTGTGATGAGAGATAACATGTGATGATGCTATGATGATAATCAAAGACTGCGGACCTTCCTTCTATTTTTTCTCCTGTTAACCCCAAACTTGAAAACCCTCTTAGATGGCGAAGAGTTGGAAAAATGGATCTCGCTTTTCTCAATTTGATGCTAGACATAATGAGACATGAGATCTCTTTTACAGGGCTAGGGTTGGTGGGTTTTCCAAATTAACAAACCCACCATAGCCGACTCCGAGTAACTCACTAACCATCGACATGCACCATTGTAATTCAATTATTCTTTTATCCATCGACTTGGTCAAACTCAATTATCATCTCATATTTACATGAACCATGTGTGGGATTTATTCCAACATTTTCCCACGTGGTTCATATAACCAATTAAGCGAGAAAATAACCTTAAGCATGCTTTTACATGAGTTTCTATAAATGACAATGAATTACATGCTTTAGTTGAACTAAATTAGTATGATCATGGTAATTACATATCAGATAAAAGGATATGATCCCTATATGAATTAGTGCTAGTATAAACCAATCAATTGCAATTTTAGAAAAATATTATCTCCTACTTTCATTCTGTTTATACAATCGTGTTGTATATTTGGTAAATGTATTCATTTTATTTTCATGATTTTTCAATTATTGATTGATTTTATAAAAGTCAAATACTGAAAATGTAAAGCCTTGAACTTGACAATTTCTCAGATCCTATGTCATAGGATCTGGGCGGTCAAACCATCAGAAATTGTTTCTTGCCACTAATAGCAGAAAGATTGATATCACTATAATTGCGATCTTAGTTAATCATTAGCAATAATTAGCGAACTTAAGCTTTAAGTTTTAGGAAGGAGCTAACTTAATCTCTGAGTTTCTGAAAAGAGCTAGCTTAAGCTCTAAGTTTTTGGAAGGAGCTAACTTAATATCTAAGGAGCTAGTCCAAGCTCTAAGTTTATGGAAGGGGCTAACTTAAGCCCTAAGCTTCTGGAGGAGTTAACTTAAGATCTAAGCTTCTAGAAGGAGCTAACTTAAGCACTGAGTTTCTGGAAGAAGCTAATCTACGCTGTAAGTTTCTGGAAGGAGCTAACTTAAGCCCAAAGTTTCCGAAAGGAGATAACTTATGCTCTAAGTTTATGGAATGCTCAAACTTAAGTCATAAGTTTCGGATAAGATTTGGTCAAAATCATGGGTTGTTAATCGTTGTTAAACCATGGATTAGTGGTTTTCTAAACCCTATGAATAGCCTGCCCCACCCATTCATTTCCTACAACTTCCACTAACACCACAACCCAAGGGCCAGGGTCAAGAGGACGAGAGAAGGAGAAGGAGGCAGTAGCGCTAGCAAAGCATTATCAAAAAATGAGGAGAAGAAGGACGGGGCAATCCTCTCTTAGTTGGTTTCATATTGGAGGTAAGTAGCACTAACTTAAGCTAGGTTTTCGATTCATACATTTTCAATTTATTTTTAGCCATGTTTGGGTGCGGACGGCTAGGCCGTCAATGAGCATATGAGTTCTTTTTATGACTCACTCACCCTTGACAAAAAAAACTTTCTGATTATGTAGTCTTTATCAAGGAATCTGAGTAACATCTGACTTCGGTGCGGGTGGCTAGGCCATCAGTGAACCATGTGATTCGTCACATGCTTCACTCACTTAAGACGTGTGGTCTCTACTGATTCTCCATCACTTGCAATTCTATTATATTCTTTTGACTTCGTTGATTTTAATTAGTGAATTAATTTATACACAATATATGCATATTCACATCCTTTCTCCATAATCCACTTTTAAATAATTGTCGATTGGAATTAGTGGAATGAATCATCCTTGCATTTGCAATGATAATATATTGATACTAGCTGAGGATTGACATGGTATAAATGGAATTCAATTTTGATTTTTGTTCTATCTTTTACAATAAGGATGATTTGGAGTAGATACTGCAGATCAAACATGCAATCTATAGGTTTGTCAGAAAAACATTCGTATTGGTAGACCACACCTAGGTGGTGCACGGTTTCCCTGTTATAATAAGTACGTACGAAATGAATGAATGATTTGCAACGCATGGTACTCGGCTGTCATTAGGCGGTCGACTAACTGAAGATGTAATCATGCCATGTGGAGGCTGGGGTGGTTGGATAGCAGCTGGGTCACAATGACATGTATTTCTAGAGTCGCTAGCATATATGATCCAAGGTTAGCATGTGGTTTTAAGCTAGCGGGTTCTCAAGGATGGTGTGCTTCCTTGTTTGTCAAGATGAGGGTTTAGAAGTCTGTATAATAAAATAAAAAGGGAAATTATCATGGTAGTATTGGAGGATTGGTTGAGGTGACATGCGATGGCATAAGCTTACAGATCAACGTAATCTCCAATCCCAGAGTATCCACAGCTTCAGATCCTTGGAGGGGAAAGGATCAATCCCTAACTGAGATTAGAGGAACTTAAATAAAGGTGGAATAGAAGGAATAAGAATTATTATAACAACAACAAGTGAAACTTTCTATTATAATAATATGTTTTGCAAAATTACACTACTTATTTACTTTTATTTTCTTTGTTACTTAGCACTCGTTAATCTTCATCCTATGATTTCTGAAATCCCAACAGATATTGTTATGCCATCACAAGGACCTTAGTCAGTCAGCTAACCAACTATCAACAGAAGCATCTAGTGTGAGGAAGTTAGTAGTTTTTTGTGCCCCTTATCTTTCATCTTGATGTACAAGAAAACAGTGGGACAATTTTGTTGTGCAAGCTTTATTTTGTGAATGGAAAACTGTGAGATGCTTTCTCTATGTAGTATTTTATTGCAGTCTGTTTTTGAATGTTAGCTATTGTTGAGTAACCAGATCTAGTAAATGGGAGGATCCGACGACCCAAATTTGAGGTCGTGACATATTGGTATCAGGGCTCGGTTATTCCATTATCTTATTCGGTAATTAATTGCTATTATCAATCTTCAAAAACTAAGGATATGTTAAGATCCTTTGATCTTAATAATTGACTGCAAAGTATTATCATTCACAAATTAGTGTCCATGATGTGCATCACACTTGATAGAATAGGAACTGATCTATTGCATTAATTCACATGATGATCATGGAAAATCGGGACTTGGCTAGTCAAATGGTTGCATTGATGGAAATGCTCCAAGAGATAGGGCAAAGAGAGTTGGCATTAGAGTAGAGTATCAACACAAGGCTGAGAAACCCAAGGTATCCAGACCTGTGAATTCTAGAGCTAAGGGTTATATTCACCCTTCTTAAGAAGAATCTGGCTACATAACTTTAATGAGTAAACATACTCCAATCGGAGGTGTTATGAAGGAGGCCCTTTTTAGGAAGTAAAAAAATGCTTGAATCCTACCATAAAAGTAAGATTTCGATATATGTACTAAACCATTATTTGATTAAGGAACTAAGAGGTCAAGTATTCATAATCCAAGAGATCTTAGATGACTGCATGGTATAGATTGTAGGTTATTTACCTACTTCTACTTATTGAAATGTGAATGATTTTGACATCATCCTTGGGATGGACTGGTTAGAAAGGTATCATGCATGCCTAGAATATTTCCAGAAGGTAGTAGTCTTCTGCCTTCATAACTCCATAGAGTTCCAGATCATTGTAAATACATCCAATGATGATGATGGCGAATATATCATTACTTTGAAGGTAAAAAAATGTTAGAGAAAGGGTGCCAATGTTATTTAGTCTACTACATTGGGTTCCGACAGAATGATAGAAGATATACAGTGTGCGAGTTTCCTAATGTATTTACAGATGAACTACCTAGATTACCACTTGAGAGGGAGAGAGATTGAATTTGAAATCTCTCTCACACCTGATACTCAACCTATCTCTATCCCTCCATATAGGATGGCACCAGCGGAGTTACAAGAGCTAAAGGTATAACTACAAGAACTGTTAGACAAAGGATTCATTCGTCTTAGTATGTCATCATGGGGTGCACCTGTTTTGTCCATGAGGAAGACAGATGGGTCAATGAGATTGTGCATTGACTATAGATAGCTAAATAAGAGGATAATAAAGAACAAGTATCCTCTGATAAGAATAGATGATCTCTTTGACCCGTTGCAGTGTTCAACTATGTATTCTAAGATTGACTTGAGATCTGGATACCATCAATTGAAAATTAAAGATACGGATATTCTCCACACATCCTTTCGGACGAGATACGGACATTATAAGTTTTTAATTTTGCCTTTTGTACTGACAAATACCCCAGCAACCTTAATGAGTCTCGTGAATAAAGTATTCAATGAATTACTAGATTACTTTGTAGTAGTCTTCATTGATGACGTGTTTATTCACTCCAAGAATAAGTACCGACATGAACAATTTCTGCGACAGACACTTGAAACACTAAGGAAGAACAAATTGTATGATAAATATAACAAATGTGACTTATGTCTATCTGAAGTTTCCTTCTTGGGACATGTTATTGTTAAGGCATGTATATCAGTTGATCCTGCCAAGTTTAGTGCAGTTATGAGTTGGGAACATCCAAAGACTATCATAGAAATATGATCTTTTGTGGTTTAGTTGGGTATTATAGTAGATTAGCAAAGGATTTTTCACAAATAACATTACCAATGACTAGGCTGATTTAGAAGGAAATTCGATTCATATGGTCTGATGCATGTAAAACTAGTTTTCAGTCACTGAAAGAATGCCTAACATCTGCACCTATCCTCACTCTACACTATAGGATTAAAGGGTTTACAATGTACATTGATGCATCTAAAGAAGGACTTGGGGCAGTTCTTATGCAACATGGCAAGGTAGTTGCTTATGCATCACGACAACTCAAGGCACATGAGAGGAACTACTGATGAATCTCGAATTCATCAGGCTAAAGCCGCTAATTAAAACCCCTGCTAATCAATCCAATAAAAACACTCTTTAATTCTTTATTTTTATCATGTATTATATTGTATATAATTTACCATTAAATTATTGTATTTAATTCCTTTATTTTTCTTGTAATTATTTTATCCTCAAAAACCCCTAAAAAGTAGGCAGAATAATTGTCTATAATTCACTGACCATTAAAAACACTAAAAAAATACAAAAGCATCTCAAAACCTCAAAATAGGTGTTTTATCCCCCTAAAAATACCCCCAAAAATACGTTTTGTACAAATGACCTCTTTTGGCTTTTTGACCAACATGAAAGTTGTAGATCTCGTCAAGACGAGCAACTTTCATGTTTTGACTTTTTCCTGATTCGGCCTCTAACTATTTCTTTTCTATTTATCTTTGTATTTTTATTTGAATTTTTCTCATTGGGCCACGTGGCACTCTCTAGAGCGCCCACGTGGCCCGTCTTCCCTCTCGCCACCCGGTGCGCACCTTGATCGTTAGATCACTCCATCTCCGCCTCCATCTCCACCATCCAATCCCACTTCGCTCACAACCGTCAGATCAAGCTTCCTGATCTGATCTCAACCGCTAGTCAGCGCCTAAATCACAGCCTCGGATCCTACCTCCATCTAATGCCACTCCTCGCACCACTTCTCCCTTCAACCTCCACCGCTCGATCGTATCCTATACTACGTCTACTCTCGCGTCGCGTCCCCCTTTAACCCTCGTCGTTGGATCTCACCCAACGCTCCATCTGGGCCGCTCTTTAGCGCCCATCCCTCCACCACACGATCAGATCCTAAAGATCTGATCGTGGCCCTTCGTGTGCGCTCCACTCCCAGCCCTTGGATCGTTAGATCCAACGGCTATGGTTCATCATCAACCTCCGTAACCCCCCCACCCCCAGCCATTACGCATCATCGATCCATGGCCCCCTTCCATTTTTGGCCGCCGCCTCTGGCTATCCCTCTCGCTCATAACGCCTCTCTCATGACGGTCGTTCAACCATCTTCCTCACGTAACTTCTAGGACCCCTCGCCATCACTCCATTCGTCATTAAACCACCACCTAAAAATGCCTCGCCACCATGTAACCTCCGACTACTTTCCCCTATAAAACCCTCTCCTCTGCCACCTGAGACCCGGGTCCACCATTCTTGGCGTTAATCTTAGCTTCCTCCGCCCCTCCGGTGACAGCGGAGGGGCGGAATGTCGAGGCGACGATGGGTTTCTGCCTGTGTCGACCCTCGGCCCCTCCGCCGTGTAGCGCCGCCATTTTGCGCCGCCGAGCACCGAGGCTGATCGCCCTCGTCGTACGACGACCCCTGAGGTCCGAGAAGGACCTCAGCCCAGATCACCGCCTCCACCAACACCTCGCTCCGGTGAGGTGATTTTTCTCTTGTTTCTCCGAATTTCCCCGACTCCATTACTCGCTGCCACCCTCATTGAACCACCTTCCGACCTTCACTATTCATCAAACACCCTCGCCGACCACCCTCCTCTTCTCCAGAACCCCTCCCCGCTCCGACCACCTTCTGCTCCAACTCTGCCGGAGTAGAAGCTCTGGGTCACCATTTCCTGCCATCCTATGGCCCTCGCTTACTCACCTCTCACTCGCACTACACGCACGCACGCTTCGGCTATCTAACGCATGTAGGAACTTCATTGGCCGGAGTACACGACGAAGCTCCTTAGAGCTTTTCTCCTTCGATGAGGCTTCACCGACCTTCACCTCCGACCAGCCCCGAAGCCTCACCACGACTCCAAGATCTTCGTCAGCAGTCCATAGAGCTCCCCGGATCTCCTTCTCGACAGGAGGGACGCGGCGGAGCAATTGGCAGGTCGTCGGAGCCCCACCTTCTCCGGTGACCTGCGGCGGATGCAGAAGAGCAGATGCCGTCCGATCGTTTCAATCGGACGACCGTGATGACGCCACGTGGAGGCCCAAGGCTCGAACCAAACCAACAGGCTCGGGTGACCCGAGCCAAAATCCGAGCCTCCACATGCTGACGCGTGCCTTGAGCTTGAGGCCTCCTCCCGAGCCTGAGCCCTCGCGTGCACCGCACGTGAGGGCTTGGGTAAATTACGTCAAAGAACCTGTAAAATATAATATTTGCATTTTGGTCCCCAAGCACGTGCCTTACGTGCGTGCCTAGGTATTTAACAGGGAGGCCCTCAAGATTTTGAATATTTACATAGAGGTCCCTGCGCGCATTGGATAATTTACAAGAAGGCCCAGGCAAAGGGACCTAAATGCAATATTTATCCCTTTATTTTCTTGCATTTTTATTATAATTATGCCCTGCATTGTTTTTAGCATACCTTGAGCATCATAGGCCCAAATTGCATGATTTTAGTGTCGTTTTGATCCTTGTTTTGCTCTCTACATCTTAGCATATCTACTTGTCTCATTTGTTACTGTTTTAATTGAAGTGACTTTTTATGTGAAAAAATGGGACCCTGCTCTCCTTGTCTTTCTTTGACTTGATGACTGTTTTTTAATGATGGATTAAATTGCCTCTGATTTCTATTTCTATTATGATGATCATATTTTTAGGGTATACTTGTGATCTTTTATTCAGCATACATATTCTCTTGCATTATTCATGCATCACTTTAACTTGCATAAAAACCAATTAAAAATTGCATGCATCTTAGTATTGCATTTTAAATTGCATAATTTGTATGTGGACCCAAGGTTTTAAAAACCGAACCGAACCGGCCGGTTGAACCGGTTAAACCAAGAACCGGAAGAAAAATGGTCCAACCACCCGGTTTTTATTCAGAAAATAAAAACCGGTCAAAACCCGGTTGGACCGCTTAAACCCGGTTGAACCAATTGAACCAAACCACCGGTTCAACCATCCATTTTGACAAAAAAAAATTGATAATTGATAAAATGTAAACTTTTAAAAACTATTCATCTCCTCACATCGAACGCAGAATATAATACTCATTTATCTCTTCTCCTTCCACGTGTGTCAATGATCCATTATCACCTCCTCCTTCCTGTCATATAAGCATTGCCTCTCTTCTCACATATTACATGAGTTTGTCTACTTCGAACAACAACAAAGGAAGAATAAGTTGTCGTACTAATACTATGAGAAGTAATACATTAAAAATACTTGTTATTAATTAAAGTTTAGATAGTTTTAAAATTGTTAATTTTATACATCACACACATATGAACTTAACAAAATAGTGCCCTTTTTGAGTTTTTCTAATAAATTTATACCCTAATATTTAGCAATGTCTTTTACGCTCCTGTATTCTTAAAAAATCCACAATATTATCCTTACGTTGGTATAATATAGGAGCACACATGTGCTAATAAAATGTCACTACTATCCGTTTTGTAAAAATATAGGGGACGTACAATTGTAAAAAAAAGGAGTATAAGTGTTATTGGAAAAACTTGGAAGGACGCGAGTATATAGATCCTCTAAAGATATGATGTAGCATTTTTCATATTTATGTCTATGATGCTACCGGTCTAACTCGGTTCGACCCGGTTAAACCATATAAACCAAACCAACAGTACAACGATTCGGTCTTTTCCAGTTTTTATGAACTGTTGATGCCATCACCGGTTCGACCAGTCGGTCCCATTGGTCCGACCATAAAAACCAAAAACCGATACTTGCCCGGTTCGATGTCCGGTTCGGTTTTTAAAACCTTGTGTGGACCTGAAACTGAAATTAACTCACATTGTGCTTCATGAATCAAAATTCGATAAATATATTAAGTAGCCGTGTCCCTGTGTTCGACCTTGGTAGACTTGCCAAGTAAAAATATTCCACGACATTCAAAGATCGTGGTTTTTGCTGAACCGAATTCGCCTCCTATACTACGACAATTATCGATTATTAAAGAGGCGAATTTCGCGTTCATGAAATGGCGTCGTTGCCGGGGATACGGCTTAACTTAATTATTGAATTTTGATTTCATTTGTTGAATAATTTCAAAATTTTTAGGTCCTCATTTCATGCATCATTTCTTTGCATCATATTTGCTGATTTAATTTCTCTGAGTATTCTAACATTTATCTTTTATGGTAGGGCCCATGATGTTCGAGGACGCTTGATCCTCATGGAGGCGTGAAGTCGGGATCTTCCACTGAAGAGTCTGCAAAAGACATTGTGAAGAAATTTTAGGAGTCTTTTAATCAGTCAAGTTGCATTGCATATTGTAAAAAAAACTTGCATATGCATATTTATTTCCAGTTTTGCATGTTGTAAAAAAAAGAGATCACTCGATGATCTACCCCCCCCCCCACACACACACCTACACTTGCACATACACACTCACCCCCACCATCTCCCCCTGTATCTCTCTCTCTCTCTGTGTGTGTGTGTGTGTGTGTGTGTGTGTGTGTGTGTGTATTTCACAAACCCCCTCCCCCTCAACCTTGTATCATAGAATCCCTCCCCCTAATTCAGACTTTACTTAGGCTATTTTTAGCCTACGTATAGGGGGGCCCGCTTTCTCATCCTTCCCTCGCATTTTCTTCTTGTACCCAGGTCAATTTTTGACCTAAGTATAGGGGATCCCCCTCCTCAGTTCTTCTATATCACCCTATATTTGATCGAGCCTTAGCTTCATGGCACTTGTGCTATGAGGACATAGCAAATTTTAAGTATAGGAGGTATACCGTATATTACTGTATACTTACTTTAGCCATAGCTCGTATTTTAAAAAAATTGAAAATTTATTTTAAGGCCTGGTTTTTGTAAAACATGTGGATTGAGTTTTGTAAAAACCTTGTAAAAATGTTTTCTTAAAATTGAGGGTTTAAACTGTGTAAATAACCCTTTTCAAAAAAAAGAAAAAAGAAAGAAAAAATTGAAAAAACCAAAAATCTTTCTTTGAACTAGACTCTGACTACTAGGCATAGTAGACACTTTCAATGAGGGAACTTCGGTCTCCCTTAGCAGAGTGGGTGGTTTAGAGGACACTGCAAAAGGCACCGTCCTTAAGGATCATGGGTCCGTTTATCGGCTCGTACTTACACACATACTGGCTGAGAGTAGATACTTTTATTCATTTGAGCCTGGGCCAGTCATTGTCTCACCACCCGGCGCGCACCTTGACCGTTGGATCACTCCATCTCCGCCCCCATCTCCACCGTCCAACCCCGCTTCGCTCACAACCGTCAGATCAAGCTTCCTGATCTGATCTCAACCGCTAGTCAGCGCCTAAATCACAACCCTCGGATCCTACCTCCGTCTAACGCCCCTCCTCGCGCCACCTCTCCCTTCAACCTCCACCGCTCGATCGTATCCTATCCTACGCCTACTCTTGCGCCACATCCCCCTTTAACCCTCGCCGTTGGATCTCACCCAATGCTCCATCTGGGCCGCTCTTTAGCGCCCATCCCTCTACCACACGATCAGATCCTAGAGATCTGATCGTGGCCCTTCGCGCGCACTCCACTCCCAACCGTTAGATCGTTAGATCCAACGGCTATGGTTCATCGTAAACCTCCGTAACCCCCTCACCCCCAGCCGTTACGCATCATCGACCCACCGCCCCCTTCCATTTTTGGTCGCCGCCTCCGGCTATCCCTCTCGCTCATAACGACTCCCTCATGGCGGTCGTTCAACCATCTTCCTCGCGTAACCTCTAGGACCCCTCGCCATCACTCCATTCGCCATTAAACCACCACCTAAAAACGCCTTGCCACCATGTAACCTCCAACTACTTTCCCCTATAAAACCCTCTCCTCCGCCACCTGAGACCCGGGTCCACCATTCTTGGCTTTAATCTTAGCTTCCTCCGCCCATCCAGTGACAGCGGAGGGGCGGAACGTCGAGGCGACGATGGGTTTCTGCCTGTGTTGACCCTCGGCCCCTCCGCTGTGTAGCGCTGCCATTTTGCGCCGCCGAGCACCGAGGCTGATCGCCCTCGTCGTGCGACGACCCTGAGGTCCGAGAAGGACCTCAGCCCAGATCACCGCCTCCACCAATACCTCGCTCCGGCGAGGTGATTTTTCTCTTGTTTCTCTGAATTTCCCCGACTCAATTACTCGCTGCCACCCTCATTGAACCACCTTCTGACCTTCACTATTCATCAAACACCCTCACCGACCACCCTCCTCTTCTCCAGAACCCCTCCCCACTCCGACCACCTTTTTCTCCAACTCTGCCAGAGTAGAAGCTCTAGGCCACCATTTCCTGCCATCCTATGGCCCTCGCTTACTCACCTCTCACTCGCACTACATGCACACACGCTTCGGCTATCTAACGCATGCAGGAACTTCATTGGCCGGAGTACACGACAAAGCTCCTTAGAGCTTTTCTCCTCCGATGAGGCTTCACCGACCTTCACCTCCGACCAGCCCCGAAGCCTCGCCACGACTCTAAGATCTTCGCTAGCAGTCCATAGAGCTCCCCGGATCTCCTTCTCGACAGGAGGGATGCGGCGGAGCAATTGGCAGGTCGTCGGAGCCCCACCTTCTCCGGTGACCTGCGACGGATGCAGAAGAGCAGATGTCGTCCGATCGTTTCGATCGAATGACCGTGATGACGCCACATGGAGGCCCAAGACTCGAACCAAACCAACTGGCTCGGGTGACCCGAGCCAAGATCCGAGCCTCCACATGCTAACGCGTGCCTCGAGCTTGAGGCCTCCTTCCGAGCCTGAGCCCTCACGTGCACCGCACGTGAGGGCTTGGGTAAATTATGCGAAAGACCTTGGAAAATATAATATTTGCATTTTGGTCCCCAAGCACGTGCTTCACGTGCGTGCCTAGGTATTTTACAGGGAGGCCCTCAAGATTTTGAATATTTACATAAAGGTCCCTGCGCGTATTGGATAATTTACAAGAAGGCCCATGCAGTTTTTGCTATTTGCATTTAGGTCCCTCTTGGGACCTAAATGCAATATTTATCCCTTTATTTTCTTGCATTTTTATTATAATTATGCCCCTGCATTGTTTTTAGCATAACTTAAGCATCGTAGGTCCAAATTGCATGATTTTAGTGTCATTTTGATCCTTGTTTTGCTCTCTACATCTTAGCATATTTACTTGTCTCATTTGTTACTGTTTTAATTGAAGTGACTTTTTATGTGAAAAATGGGACCCTGCTCTCCTTGTCTTGCTTTGACTTGATGATCATTTTTTAATGACGGATTAAATTGCCTCTGATTTCTATTTCTATTATGATGCTCATATTTTTAGGGTATACTTGTGATCTTTTATTCAGCATACATATTCTCTTGCATTATTCATGCATCGCTTTAACTTGCATAAAAACCAATTAAAAATTGCCTGCATCTTAGTATTGCATTTTAAATTGCATAATTTGTATGTGGACCTGAAACTGAAATTAACTCACATTGTGCTTCCTGAATAAAAATTCGATAAATATATTAAGTAGTTGTGTCCCTGTGTTCGACCTTGGTAGACTTGCCAAGTAAAAATATTCCACGACATTTAAAGATCGTGGTTTTTGCTGAACCGAATTCGCCTCCTATACTACGACAATTATCGATTATTAAAGAGGCAAATTTCACGTTCATCAACTACCTTGCACATGACCTTGAACTAGTTGTTGTAGTCTTCACTTTAAAGATGTGGAGATATCACCTATATGGTATTACTTCTGATATCTTCACCAATCATAAAAGTTTGAAATATCTATTTGATCGGAAGGAACACATTATGAGACAGAGATGGTGGTTAGAGATATTGAAAGACTATGATTGCATCATCTCTTATCATCCCGGTAATGGAAATGTCGTTGCATATGCTCTTAGTAAAAGAACTTATTCACCTAGGTTGGTGAGTGCTATCCGCTTTTGGAGTTTACTATCAATGAGCAAATGGAAATCATTTGATAATAATGTTGATACTATAACTATTCCTCGTCGATACATACCAGAAATATGAGATAGAATAAAGAAGGGACAAAAGGATGTCCTGGTCCTTAAAGATTTGAGACAACTAATTGAGAAGAATGAGATAGGATAATTCCATATACAAGATGAGTTATTGTATAACCATCACGGAGTTTGTGTACTAAACATACCATAGTTGAGGAAAGACATCTTACACAAAGTGAGTTGCTCCAGATTATATATTCATCCTGGAATTACAAAGATGTATAAGGATCTTCGTTCACACTTTTAGTGGCTAGGAATGAAGAATGGTGTTGTTGAGTTGGTGAACTAATGTTTCACCTGCCAATAGGTAAATGATTTACATCAAAAACCACCAAGATTGTTGCAACATCTCCCTATTCCCGAATGGAAATGGAAATGACTGGTGATAAAGATAGTATATGGGTTATAATAGATCGTCTGACCAATGTACCATACTTTATTCCAATAATCTTATCTTCCGCTCCATACCAACTTGTTGAGTTGTATAATACACATGTGATATATCTCCATGGCATTCCAAAGGAGGTAGTTTCATACCGAGATTCGTAATTCACCTCACACTACTGGAAGAATTTCATGAATGCCTTTGACACACAGATATGCTTGAGCACATCATACCATCTGCAGATAGATGGTCAATCAGAACATGCTATTCATACTATAAAGGATGTGCTACGAGCATGTGCCTTTGAATGGAAGGGATCATGGATTAAACATCTGCCTCTTATAGAATTTGTTTACAACAATAGTTACCGTGCAAGTATTGGCATGGCACTGTTTGAAGCACTATGTAGACGTAGATGTATTACTCCTCTGTGTTAGGAAGAAGTCGGGATAAAAAAACCTTCATGATTTAGATAGACTCAAGAAGACATGGGAAACTGTAAAGCTTGCTCGGAAAAGACCTATAACTGCTCAGTGTCGCTCGAAAAATCTATAATGATACCATGCAAAAAGACATTGAGTTTGAGCTGGGTAACTTTGTATTCCTCAAAGTATTACCTACGATGGGAGTTCAGAGGTGCGACTTGTGTGGGAAGTTAGTACTCGGGTTTGTGGGATCCTTTGAAATTATCCAACGAATTGGGAAAGTTGCATATAGACTTGCACTTCCTCCACATCTTTCAGCTATACATGATGTTTTTCCTGTATCAAATCTGAGAAAGCATATTAGAGATCATGAGCATAATGTAAGCTACGATGATCTGCATGTTGAGCCAAACTTGTCATACCAAGAAATACATGTGCAAACACTAGACAAAAATATCAAGAAATTGATGAATAAAGAATGGTCTCTAGTTAAAGTATTGTGGTAAAACCAAGACTTTGAAAAGTCACATGGGAATCCAAGGCATATATGAGGGAGAAATAACCCTATTTTTTGAATGATAAAATTGTGTATTTAGTATATCTTCATTATAAATGAAATAACAGTCATTCCATTTAAGGTTGTTATGGTTTCAATACTCTTCAAGGTTTTTATACATGCACTTCAAGTCTCGAGGATGAGACTTCCGTTAAGGTTGTTATAATTGTAAAGTCTTAAACTTGGCCATTTCTTGGATCCTATGTCATAAGATATGTCCAGTCAAAACAACGAAAATAGTTTCTTGCAACTAATAACAAAAGGATGGATAACATTATAATTATGGTCTTAGTTAATCATGATTAGCACTAATCAAGCGAAGTTAAGCGCTAAGTTTTTGTAGGAGCTAACTTAATCTCTAAGTTTTTAGAAGGAGCTAGCATAAGCTCTAAATTTCCGGAAGGAGTTAACTTAAGCCTTAAGTTTGGAAGGAGCTAACTTAAGTCTTAAGTTTATGGAAGGAGCTAACTTAAGTTGTACGTTTATGGAAGGAGATAACATAAGCCCTAACTTTATGAAAGGAGCTAACTTAAGCCCTAAGTTTCTGGAAGGAGTTAAATTAAGCTCTAAGTTTCTGGAAGGATCTAACTTAAGCCTTAAGTTTCGAATAAGCCTTAGTTAAAACCATGTGCCAGAACTATGGACTGCTAACTAGGGTTAAACCATGGATTAGTGGCTTTCTGGACCTTATAAATAGCCCCCTCCCTACCCATTCATTCCCTACAACTTCTACTAACACCACTACCCCAAGGGAGAGGGTCAAGAGGACGAGAGGAGGAGAAGCAGGCAGGAGCGCCAGCAAAGCGTTGTTGGAAAAGGAGGAGGAGAAGGACAAGGTGATGCTCTCTCTTAGTTGGTTTTGTGTAGAAGGTAAGTATCACTAACTTGAGCTAGGTTTTTTATTCATCTTTATTTCCGATTCATTTATAGACATATTCGGGTGCAGGTGGCTAAGCCGTCAATGAGCAAGCAAATTCTTCATATGACACTCACCCTTGACAAAAGACTTGACGATTATGTAGTCTTCATCAAGGAATCCGAGTAACTCCCTACGTAGGTGTGGGCATATAGGCCGTTAGTGAACTTTGTGATTCGTCAAACATTTCACTCACCTAAGAAGCGTGTTGTCTGCCAATTCTCCATCACTAGCAGTTATATTATATTCATTTTGTTTCCTTTTTATTTTCCTCTCTATGGTTTTATAAAGGAAACTCTTCCCATTTTATTTTGAAATATGTCCCAATATAAGGGGAAAATCTGTCGAAATATCATTTTGTATAAGGGGAAGCTCTGCTTAAATTATGAGAGAAAATATATTCTTCACATGATATGAAAGTGAAATTCAATCATTTTAGGAGTTGTAAATCATCCTTTATGAAAATGAATCACGATAAAGCACATCATACACAAAGAGAGAGCTCGATTAGGTAGCTAAGTCATGCCTCTTGTTGTTGGATTTTTAAGTTAAACAAGATAAAATTACTGTTGATTATTAATTATTGTTGATTATTTTATCTCTTACGAAGAACATTCCACATCCTTGCTTCATAATCCACTTTTAAATAATTACCATATTGGAAGTGGCAGAATGAATCATCCTTGCGGTTGCTATGATAATATATTGATACCTGCTGAGAATTGACATGGCATAAATGGGAATTTCGATTTTCGTTCTATCTTTTACGATAAGGATGACGTGGAGTCGATACTAGTACTACAAGTCAGGCATGGAACTTGTAGGTTAATAAGAAGAACGTCCGTATTGGCAGGCCATACCCAAGTGGTACACGATTTCCCTATTATGATAAGTACGCACGAAATGAATGAATGATTTACAACACGTGGCACTCGATTACCATTAGGCGGGTTGACTGATCGAAGATGTGGTCGTGCCATGTGGAGGCACGGGTGGTTGAATAGCGGATGGGTCACGATAACATGTATTTCTAAAGTTGCTAGCATATATGATTAAAGGTTAGCATGTGGCTTTAAGTTGTTGGTCCTCGAGGACTGTGTGCTTCCTTATTAGGCCGAGGATTTGGAACTATATATAATAAAATAAAAAGATAAATTATCATAGTAGTATTGGAGAATTGGTTTAAGTGACGTGCGGTAACATAAGCTCACCAGATCAACGCAATCTCCAATCTCAGAGTGTCCACAGCTTCGGGGTCCGTGGAGGGGAGATGACAAATCCCTCATGTGGATTATAATGGATAGGAACTAAAATAGATATGGAATAGAAGGAATAATAATTATTCCAACAACAAGAAATGAGACTTTCTTGTATAATAATATATTTTGCAAAACTATGCTACTTGTTTACTTTTCTTTTCTTCGTTACTTAGCACTTGTTAATCTTCATCCTGTGATTTTTGAAAATCGAACAGATATCGGTGTGCCTTCACAAGGACCTTAGTCAGTCAAACAACCAGCTAATAGTAGCCTCTAGTGTAAGGAAGTTAGTAGTTCATATGTTCCCCTTTTCTTTCAGTTTGATGTACAAGAAAATAGTGGAATGATTTTGCTATGTAAGATTTATTTTGTGAATAGAAAATGGTGAGATGCTTTCTCTATGTAGTATTTTATTGAAATCTATTTTTGAATGCTAGCTATTGTTATTGGACAAAGTTATTGTCGAGTAACCAAATCCGGTAAATGGGAGGATTTGACGACTTGGAACTGGGATCATGACAAAAAATTAATGATATTTTACCCAATTGTTTCTTATAAGATCATCTTTTACCTAGAAATTTCTCAAAAAAAATAATGAATGTTTCTATTTATGTTCTTTCACATGCCTAAATGTCAACTCAAATGCATGCTCATTGTGTTCCAAAATAAATTGTGGAGTGTTTTGGGTTAATGATCTGTATTTAGGTCTACCCGTCTTTATTTGCCAAATTCAAGTTACCGTGGATTCATCATTAAAAGACACATTTGGGATGATTTGGATTGACATAAGTTTCTGTTATGGATTTATTGTCATTTAATTTTAATAAATAAACACATTTTCATTAAAATTCACAAATAATTCAAAATATTTCCGAAAATTTTTTAAAAAAATTGCAGTAGTTGCAGTTTGCATATTTCCATATTCTGACAAAGTTTTGTTACTTTTGCAATATATTTATTTAGGAAGATGCATAAAATTATGTGATAATTATTGATTTTTCATGCATGCATATGGTTCCCAAAAACAGGACAATGTGTTTTTGATTTCACCTTAAACAAGGTTTGTCATAAAAATAGTACTCGACTAATTAAGATTACTTTTGAATTAAATTTAATTGGCTAGGTTGCATTATTTTTCCCCAAGACCCAAGTTTATTTACATTTCACAATCAATATATTTTCATAAAAATACAAAAATATCATCTATTTTGAAATGCAAGTCAATGTTCACTAATTTGAACCCGAGTTGTATTTTTTCTTTCGAGTGTCGACCTTGGAGCTTGTAGAATCTAAATAAACAAAATGACCACTTAACATCAGATTGTGTATTTTTGAGTTATTTTTATTAATAATTGATTATTCGAATACAATATAAAGGCAAAACTAACTTGAAGCAATCTACGATTTATCAGTGGAGTTGTAATGCTAGATGATTGAATAATATGCATTTCTAAAGATGTCTCGTGCATTTCTTAGATTATTAATAAAATCATAGTGTTCGATCATTGGTTAGTCACCAAAATGATCTAATGATGTATGGATTTTAATTCATATTCAAATTACCATGATTTAGATGCAAATCATGCTAAATATTGTGGTAGTCATCTTAACAATCAGAACCAAGAACGCACTAGAACATTTACTAATGGTGGGTCAATATGCATCTCTTGGATCATAATTTAATTATTTATTAATTAAATTTTGTCAAAGCATTAATGTGAGCATGAGTATTATTAATTTACGATTTCATAAGTTGTAATCTTTTTTGCATTGAACAACTCTATAGTCAAGTCCATTGGACTCAAGTATGCATATTGGCCAAAGTATATCTAATTCAATTTGGGAGTGATGAATTTATAGCATGCATTAGTTGAAGATTAAAAATCACGAGCCATTACAGAGAACAATGTCGGGGATGAAATAATGTATTGTGAGGTTTGTGAGGGATTGAACATGCTTTGTCTTAGCCTATTGAAAATAACCGGGGTTGAGAATTCTATCTGCTAATGCTAAAGACAAATAATGCTAAGGAATTCATGAAGAAAAAGAAGGATCGCTCGCAATTCGATAGAGTCAATATGTCCATTGTTGGGATATTAATGAGCATGTTGATCACAAAGAAATTATATTGATACAATTCATTGATGGATCATGCAACATAAATGTCCAATTTTGCAGCAAAATTGAAGACTACAAGGATGGATGTAAATGAGACTTAACTAGTACAATTTATTATAAACTCCCTCCTTGGATGTTGAATTTGGGTGGTTCAACCACAACACATTAAAGGAAAAGTGAAGTTATATGGTACTCAAGACTTTACGCATTCAAAAAGAAGATATATTAAAAAGGATAAAGGAACACTTAGTGAATCTAATTGCTACTGAAGAGGTCATATCATGAATTAGCCTTAATAAAACCAATCTAAGAAAGGGAACAAAAGAAAAGCTCCCATAAAGGTTAAAAGGGAGCAATTTCAAAAAAATCAAATATTCCTTTTGCAAAAAGCCCGGGCACATGAAGAAAGATTGATCTAAATAGAAAGTGTGGTTTAAAAAGAAGCATATGCACTATGTTTCCATTTGCATGGAAGCAAATATTGTAGATGCTTCTGATAATACTTGATGATTGGATTTTGGTGCAACTGCCCATGTATCTTGCATATTAAGGGATTCCATACAATCCACAACATATATAAAAGTGAATAATAACTGCTCACAGGAAACATGATGAAAGCACGAATGGATGGAATTGGGGCTTATAGATTGACCATGATCACTGGATGTCAAGTTGATCTGGAAGGATGACTTTTGGTTCCCGAAGGTGCAAGAAATCTTGTTTCCTTTTGTAGATTTGACCATTTATATTTTTTCTTTTAAGATTTCTAATCGATCATTCTCCATGTTTGGAAATAAGCACTCTTACGATTACATTACTTTGAAGAATTTTATTGCCATTTTAACATTGATACTAAGTTCATGGATTCTTTATTATATGTTGAATGCAACGTAAGCATGAAAAGAAATGCAGTAGATGAATATTCTTCCCTTTTATGGCATCAAAGGCAAGTTCATATAGCTAGTGATACAATATTGATGATTATTGTGAATGAAATTTTACCTCAATTAGATTTTACTGATCCGGAGTTGTGCATGTATTGCATTAAGGGAAAGCAATACTAACACCCATCAAAGAACCCAACCACTACAGCTAGAAAGCTCATGTCGTTGATAGATATTGATATTTATAGTCCTTTCGCCATCCCATCAAGAGGATGAGGAAGATATTTTATTACATTTGCAGATGATTTCACATTGTACGCATATCTTTATCTCATGCATGAAATGACTCAATTAGTAAATGTTCTGG
Organism: Ottelia alismoides; assembly: GCA_037367405.1. Classification (NCBI taxonomy): domain Eukaryota; kingdom Viridiplantae; phylum Streptophyta; class Magnoliopsida; order Alismatales; family Hydrocharitaceae; genus Ottelia; species Ottelia alismoides. Next base: position 2,708,570 of record JAZKJV010000416.1, read on the forward strand.
AGACATTTAGTACCATGGTAGAAATGCAAGCAGAGAAAAAGTAAAAGTGGTGTGATTTGACCATGATAGTGAATTTCTAGAAGACACGATGAAACAAGACAACATCTTGGTTCATTTGCGAAAATCCTTGAAAGTAAGAGTATATGTGCACACCGCATAATGCAAGGAACACTAAAATAAATATGGTTTCGTAAAAAGCCGAAATCGTACACTAATGGAAATGGTTAGAAGTACGATATATAGTAATTCTTAATCTCTTTCATGGTGTATATAGTCATTAAAACATCAACGGATATACTTAATGAACATGATTTTCACCTCTATAAAGGTCGATAATTGTAGCATAAGAGATGAAAAGTGAACTATGAAAACAACAAATCTTGAATATTTGGGAATATATTTTACTTAGTAGGTTTATCAAGGTTGAACACCGGGAATAAACAATTTTTAAGTTGGTTTTAAATTAATTTCATTCATTAATTAATAAGTATGTTAATCTCTGTATTAGAAATTAAAATGAAAATAAAACAAATGCAATGATTAAAATGCAATGCAGTGCGAACAAAATATAAACAGAGAGGATAATGGTGAAGCACATGATCTATGATTTTGATCTTTAATTCAATAAAAAGAATGATAAATTATTCCTTAAAATTAATAGGATATCAAAAGAGATTAATTATCTTAATTTCAAGAAATATTTATCGATTTGAACCGAAGTTGTAGGGTAAAATATTAATAAATGGATAATCCTCCAAATAATGAGATCGTTTGATAATTTTTATGTAAGAATATTTAACCTCAAAATTCTATGTAATTACTCCAAAAAATAACGATCCATTAATCCAAGTGAATAAATCAATGATTTCTACTAAAATATGTCCCTGCAAAGATTAAATTCTTATTTAAAAAGATCAATTATCAATAGATAATTAGTCAAGATAAAATCCCTGCAATCAAACTCATGCAAAATAAATAAATAATTTTCTCAATTTAAAATAACACAAATCTGTCAAAAATCAGGCTGCATTGATCAAAATAGATCCTCAAATAATGTTCATCAATAAAGAGCTTCTGATCTATCCACAAATATATAAGCTGATAGAATACAGAACAATCTTTGAAATGACATATTATGCGGTAAAATGGAGTTCAAATGAGAAAGATATAATAAGATGAAGATCCATGGACTAGGATGTCATAAAAACAAAGTAGTTCTTCTTAAGAAGGTCCCTAGAGGGACTTATTTGTAATTATTTAAAGATGCATGGGCTTTTATGCAATTTGCCCATGCAAACATGTGCATCGCACGTGGTCTGGAAGCGGAGGGGCTCTTTGTCGATCATGGAACTTCTTGGGGTGTCAACACAAATTACTTTGATCACGTGAAGTACCTTAAGTGAACACCTAGTTTTATCCCATGATTGAGATGTGTCTTTTATATGCAGATCGTGTGGATTAGAAGAAGCCACAAGGTGTGCTCTTCCCCTTGGATGTTCTTCGGAACAATTGTGGCTTGCTTTATCACCAACAGATAGATGGAAGCTCTGTCGTGATTCGACAACTTAAATTTCTATGGATGAACTTGTCAGGACCATTGTTGCGAGCTGTTGCGATCGTCATTATTCTGCAAAGGGCATCTCCACCTTGATTTTTACTTAATCGGGTTCCTGACAAGTGTGGACAAAACCATAGTTTCGACCAAGATGAAGTAATACTCTTTCAAATTATGCTAACAATGGATAACCGATTTTTGCATCAGTCATGCAAAAAACAGTGTGTGAATGAAGTTGTTTCCACTGATTTGCAGTCATGTCCAAAATATAAATTCCAGCTATTGGGCACAAAATCTTTGCATACAGATAACCCTATATCCTAATATTAGTTAGTACAAAGAGAACACACTTGTATCAAGCATCTGAAATCAGATTGTTGTCCCCGATTAAATGTGATAAGTATCAAGATGGTATGGACCCAACCAACATTTAACAACAGAAGTATCCTCAGATCTGATTCTAGTATCTAGATGATGTCCGATCACGTAAATTTAATATTAAACCAAAAAGTACCAAGAAGGATTGCTGCAGTTGTTTACATTCGAGTTCTATTCTCAAATCAAATAAATGTATGCATTTATATGCAAAGATTTATTCTTTGACAAAAAAGCTTCGTATATGATACAATTTGTGGAAGTTGAGCATAATTTAATGTAAGGTAAAGTATGTTGATAGTGGGGATCAATGGTGAAATCTACATCAAAGGGGAACCTAAGTGGTGTTGGCATTGGTATTTTTGCATTATAGACTTCGCAATATGCATAATTAAACCTTCAGTGAGTACCCTGGGAATTAATTGACCAAATCTCAAATGGCGTATTATCTCGTGATGCTGCAAAATTTAAAAAGAGAGGATATTTAGAACGAACAACAACAGTAGTCGTTGCATGGTGGTAACAATGATGTTGAGCACGGATATGATTGTGTGGGCGTAATTGCTCGAGCAATAGCTAATGCTCACGATGATTGAGGGTGCAAGCAATGGGATCGATAGCTTGGAGTCGAGATTTGGGTTTCAATTTGAGAAAGAAAAAGATAGAGACAACAGAGAATGGGTGAAATGGAAAGAAGAAGAAGAAACGAGAAGAGGTGAAGTTGGAAAGGGTTAGGCAAAATGGATTACTCGGTGGGTTTGGTGTATGTTGTCTTTCCAGCAGTAGCTAGACCCGCAAGGATGTCAGAGCTCGAGCAAGGTTCGACCGCTGAGCTAGGAAGAGTGGATGGATCTCCTCTTTTTGGCAAAGGATGATGAGTAGAACCTTGACTCTAGGGTGGCCGAGGCTGCGTGGGGGATAAGAGAAGCAGAAAGGAAGAAGTTGGAGGTGGATTTCGTTTGGTGAAGATAGAGGTGTTGCTTTCAAGAATGGGTTACAATATCAACGAGATGATATGGGAAGAAAAGGAGAATATAACAGAGAAATACAAGAGAGAAAGATGAAGGGGAGAGGAGAGGATAAAGGAAGTTGAAGCTCACCAGGGGGATCTACGCCTGAGGATGGAGCACGGTGGCACAACTCTTGTTCTCGCCTCAGCCGTGGGGCGGAGCCATGGCAAGGATCGTCTTCTTGGAGCAGCAACAGAGGTTCGAGACCACTGGATCGCACTGTAGTGGTCGGGGACTCAAGGATGGCTGCATGCACTAACCGTTCCTCCAGTTCTCTCTCTCTCTCTCTCTCTCTCTCTCTCTCTCTCTCGATGATCTTCCAAGAGTGGCGGATGGGTTCAGAGACCGGAGACAATGGAATTTATAGGAGGATGAGAAGGATAATGTCTGGGTGAAGAAGGTAACATGCAAGTAGCAGGGATGCTATGCGGTTGAGGCGTTTGCAGTGGCACGTAACAGTCGCGGGAGATGAGAGGGGCGACGAGCGACGGTTGCAGGAGAGGAGGGGTGGTGGGTTACGTGTTGTGCACATGGTGGGGAGAGAGAGGGGGAGAGGAGAAGGGAACAATAAAGGGTTAAAAAATCAAATAAAATTTAAATCAAATAAAAGTAAAATAAAATAAAAATTAAAAAATTAAAAACGAAAAGGAGGTGACACATGGCAGCTCTAGGAGCCTTCACGTGTCATTACAAAAAAAATCGAAAATAAAATTCAATGAAAAAAAGAAACAGTAATGAAGTCAGATTAAAAAGTGATCAACATGAAAGTTATTCGTCTTGACGTGTACAACTTTTGTGAAGGACCCAAAATCAAACGAGGTTACATATACAAAATGTATTTTTGGAGGTACTCTATAGGTAATAAATGTCATTTTTTTTGCATTTTGTAATTTTTTGTTTTGTTAATTTGATTTTATTTATTGAATTAATTTATACACAATATATACATAATTTATACATTTTTTATGGATTTTTATAGATTAGAAAACTGTAAATAAAAATGGCAAAGATAAAATATGTACAAAATATACTATGATAGTTTTTTGTGTGTTGTCTTGATTTTCTGATTTTTACGGATTTAGATCTTGATGCCAAGTTTGTTAATTAATTAAATAACATAACAGGTAAATAATTAGGTCAAAACAAGTTGAATTTGTACATAAAATAATAGGTTCAAACTGGGTAAAAAAAGGCTATTTATTTACAGCACAATTAACCCTAATTTAGTGATTATTAATAAATATGAATTAAGGGGATTAATTAGTGAATTGGTAAGGGGGTTTTGCTAAAACAACTATATATAGAGTAGATGAATATGGATTCATCAATACTCAATGAGGTTCTTAATAGATCTGTTTTTGCAAGTCATCTTTTGAATCATGGGCATGTGGGAAACCTATCTTGAAACACCTACATATGCGTAGATGTCAAGTGGTAGCTAGAATATATAATCCGAATGAAAATAAGTTAGATTCAAGGATAATTAGATATCTTTTCATTGAATATCCTGGAAATTTAAATGGATACATTTTACATTAGCCTAACAATGGTGCAAAAATTGTCAAGAGTGACAATGTTCACTTAATTGAGAATGACAATATCAATGAGATTCAAGAAATGTGGAAATTAAGATATGGGTAAAAGTATTGCTTCCACCCACGCTCAAAACTTGCATATTGGATGTTCCAGTTATGGATTCACCTCCACATGATGACATGAAACATCAAGAAGCGAAAACCTATATTAATCGTTGATTCCATTGTCAATGAATAATTTACAAACAATCCAAATGCACCACGTTCACAAGAAGATGCATTAAGACACTCAGAAACCCTAAAAAGACCTACGAATTTTGATGACTATATATTATATGCACTTGAGCATGAATGTGACTTGGGCATTGATAAAGACCCAAACTCATTCCACAAAATGCATAAAATGTGATGATTCCGAAAAGTTATTGAACACTACAAAAAAGAAAATAGAGTTAATGTCCACACTTACCAACCTTAAGGTTTTAAAATTATAGGTAAGGAAGATCTAGTGTGTAAATTAAAGGAATCAATATATAATCTAAAACAAGCTTGTCATCAATAGTATATAAAGTTTAATCACACCATTGCATCTTATGATTTTTTAGCAACTTTTGTAGGTTGATGAATCTAGATGAAAATTAATGGGAGCAAGTTTATAAAGGCGAGGGTTTGTGCCTCACGCATCATGGAAGCGTGGAGATCACATCATATATGATCTAGGTCGACTAGTCATGCTACTCGTAAGGGGTATTGGAAATTGAATATTTTCAATGAAGCCACATGACATAGGAACCATTCCAATATCTTTTCATCAAGATCACACATGTGTATTAGGATTACCTCTTGAAGCATGATCGTGATCCACGAGTCTCTAAGTGAAGATACCTCTTATCTCAAGTCTGATCTAATGAAGTGAGCACATGTGGGCGCAACATATGCTTCCCATAATATGAGTTGATGATCCAAGTGATGAACCTAATGATTTCATCTCATGAAATCTGATGTCTCCTTCACAAGCATGATGCATCGAAGAAGGCATAGATCCATGAGCAGTCAGTCCAACAACACAATGGCATCGTAGTGACGTCAATACTCTTAACAAGCCTAGGGTGGATGACCACCGATAGTTGAGAGAGAGAGATGGTATGTATAAAAAGAGATAGTTGTTGTAACTTTTGTTTCAACTTAACTGTGTAATAAAGAAGGCTAGGATTAGCCTCTCTTTTATATCAAATTGGATGGTGGAGATGCACTCCTAGTTGAAATTAATGGTCAATATTTTGTTACCATAATTTGCAATATAATGATTAATTTTTAAGGAAAAAAGTTAAAGACATTCTTCAACAAACTAATTCAATTAAATTCAATTGTGCTCTCATAAACGAAGAGAAAGAAGATAGCCACCTTCCAAGAACGAGGAAAGGAGATGCCTCCTTCGTCGTTAGAAGAGTGGACGTCCTCATTGAAATTGGAGAGAGATTTTCTCTCTCCGATCTCATTTTATTATAATCTTGCTACATTAAATCTTTATTAATATATACTACAAGAAAATGCAGTTTTTGCGACCATACATATGGTGGTAATGTAGTGGCCTGTTGGTGCCAACGTAGTCGCAATCCCTTATTGCGACTATATTTAGTAGCAAAATATGTGGTCGGGCCAAGATGGTCGCAAACTATCTACAACCACAATTTAGTCGTAAGGTGGTAGCAAGATGGGGTCGCTCGTAGTCGCTATATAGTCACAGTGTAGTGTCAACTTTTGTTTTAACTCTAACTAAAGATACACCATATTGCGACCACAAGGCCACCACAGGTATAAATTTTCACAACTACCTAAAGATCATTTTACCACCACTGCAATTACAATAACGACCATGTTACTACTACTTTACTACTACTGTAGTAGTAAGTTAGTCGCAATGTAGTAGCAGATTTTGTTTGTGCAATCACGTGACTACCATTTTGCTACTACAATGGTAGCCAAATAGTAGCCGAGTAGTAGCAAACTCTGCTATCCTGATAAAAAATAACCTGCAACCAACTATAGTGTATATGATTCTCCTGTAGTATAATATAATCAACCAAGCTTCTTGAGATCCTTCAATCAATAGTATAATATAATCAACCTGTTAATTGTAGTTACAATCAAATATAATCTTTGTAAATATCCATTTCAATAAAATAATTCCAAATTATAGATAGATTTACAACGAAACAGAAGGAAAGCGGGCAACAAGCTGCGCCGCTAGCCCTTTTTGAATTGCAAAGTATTCTTTCCTGTATAAAGCTAAAAGTTCAAAACAATAGAAAGGTACACATTCAAGACATGACTAACATCTACAAGTTGAAGATTGTACAAAGCAAAAGTTAAAAAGCTAAAAGATCAAGACACATACCTATTAGTTGAAGACAATAGAAAGTTAGATACAAGTTCATGACAATATAAAGCTACAAGTTCAGGAAATATAGAACTACAAGTTCAAGTGCATACTGACTACATGTTCATGACTTACATTTAGACAATAAAGTTCTTAACATTACAAGATTCTGACAATAAAGTATCACTACATAGTCTATATTTTGCATTAAAACTTTCTTTTCCTCCATACCGAAAAAACATCTTCCTTTGCCTTTTTTCCTTCCCCTTGTTCTTCTTGTATTTGTCCTTTTTTTTGACACTTTTCTATTTTCTGTAGGTTTCGAGATTACAACCCCTTTGCGATGCGAGACTTTATATGCGGTGGCATCGTCTTCGTCCTCGTCTTCATCCTCTTCTCCATCCTCCTCTTTGTTCTCATCCTCCACCTCGTGAACTTTTGGAATTGTAGTCCTATTAGTTATAAGAAGAAAAATAAGTCATTCATGCAAATATAATTAGAAAGATGAATCAATGTATGTACTAAAACATAAATTAGAGTATAAGACATACCTTAAATAATTTACGTCTTCCTTCAAAGAGACCATTCCAGAAGATAAATTTTGCAATCTAGAAGACATGGTACCAATTGTGGATACCAGTGAATTCACAGCCTATGATAGTTGTTTAAACTCAGCCTCATATACCCTTGACTGAAATGTTGGATGTTATACATTGAGGTCATCCCCAAATAAGCGGATGCTCCAGTAGAATCAGAAGAGGATGAGAACTTGGGTAGCAAACCACCCAAAGTTTGCCTTCTATTAGGTCCCACTTTACGTTCTTTAAGGACTTCTTGCCATAAGCTGGAAACAAAGTTCACCTCCCCTTCAGATTCTGAGACACCAACCCTTTCTGCATACAACTCCTTGTAATGATCCTACAAGAGAATTCTTTTAGTTACATACCAAACAATTATAATTTTGTAGCAGTAGTAGTATGCATACCATCACCGTCTTTGCTTCAGGTGTAGACCAATCACCCCCACTTGTATGCGTAGCAGTCCACCATTTTTCCAATGATGGGACGCGATTGTCAACAACACTCTATTATTGTCCATATGATAATCATCGGTAAAAGTTGAAACTTAAAAAAGTACAAATACTTGTACATACCATTTCAATCCTCAGAGTACCAAAACTTTTTGATCCACTAGTGGATCTGATTGATTGCTTCCCCTTATTTGTCTTCCCCGCTTCAGAACGTTTTTGAAAAGTCTCTTGAGAAAAGAGATCGCAATAATGTCTGCACTTCTCTAGAGTGCACCATGATGGATCACATGCTTTTGCCCTCTCACAATCTTCCACATCATCAATTTTTTCAATTGCAACTTTTCTTGCCCTGTAAACATTGTTTTTGACACGATCTGTCCTAATTTCACCAGGGCTTGCCGATACATTTCTTTTGTGTGGCCCGAGAGTAAAGCAAATAAATTCTACAATTCAAATTTTGGTTACTACTAATCAATTGTATGATTAAAAAATAAAATGATTCCTTCAAAATAGTTCTTACATAGACATCATTCAAAATTCTCTCTTGTTCATCGGGAGTCATGCAACTCCATCTGTAGTCTGAACAATCTTGCATGGAGCGGAAGGCCTTACTAAGTGCATGAGCTATTGCATGCTGATGATCAAGAGTATACCTAAATATTCAAAACGATTTTATAGAATTATAGATAAAGCATAACGGTAAATAAGGTTCTACCTACAAATTCAATAAAAGAATAAGTATGTGTTGGAAATACCTGTCACGTAAAAACTGTAAGACCCTATGTGGATCCTGAGGTGGAGGAGGTGGGGTCGGCTGAGAGGGTAGACACTGTGTAGGGCCCTCAGACTCATGAGGACTATGCTGCTAGCTGGAGGACTGTGGAGTGGGTTAACGAGTACATGTCACACTAGGAGGTGTCCCTATTTGAGGAATATAATGAACATATTGTGGAGGGACTTGTAAACCATTCTTTTGCATGTAAGCGACAAGATTTACAATCTCATCATCACGTTCACCTATAAACAAATTTTATTAATTGAAATAAACACATAACAATATATAAAGATATGAAATTATACCACTGGGGTCTGGAGTACGACGATCATCCTAGCGTGCTGTATCCATACACAAGCTCATTATTCAATTAATTTAAAATAATAAATGTATTGAATCACCAAAAGAAGAACATTGATAAGATCATTATGTTTAAGGAATTATTACAATACTTTGTGGTGTCTCATATTCTGGAATAAACAAATTTGTTGATGCACAATCCACAGTTACTTGTTCACTGTCATACATATAAATGTGTGACATCTTTTTCAATATTGTGAGACGATCATCTCTTTTTCTTTTTTTCCCAACATTAGGTACATAACATATCTGCTCAGCTTGTGTGTTAAGGCTAAAAGTTTCAAATCTTCGTATATACTTTCGAGGGATGATATCTACAATATTGTGTATATGGTCAACAGCTATGCCATGTTGTGGATCATACCAGTTACACAAAAATAAAAAGAGTTTATTAGGACATGGCATATTATATTCAAGTTCAATCACCTCATTGAGAACTCCACAGTACTTCAGGCTGTTCTCGCCGTAACAAGATCCCCTAACCATCACGCCAGAGTTGTACGTAATTAAGCTATTGGTCGTGTCAAGACAATGAAATCTGTACCCATTACCTAAAAAACCCTCGCTTGACATGACCAAGTTTGCAACCTCTTCTGAAATGTATTATGTGCTTATCGATCATTCAACCTTGTTTTTATTTTAAACCTTTCTCTTTAAGAAAAACATATACCTATATGTAGGTTAACACACATTATGAGATTGCACAAAATTAATACTTTAACTTGGTAATTTCAATGTAAAATTTACCTCTCAAATAGATACATCCAGCGGTATTTAACAGGTCCACCAACTTTAGCTTCATAGGGAAGGCGTGTCATTAAGTGTTCCATTGAGTCAAAAAAAGATCAAGGAAATATATTCTCAAGGTTACACAACATAATAACTACACTCTCATCAAGGCTTTCCATATCTTTGACTAACAACTTGGCCGAGCATACACATTTGAAAAAGTGACTCAAATCACTTAAAACATCATGAACTCCCTTCGGTAATAATCCTCTGAGTTAATAATTGCTCCATAAATACGTGACAATCATGACTTTTCGTTCCCTTAAAAATATTTTTCTTATGATCAACAAGTTTGGATATTTTTGACGAAAATCTATATGGCATTTTTAATTTACTAGCCCATTGGCAGACATCTTTCACTTGATCTCTACTTTAACAGTATTTTGCCTTAGGAATATAAATATGCCCATCTTCTAATTCTATTAGGCCTAACTCAGGATGAGCGTAAAGTTTCACAAGATCTCTGTGAGCGTTGTCTGTATCTTTTGTCTTACCAGTGATATTCTTTACCGTGTGGAATACATTATCAAATACATTCTTTCTATGTGAATAACATCTAAATTGTGTCAGATGAGTAAATTTGGCCAGTATGGTAGTTCCCAAAAGATACTAACTTTCGTCCAGTTATGGTTATCCCCAAATCCTGGAAGAGGTAGAACACAATCATCTGAACTCTTTAACTCCATTAGCCATTTAAATATCTCGTGTCCGGATAGTCTGACAGGTGGATCTGAATCTTCAATTATATTTCTTTTGAATGTCATATTTTGTTTCCTATATAGATGGTCATTCGGTAAGAACTGTCGATGGCAGTCAAAGAAGCATGGTTTTCGACTATGCTCAAGTTGAAATGCTTTCGTATTTTCCATGCAATATGGACAACTTCTTTTCTCATGTGTACTCCATCCCGATAGCATTCCATATGCTGGAAAGTCACTAATTCTCCACAGTAAACCCACTCTCATCTGAAATTTACTGCGAGTAATAGTGTCATATGTCTCCTGGACTTTCTCCCATAGTTCCTTGAGTTCGTCAACTAATGGTCTGAGATAAACATCTAAATATTTTTCAGGATGGTTTGGACTAGGCACAAGTAAAGTTAGAAATATATATTGCTTCTTGTTACACAACCATGGTGACAAGTTGTACGGAGTGATGATAACTGACCAAGACGAGTAATCTTTCCCCCGACCATGTGAATCAAATCCATCAGTAGACAAACCAATCACCACATTCCTCTTATCCATAGCAAAAGTAGAAGATGGATCCATTAAAGCCCTCCAACAAGTTGAGTCAGAAGGATGTTCCATAAAGTCACCACGGATATGATCTCCATTCTAAGTCATGTCTTTCGTAGTTTCTTTGCAATAATGGAGTCGTCGTAAATGTGGTGCTATAGGAAAGTAACGAAACACCTTCTGCGGAACATTTATCTTCATATTTTGTTTATATCTACATTCACCACATTCTGGACATTTAGTCTCATTTGTAAATTTTCCCCCATAATAGATGATATAACGGTTGGGGCATGCATCAATTAACTTTTTTGATAAGCCAAGTGTACTCATCATGATTTTTCTTTTATAATAGGTACTGAGTAGGACATTATCTTTCAGAAGCATTCTTTTTATAATCTTAACCTTGGTATTAAAACTAGCGTCAATCATATTATACTCAGCTTTAACTGTCAGCAACTCCGTAACAACAGATAGGAGAGAAAATGATTTACAACTAGGCCATAATGCCTCCTCAGCCTTTTGTAACAATTCAATAAAATCTTTGGATTCTCCATTGAATTCATCATCACAACCCTCTAAAGAAGGGTTAAAGTCTGGACATGTTGCGTCCATAACCATCTCAACAAAATGATTGTCCGATATCTGAGTCATCTTTCGGTAAGTTGCTCAGACCTCTCCATGAGCATACCAACATTTGTACTCATTGACAAAACCATTCTTACACAAGTGTTCTGCCACAACGTCTCTAAATGGTTTCTTCGTCAATCCACATTTCATACACGAGTATATAATCTTCCCATCTATGTCAACTATTCTGTCTCCTTGGGCATAAGAGAAATTGAGAAAGCCTTCTACACCAATTAAAAATGGCATGCAAATGGATCCATTCAGTACACGCTTATACATCCAATCCCTTGTCGAACTCATTGCTCTACCCACAACGAGATCATAATAGTTATTTAGACACATAGTTTGATATGATGAAACTTATCCTCTAATGGAAAAAAGCAACTCCAACATACATATCCCCATTCACGCTTACATACCTTCATACTGAGCGCTGCGTTCTCGGAATGCTAGTACCTCTCCTCTTCTTACATTCCCGTGAACTAATGCTGAGGGAAATCACGAATAGCGTTGCTTCGTCGAGCCCCGTATTTACGCCATGATTACATGATTATTAGCAACTAATTTTTCAACCAAGTATTTAAAATGTGCGACACACCAACGATAAGAGAGTGGTGAGCAGATCCTCTATTGTAATATAGTAGGTGTTGTAACTGAGGGAACAAACGGTAATTATGTTGCCTAAGTATGATATGCTAGTTGGACGGTTGTCTCTTTGCTCCCTCCAACATGTGCCCTATCCCCATTGCATTCATTTCTCCTCCCCCAACATCTTTCTACCGTTTACTGTTGGCTTTTGTCTGCATGTATCATTTCCTTCCATGCAATCTTCTGTGATGTATTGTGTTGTCGTAGATGATGATATGGATGATTGGATTTATTCTACCCGGGTAATTATGCTCCGAGTCATACACTTGTGCCTATAAGTCCATGGCTCCTTCAAGTTGGTGGTAGGCTGTATTTGTTTTCTTATGCATGTGCTTCTCATGTTGGGAGGTGGTGGGAATGGTATGTCAATTTGTTGAGTTTGTATCAAAATCATGAAGGTCAAAACGAGTATGTTCATATTATCAAGGAGTAGCCACCTTCATGTTCTGGACTTCTCCACATGAGACTATTTTTTTTGTTGTCTCAATCTTCTACTTATATATGCAATGGTCTGGTCTATTTTCAAATAGTATCGGCGATATACTCTTTGATTATTTTCTCATTGTAATGATTAGTAAGTAGGACTCCGCCACACAAGCTGTGCTTTTCGTTATTAAAGCTTGTGATAGATCTCAACTTCTTGTTTGTGGATCTAATTACATCTAGCCAAAAACGTTGGTCTCAAGTTACCAAGTAGTTGTATCTATCATGATAGAGGTCATACCTCATGAATCAAGAATACTACAGAAAAACAAATACTTAAATCCAAGTAGTATCATACTACATGTGTTTTGCACCTTATATGAAATCAAAAGCAATATTTTGCATCCTAAAATCAATTGGTGGAACATTATAGAACAAAAATATTTCATTAGGAATAAACACCAAAAGTTAGATAACATTTCATGTGTTTTGTGGCCTTACTTTCTTATACCTTATTTGTTGTAGCCCATGTTCAGAAGGCGACAAGGATGCAGCTCCAATCCTCGCAGTGGCACGGTGAGGAGGACGGTCGGTGGAGGTCGATGAGGTGTCGAGCAACAATGGGGAGACAACGGCTTGGATACGAGGATGAGGAGGTGGAGAGGGGAAGGTGGTGGACAGGGAGACGAGGAGGAGGTGGTGGACAGAAGGAAGTGGCTATGGCTTGGAGATGAGGAGGAGGAGACTGGGTGGATGCGAGGAGGTGGTGGAGATGGGGAGGAGATGGCGTTGGCTTGGCTGGGAAGGAGGAGGTGGTGGAGAGGGGCTGGCGGCGAGGAGATGGTGGAGATGTGGAGGAGGCAGCGGTGGCTGGGAAGGAGGAGCAGGTGGAGAGGGGGCGGTGGTGAGGAGGTAGTGGAGATGGGGAGGAGGCGGCGGTGGCTGTGAAGGAGGAGGTGGTAGAGAGGGGGCGGCGGTGAGGCGGTGATGGAGATGGGGAGGAGCTGGTGGTGGCTGGGAGGGAGGAAGTGGTGTAGAGGGGGCGGCGACAAGGAGGTGATGGAGATGGGGAGGCCGACGATGGCTGGGAAGGAGGAGGTGGAGTAGAGGGGGCAACGACGAGGAGGTGATGGATATGGAGAGACCGGCGGTGGCTAGGAAGGAGGTTGGGGTGGAGAGGGGGCGGCGACGAGGAGGTGAAGGGAGGAGCTTGCGATGGAGTTGAGACAGCGGGAGGTGGGAGGGGGTTTGGGGGGATGATCACATGTTAGGGTTTAGAATGGCGGGGGCCCGCGTAAAGTTTCCCAAAATTTCCCACCACATTGCGACCACAATGTGGTCGCAAAGTCGACGCAAAAACTTGCGAATACAATGTGGCGACCGAGAAGACGCAAAAGAGACACAGTAAAACTTGCGACTATATAGCCACTGAGTGTAGTCGCAAATGCTTAGTTGCGAAAACTACATTTTCTTGTAGTGTAGAATCATTTACCAATAAAAAATCTCTAAATAATGTGCAAATTGCTTGTGACAATTGCAAAGAAACCATTGATAATTATAAGCACATTCAACCATAAAGTACTAAATGTAAATCGCATTGACATTTTAATTGTACAATGTGAATCAAATTCACATTTAATTATATCATATGAATCCAGTTCACGTTAACTTATAAATTGTAAATTCTATTTACAATTAAGTCTCTCTATGATATTATGAAGGATAGAACGGGGCTTCATCCTGGGAGGAGCTAACTTACCCCTTAATTTTTTCCATCTTTTATTTTTTGAAAAATATTTTTGTGGATTTTCATAACATTATTCCTATATAACGACATTCAAATTCATGTGAAATAGAGACTCATACAACCTCCATCCAGATGGGTCGATTTCAACAATTCTATGATCGTTAAAAAACTGTCTAGATGGAGATCGTATGAGTCTTTGTTTCGCATGAAATTGAATAACATAACATAATTATATAGTGATGAATTTTCACGGATTTGTTTTTCAAGAAAAATAGGAAAAATGGGATGGGGGAGCTAAGTTAGCTCCCCTAAGGGGGCCATCACATTTTCCTTATTATGAATCACATTCACAATATTTATGATTATTGTAGATAGTACCATCCGCATTGATCTTGTCTATGGTAATTAAATCCTATTTAACTATCTTAGTTGCCTCTTCACATATATTCAAATAATATACATCATATCCACATTATTAGTGATAATTAAATCATATTTAATCAATAATTTTCCAAACCTTTATATTGTTAATAATAAAATTATTCTTGAAATCTTTCAAGAACAACATGCCTTCTCCACAGATACTTGGAAAATATAAGAGGACAAAGAGACCTCTGGAGAAGCTGATAGGAGAGGAGGTGGGTGAGAGCGAGTTTGATTTTCCTATGTCAGGTCATATCAGGCTATCTAGTGGACTCAATCCAGGTTGTGGATATTTTGCCTGGAAAGAGAGATGGTAGCCGGTTTTCTTTATTATATATAAGATGTCTGCCGCCGATTATATATCTAAAATGGTTGGTGAAGGTCTTTCCCCTCTTTGTCGTTTTATATATATAGTCTAATAGAATATAACTCTTGAATGGAAAGGAGATGTAGCCGCTTTGATCCGCCCTACTGCCCCATTTTCGCTAGATTGAGAATGGTTTTTGTTCCTGCGCACGCTTTGCTTGAAACTGGGGGATCACTCGCTTCTTGCTCGCTTGCTGGAAATAGCTTTTTTTCCTGGGGAACTTGCACATCCATTGCCCCTAAACTAGACATCCATCCATCCCGCTCTGATATCCCTCAACTCAGCTGAGGCTAAGCCCAATTGATGTGTGGGTCCTGACAGCTCAGCCTACGGCTTTCATGGTAGAACTGGAAACTCGTCCATAAACCCCGGGAGTTGGATGTTCGTGACCTCTCACTTGCAATCCTGTAAGGACATGACGACTGTATAATCCATGTATAGTGACTTGGATGATGAGATCTATAGGACCTCTTAGAGATGTCTAATTAATTCATATAAAATATCTAATCTTCTCAATGCATACGAATCACATTCAAATCGGTGTCCAACATTTTGACTAAGATTAGATAACCAATTTACTGAATGGAGTCACTAAAATCCAAACATATTTCATTACTCTCTCACAATGGTAGCATCACGATTATACAATTGATTAAGATCACATCACCCTCGAGTATTCCCAATACCCGTACATTCAGTATCCCAAAAGACCTTGAATAAACCCAAAGTTTTGATCATATTTGCATTGTCTTCTTTGGGATTTTATCATTAAGTTTCTCATTCGATTATTAGGACTTGTATTGATCATATTCTTTCCAAAAGCATATATCATACCCATACACCCTATCATGGTTCCAAAGCAAGACGACCATTTATAAAATTTGGTTGGTCCTAATATATCGTGAGTGAGCTCATGTCTTTCGGTTCAGTAGTGAACATGTATGATCCCTTCGAGAGATTGTATTACTCATATGCCCTTGTATTCACACCAACTCATTGGTGTATAGACCTTAATCATGTCATCACCTAATGGTCCACCTAATATACATACTCAGACATATAGTAATACATCTGTCTCATGTCAGAGGATGCGTGCCTATATTGTGATAGCATAGGACATAGTTCTTGGTTATCTCAATCTCGTTAAGTCCATGCTTTTATCTAACTTATTCGACAATTCAGAATATGGTTCTCCTTCTCCTTCTCATTCTGGAGATCCTTTCTTGACAAGCATTTGACAGTGCTGGATGAGTCCTGAATCTAATGCCTTAGATATCATCTCAGCACCAGTATCTATGATCCAACAATTGGATCATGAACTTTATGATCATCAAGATGGACATGTTACATAATCCTAATTGTACCGAGGGACCTTATAAGTGCATGCCTTCGTTAATCTTAGTTGAGGAGTGAAAATTAATAACTTTTATCGATACAATAACATTTATTGTAGAAATAGTTCACTCATGGCTCACATGTCTAACATTTTATATATTAGTTATGTATATTGATGATGTACTATTGATTGTGAATTATTTGGGTTTGTTATGTGGTAAATGAAATATCTTTTCAAAAACATTGAAATGAGAGATATGGTTGAGACGTCTTGCGTGATTGGAATAGAAATATTATGCAATAGATCACATGGACTGTTATGATTGTCTCATAAGAAATGTATTAAAAGCATGGACAAGTATTCTATAGTAATTGCTCATATTTATAAAGGGGATTATTCCGATTTCTATCAAATATCCAAAGAATGAATCGACACATAAAGAAATGAAAATAGTTCCTTACCCATCAGTGGTTGGGAGAATGATGCACACTTAGGCATGCACATAACATGTCATTAGTTTTGCCGCATGCATGTTAGATCAATATAAAAGTAATCCTAGTATGGACCACTGGAATTTTGTAAAGAAAGTTCTCATGTAATTATACAGAATCAAAGATCTCACACTCATGTACAAATGTTTCGATAATTTCGAGATTATCGGATATTATGATCTAGCTTATGCGGGATGCATCAACAGAATAAAGTCAATTTATACTCGCTGGAAGGGTAGTGTCATGTAAAAGTGTGAAGCTCTTACAATGTTAAGGCTAAATTTGTAACATGCTTTGAGGCTATAGTTCAAGGATTGTGGTCGCAAAATTTTGTACCATGACTTGAAATTACCGGTAACATTTCCAAGTCGTTGAATTTTTATTGTGATATTGTTGTAATTACCTTCCTCTTAAATAATGATAGGTACTTTAAGAGTGCAAAACACATGGAATTAAACGTATGTTTCAGTAAAGAATAAATTTCACAAACAAATAGTTTCAATAGAGAACACTTATACTAACTTAATGATAAAGAATATGGTAACTATAAGGGGGCGTTTGATTCGGGAATAATCATGAATACGGATGGAGAATAAGTGTCTGTTCCTTGTTTAGCTCGAAGGATTGAAATAAGGAGAATAATGTGGAATAAGTGTAGGTAAGGTGGAATAAAAATAGGAATAAGTGTGGAATAAGGTGAAATAATGGAATATGGATGGGAATAGCTATACTCCTGGGAACCGCGCCACACAGAGAATTGACCCTTATTCCCATGCTTCTTCTCCAAATGAACACGACCTAAAGAGTTGACACCTAAAAATTTTGCCGGAAATGTTGCTAGAATGGTTTTTTAAATCCTTGATATGAAGGGTTAATAAGCATATTTTATTCAGTGACTATTTTTTAATTTTTTGTGTCATTCCGTTGTTATATTTTGAGGGAGAGGATCTCTGCTGTAACTAGAGTTACACCAGAGGTGCTGTAATGTCTTTTATTTTTTGCTTGTGAATTCGATCCGAAAATCTAATTTTATCTAATTTTATAAATTGAATCTTAGATTAATGCTCTGCATGTCATCCAAATTTCACTCAATTATGAACTTATTTACTATTTTATTTTAATGATTTAAAGATCCGATCTTTTTTAAATGAAATTAGATTGTTTAATTCTTGACCGAATATTTGACCATTAAAATAAAATAACAAATAAGATTGGGTTAAATTGAATTTTGAACTATACGCAGATCAATTAAAAAAAAAAATAAAAGACACTACAAGGATCCTCTTGATCGAAGGCCAGTTTCCCCTCTCCCCAGCTTTGTGAGGGATGGAAGCAGCAGGCAGCGGCCAGCAGCTCCCTCCGGCTTACCCCAATCCCACGGCCCAAACCCTGACAAAGCCGCAGAAGATGGCTGGTTCCACCAGGAAGAGGAAGATGCCGGGTGGGGAGTTCCAGAATTCCTGTTACTTCAAGATCAGAACCATCGTCAAGGACCTGCGCCCTACTTTTCTCGAGGTTCTAAACACTACACTACACCATAATTTTATTTACTTACATCCTTCCTTTATTTCTTCATTCTTTACTTTCTATTTAGTTTGGACTATGACATGTAGATGCTTATATCAGCAAAACGCCCAAAACGTATAATGGGGACGAAGAGACTCGCTCGGTTGTTTTGCCATAAATTGCTTGTCTGCGACATGTAGCAGGCAATCAAGCGCTTTTTTAGCGTCTGGACGGGGTTTCTCCAGAGTTACATGCAATACCATGTCTTTGGTTGTACTTTTTTTTTCCTTACTTCAACCCCATAACAGTAATTAACTGCAACCTATCTATTGACTTTGTTGCTTTCTTGGGCTTGCAATCGATAAAAAAATCTTTGTAAGGACCATCTAAACGTCTCTTTTCCGTGATTGTGTCATATTTTAAATTTATCAAAATTTCTCTCAGATTCGCAGCAAAGGGACTCTATACTTAGTAGTTAGTACTACCATGTTCATTCTCTAGTGATCTACCTGGGTGATACCTATACCTAATATGTCGAACCAATATTCGTTAACTGAATCCATTCAACCTCCAGTTCACTACCACATCACTGTAAAAGTTGTACGGGTAGCTAGTTTACAACATTATAATTGCTTCTCCAATGTTGGCAGGAGGTTGTGTAATTTCATGCTTTAGAAAAATTTAAAATCTAAAGATTTGCAGACATCTGTCACAATAGAATTACAATTAATAGGAACTAATATGATCAAAGATAAATTTAATGGATCCATGGGTTACTGCCAAGCCCATCTTGTAGCAAAGGGCTTCATCTAAAATACGGATGGAGGAGACTTTTTCTCATTTTGCTCATTTTACTTGTATCCATGCTTTTCTTGCGAGTTTTACCTCTCAAGCTCTTCTTGTGGGCTTTACCTCTCAATCTTGGAGTTTGTATTGACTACATGTAAAGAAAAATATATATTTGAATTGCGAGCTTCTATAGAGTTTATATGCATCCAACGCTATGTAAACTTACTCCTAAAACCACAATTTGCCAGATGCAACATGTTTTTTGCGGCTTAAATAAAGCTTACAGAGCATTGTTTACTATTTTTAATTCATCCATGATTGATGTCAACATTGTCCCAGACTCTCACCACTTTATCTAAATGAGCCATAACCATATCATAATTGTACTTTGTTATGTTGTCAACATGATTGTCAGGAGATGTCATATGTAGAATTGACCCTTGAGATCCCAGTGGAGCAAAAGAGCTGCCTGATGATTTTTAGGTTGCAACATATCCGGTATAAGTTGCGTCATTGCTACCATTTCTAGCATCAACCAATGCTGCATTTACACATGTACCTAGTTATTGTAGTGTTGATTGCATATTCATAATAACATCCAGACTCATGCCTTTTAGAACCAGGTCTGTTCTCTTTCTCCTATTCGTATGGGTTAGACACGTGATTTCCATTCTGAGTTAGAATGAGTCTTGCTTCTCAATAGCATAATGCCTAGAAAAGATATGGCTAGGGACAACCTCTCTAAGAACTCCAAAATAGATGTTCAGAGGGGCAACAAAGGCTCGACCTTAGTAGATTCTCCCACATGCTAGTAAATGGAAACCACATTCACTGGATCCACTGTACAAATCAAGCCATGGCATCCAAAGACTCCTCACACCAGAACGGACACCATAATTTTCCTCCTTTTCCCATTTCACGGTGACCCTAAAGAGTTGAACTCTTCTTTCATCATATCTACCTCGAGCATAAGCGCATAACCTCCTCTAAACTATCTTCTTTTTCCTGCACTATGAGTACTGAGTTGACAAATGTAAGCAAAACAGGGACAACTTCACTAATTATTGGGCCAAGAACACACATATAATGTCATGGTTCTCTCTGTCTCCGTGCCAACAGGAAAAACTAAAATTATGGCAAAATCACATTTTTACCCGGATCAAATTAATCAAATTGACAGCTCACCTTTTTTAAACCAGCCCCTGTATCCTTAGCTTGTTACTAGTTTAGTTTATCTTATTCCCACTTGTTTTGACATTGCACGTGCAACATGCTTAGAAAGCCAATTTATGTAGTTACCTTATACCACATTTTTGTCCTGTTCTGAAGTCTGCATAATTTAAATGTTACTGTGGAGGAAAAATAATGAGTTGCTTATTCATGAGGCTCTAGAGTTCTCTTAAACAAAGGAGAAATCTGTTGGGCAAATTACACAATGTAGCTAGAAAAAAAGAGAGAATACAAATAACTAATATGTCAACACCCCCCTTGAACTGGAGTGTATATATCAATCACGCTCAGCTTGTAACATCTTTGGAATCGCCCTCTAGCTAGGGCGTTGGTGAACACGTCTGCTGTATGTTCTCTTGAGCTGACATGAGAGTGGAGATGAAACCCTTCTGAATCATGTCTCGAGTGTAGTGACAAATACCTCGATATGCTTGGTCTTCTCATGGAAGGCTGGGTTGTTGGCAATGAAAAGGGTAGCCTGGTTGACGCATTGGCGGTGCATGGGAAGAAGCTCCTCAACAACTAGGTAAATAAGAACGGATCTGACCCATATCATCTATGTATTCCCCTATGCCATGGCTCTATACTTTGATTCTGCACTAGATCTAACGATCACAGTTTGCTTCTTACTCTTCCATAACACCAAGGAACTCCCTATGAACAATGCAAAGACAAAGGTAGACTTCCTGTCCTTGGGACACCATGCATAATCTGCATCTGAGGAAGCTGTAACTGGCGAGGGATGTGCCCCTGCTAAATAAAAGAGCAGTGCCAAGTAATGTCTTTAGATACCTCAAAAACATATGGACTGCATTCATATGTGCTTGTCTAGGCTGTTCCATGAATTGACTCATTCTGCTCACTACAAAAGATATATTTGGCCTGGTGATGGTCGTGTATATAAGCTTCCCAACAAGCTCCATGTACCTCCTCTTGTCTACCTCTTTAGTGTCATCATCATATAACTTCATGCTCGGGTCCATGGGAGTAGTGGTTGTAGTCCAAGATACTTGGTTACAAATTCCTGACTATGGAAATTCTTAGCTGCTTGGATGCCCTGCACATCATCCCCTGTAACAATGATATCATCAAAATAAATTAGTATGGCAACTGCACCTCTCTAAGACCTCGAAGAAACAATGAACGATATGAAGTCGATTACACGAATCCCTGTCGCTCTATCAAATCTGAGAGCTTGTGAAACCATGCTTTGAACTCTGCTTAAGGTCATAAATATCCTTATAAAGTCCGCAAACCTTCTGACACCCTCCCTCAGCAGCTAACTTGAGTGGCTGCCACATGTAGACTTCCTCCTGTAAGTCACCATAGAGAAACACATTCTTCACATAACGTTGATATAGGGGCCAATCCCATGTCACTGCAACGGATAGAAGGATCCACATTGTAGAATGCCGAACCACTAGAGAGAAAGTATCCTGATAGTCTACCCCATATGTTTGGGTGAACCCACGAGCCACAAGCCTCGGCTTATAGTGATAAACACTACCATCTGCTCTGTGCTTCACT
The DNA here is from genome assembly GCA_037367405.1 of Ottelia alismoides. Taxonomy (NCBI): domain Eukaryota; kingdom Viridiplantae; phylum Streptophyta; class Magnoliopsida; order Alismatales; family Hydrocharitaceae; genus Ottelia; species Ottelia alismoides. Next base: position 2,730,731 of record JAZKJV010000416.1, read on the forward strand.
GTGAACACCCACTTGTATCGCACAATAGATGCTTCTATAGGAGTTGTAACAATGCTCCATGTGCCACTTGACTGTAATGTAGCCATCTCCTCCTCCATGACAAGATATCATCGAGTGTCCTGTATCGCCTCCTGATATGTTCGTGGTATCTCCATAGTTGACAATACCACGACAAACGTTATGAAATCTTCCGAAAGTTGTCCCAAAGAAACATGGACTATAAGAGGATAGGTAGCACAAGTACGTCTCCGCTTCCGCAGAGCAATAGGCACATCAAGATCACTTGATTCTTCCCCAACCTGTAAACAACCTTCTTGAGAGAGCACCTTCTGATCCTATAAAGAAGCCTGCTGCTTGGACAAATTACTAGTATCATCAGTAGAAACAATGTGCTCACTACATATGGGGTGTGTTGGATGATTGGGAAGGCCCACATGCATGGGGAACCATGTGTGAACCTAAAAACATGGCAATAATTAGGCCAAAGTACTAGGTGGTGGTGTAGGATTAGCCATAGGAGCATGTGATGGTGACATAGGCAGTGGAGGTGGCAGAGGTGGTATATGTACTAGAGGTGGTGGTGTTATAGGAGGAGGATGAGGCACATAGATCCCCTCGCCACAGTCAAACGTAGTCAACCTGTCACCTGTAGGAGAGAAATATATAACGGATTCAAAGAATGTGACATCGGTACTAACATAGTACTTCCGTCAAACTGGATCGAAGCTACAGTACTCCTTCCGGGTATGAGAGTAACTTACAAAGACACACTTGACAGCTCTAGGGAAGAGCTTGTCACGACTGTGCGTCAACTAATGAACAAAGGCAACAGAGCTAAACACTCGTGGTGTAAGGGAGAACATGTCCTTTTCAGGAAACACAACCGAGAAAGGAACCTTCTCTCTTAAGACGAAAGATGGCATGGGTTCATCAAGTTGCAAGCAGTGAGGACTGCATCACCCAAAAAGAGTGAGGAGCAAGACTTTGGATCAAAAGTGTCTTGGTCACATCAAGTAAATGGCGGTGTTTGCATTCAACGACGCCATTCTGTTGAGAAGTGTAAGCATACGAGGTCTGGTGTATGATGCCAAGAGAGGTGAAGAACTCAGATAGCTATAACGTGCAGAACTCTAAGGCATTATCAGAGCGAATAAACTTGATAGTAACAGAGAAAATATTTTTTATTTCATTAATAAAAGATTTAGTGACGGGTCCATCTTCAGATTTGTTTTTCAACCGATAAACCCAAGAAAGTCTATAATAATCATCCACAACCACTAGATAAAAATGATGTCCCTAGTGGTCATGAACACTATTGGTTCCCCAAATATCGAAACGATCAAGCTCAAATAAATGACTACTGCTACGAATCTGACGACCAGTGAAAGAAGAGTGCTGATGCTTCCCAAGCTGGCAAGCCTCACACTGGAAGGTAGAGCGCACGAAAATCTGTGGGAGGATATGACACAGCTTTTGTAGAGGAAGGTGACCAAAGCGAAGATGCCACAAGCATGATGAGACTGATCCAGTGAGAACTATAGATACACTAACACTAGGAGACAGGACCAGTTTGTAGATCTACCGCTACTTACGACCACATCTAATCACCTTGCCCGTGAGTTGTCTTGAAACATAAGAGAAGAGGGGTCAATAATAGCACGACAATGCATATCCTTTGTGATCTGACTAATAGAAAGTAAATTCATATGAAAAGCATGTGTATATAGCACATTCTTCACGCGCATGGATGATGTCAAATGAACCTTCCCCTGTCCTGTAATGGGTAAATGAATCCCATTCGCAATAACGACCCATCTACCCATGGTACATATCTGTATGAACTGAACTGTACTCTATCTCCATATAGATGATGCAAAGCATCCGAGTCCATGATCCACTCTGCTATATCTGTCCTGCTACAACTGGTAAAGGCACATGCTATACCGAGGAGCTTGAAGAAACTCTTACAACGACTGCAACATTTGGGGGACCTATAGTGGTCTATGCAATAGGAGTCATTATCTCCCTCCGACGGCAGGCAATGTCATCAAGTTGTGAATATGCAAGAGTAGCCGAATTATCAGGAGATTGAATTTGCTCGGCCACACAAGCGGAGGCGGGATATCCATGCTTCTGATAGTATATATATCCTAAGAATGGCCTAGACGATGACGATAGGTGCAAGGACCATGCCGACGTCCGCCTCCTCTGCCACGGGGACTGCACCCTCTGAACTGAGTAGAGCCTCCCCTACCGCGAGATGCAACCATCGTTGAGGAGGCCTGTGTGGTAATTGAAGGTAGGACAATAATCTTGCTGAGACGACTCTATGCTTCCTCCATTGGAGGTATGGTTGCACCGATAAAAAGCTATGTACATGCTGCCTTGTACTGGGGATATAGAGCGGCCAAGAAAACCCCAACCATCGTGGACTTTCTATACACCGTTTGTTGTTCAGTAGATGTGGTCACGAGCATGAAGCTGTGGTGCTTTTCGAACATGCCACTAAGCTAATAGTAGAAGGTATGCAGCCAGAGGATGACCATTCTGCTTGGTCGTCTAGATATCGAACTATAGCTGAAGAATCTTGGCCTCATTTTTCGTGTGGTAAAAGTATTAGAGAGCCAAGTACGCACGTACGTGTCATCTTGCTTCTACAAAGCATTCTCTCCAGTCTTATCCATTGACTATGACGGTGTCAGAATGTGCTCTTTGTTATTGCGCTGCACGAGTGTCAAGAACCGCATGGATTACAACTCATAGTTCGTCCTCTCCTTCACGATGGGAGCCGGGTCCTTGACGACACCAGATGAAGAGAAGACATCACCCTTGTTTTCTGACATGATGGAAAATGAGACCAAAACGAAACTTGCACGGGGTAGTATACTGATCTGAACAAGTCCACAAGATCATATAGGGGATTAGTTGTATGTGTAGACTCATTCAACCATCTTTGTCAACACATGATCTGTGTTAGGGCCTGAAAATGTGATTTATTGGTCTGAAATCATCTTTTCTATCCAAAATCAGACCGCACAACATGTCTAGGCAGCGCTAGAGATGATTAGAAGGTTCCTAGGACGTCTATCGTATGCCGAGGGGGCCTATCACGGGCCAATGAAGGATCGGCAATGGCTGAGCGGTGCCACCGAGGGATGACGATGGCCACTGGCGGCGTTGGTGGTGGTGCAGGAGCCCTTCGAGAAGGGGGGCTGGGGCCTGCGGTGGCACAGGAACCTCTCTGAGGCGGTGACAGTGTGGAGGGGGGGGTGGGGAGGCTGGTGGCGGCAGAGAAGAGAGAGAGAGGCGGTGGCTCATGCAAGAGAGGGGCGGCGGGTGGGGTTAGGGCTTGGAGTACAGAACTCCGGTGTAGGACCGTCACTCTGATACAATGTGGAGAGAAAATAATGAGTTGCTTATTCATGAGGCCCTAGTGTTCTCTTATACAAAGGAGAAACTGGGCAAATTATACAATATAAATAGAATGAAAAGAAAATACATAAAAAAGATAAAAGATAACTGATATTTCAATAGTTACCATCAACCATGATTTATATAGGCCTATCTTTTATATTATTTATTTATTCGTATTTAATTGGATAAGGTCCACTGTAGATCATTGATTTACTACTGTTGCTGGTGGTCTACCAAGATACCGGTGAAACTAAAAAAAGAGATCAGATAACTGTCCATTCCTGCACGGACAAAGAATATCACGACCAATATGATTTCACAACCTTACCCGAGAAAATGAAGATATCCCACTGGTCCTTCCAAGGCTTTCCGAAAGCTAAGAAAATTATAGAACTGGTAGTTGACATGAGATTTGAGGTGCTGTGGTTGAAAAAAGTTTCGTATGATTCTTCTCTTTTATTAGTGACAGTTATTTTGTAATTATAATAATACCGTTTAGATTTCTCACAATGACCATTTCAATGAATGCGTAAAGCTCATAAGAAGTTGAGGGTCATGAGCCGCATGCAATTGTCTAGAGGTGGGGAATTCCAAATGAGATGGGTGGAGAACCTCAGAATTGAGAGATGGCTCAAGTGAATGCATCAACTCATTTCAGCCTGAGCTTTGCTTGACTGCGAGAGCGTGGAAGAACATGGTATCTGAAGGAATGGGCATTGACTACTGAATCTTTGTCTGACTTGATTGTACATGAATTTTACATGAACCAGTAATCCACCCTATATTTGTATTTATGCTTTTCTTATTTCTTCTTTTGGAACTTGCCCTACGGAGTTTCTCCTAAGAGAACCTTAAGGCTTCTTGAATACTATGCCATTCATTTCTCTCCACAGTGTTCAATGCCACTAACTACGAGTACAATCAGGATTCTAACTACAAGTACACTTCAAGGATTCTAACTTCTATTCGTCATTTGACAAATCCTTGACATCTTTAGATTTGGTACAACAATTTCATGTCTTCGGTAAAGGGTCTACCTTAACAAATGCTGCATCACACGTTTGATCTGGGATTTTTGTGGAGGCTTCCATCCTTCATTTTATTTTAGATCTGAAAGGTCGTAGTTTCAGGAGTTCCAGCCAAGGGAGATGGTCACTGAGTTCTGGACAGACCGAGGTTTGTGAGGGGCATGTAACATATAGGCGGCAGCAAAGCTAGTCGTGCTAAGAATTTACATTCAAGTCTAAACAAGATTGACAAAAAACAAAGGCAACGGAGGTGGAGGCACCATAGAGTCTAAACGAGAACAACAAAGGCGATGTAGGTGGAGGCAACATAGGAGGACTGAAGCTCCATGGGTGACAGAAATTAGGCAAGGTAGACGATTCCGATATTCCTTTCGTAGAACAACATGGGGAAGGATTGATGCAACATAAGGTCGTAGTGGAGGACAAGAAATAAGAGGTAGAATGGCGGCAGTACCTATAGACAGACTTGGTTATATAAGGGGATGCTAATACGACTTTTCGCCACATTATTTCTGGTGGTAGGAGAAGAAGCAATTTCATTCATTGATAGAGAAAAAACGATTTCCAGATTCACAGCAGGTGAGACAAGTGATGATTTGAGTCTTGAGGTAATTCAGCAGGTGTATTAGGATGGTTTGCTGGCAGTGTTTTAACAGGTTGAGAAATGACTACACCGGTCACTCAGTAATGATTTTTTTAGAACAGGATGTCTGGTGAGGTGGTGTGGCCCGGTTGGTTTCCCGAAATTTTCGCCAATACATTTTATGAAGGTGGTTAGTGACAGTGTCAGATGTACTTGAGATGATTGAGGAATTGAAACTTGGGAATACTGGTTTTGATAGGTTAAACACAGCCTTGATATTTTTACCATTGAAGAAGGAAGCGGCATTAAGGGTCGAAGATTTCAGATTGTATTTATATGATCGTGGCTAAGTTGGCAATATGCTCTGCTTGTCTTTGTGGACCTCATTAGCCCACAGTAAGCAATGTTTGTACTGGTAGGATGATGATGGACAATGTTATGATGACCTCAGAGATTGTGACCAATCGTGGGAGTAAACACATGCTTGGCTTGCTTTGGAAGTTGGATTTTTCTAAAGCGACATTGTAGTTGATTGGAATATTCAATGGAGATCCCTTTGCAATAAGGGCTCCTAGCACATGTGGAGTTGTTAGATAAAGAGATGTATGATGACTGCCTTTTATTCGTATGGATTAACAAACATCTGGAAGAGGGTTTCTTTAAGCTAAGAGTGTGTTATACAAGGGTACCCTCTGGTGCCACTTCTCCTTGTTTTGGCAATGGTTACACTTATGGTGATAGTTCCTCAGGCAGTCTAGGGTGGTTGTTTTACAGGGTACAAAACGCATGGTTTGTTCATATTGTTTTTTTGGTATGTTGACGATACTTTCTTCTTTATAGAAGGCTCTGCTTTGAAGGCTAAGCAACTTTCAATTATAGTGGAGATATATGATGGCTTTATGGTTTATTGATTTATTTCAAGAAACTCACCTTTGTGCCCTGCATCCTTTCAACTGAGGGTGCACGAGAGTGTGGCTAGATTCCTTGTACACTATGATAAGGTCTTCCGTTCTATTATTTAGGCATGCATTTGACTAGAGATCAACATATAGAGTCACATTGGAAACCCGTGTTAGGGAAAGTTGGAACTTGAGCTTGCTGAGTAGAAGGCAAGATGTCTTTCTCGAGGAGAAAGACCGGTGCTTGTAAAGTCTGCTCTCTCTCTCTCGGTCATTCAATGTCCTTTTTAGGATTTTTATCATCGTGCCATTCTTAACGTCTGTAATATCAGTTATGCCCCTCCCTTCAATGTAATATCAATTGTGCTCCTGACTTCTTATAAAATTCACAATTTTACCCTTATGTTAAGGTAAATGAGGGACCATACTGATATTACAAATAGGAAGAACTCTACATTTTGTAAGAAGCAGAGGTAGAATTGATATTAGAAAGAAGGGGCATAACTGATATTGCAGAAGTTAAGAAGGATGCAAGTAATAAAAACCCTTCTTTTCATTTGAGTGCAAGTTTCTGATCTGATATACAACATAGATTGGAAGGGACCTTGCGGAGATTTTTTTGGGTTCAACTTTGGTCATGATAGCAAGGGCCATAATGGTAGACTAGGATTTGGTCAACAAACTTCCTGAGATGGGTGGGATGAGAGTGTTGAAATATGGAAGCCTTGCTTATGAAGTGATGTTCATGCTTTGGGGATCTGATGATGACCTATTATGTCCCCCTCTTAGAGGTATTTATGGATTCTCCACTTGGGTGGATGTTTCTAAGAGATGTTTGGACGTACAAGGGAGATCTCTGTGCTCGCTTTCCTAATTTATATTTTTCAATAAAGTATAGAGATGCTTCAATGCGGCTTGGTGGGCCAGTTATGAAGGAGACGTGCACTCCTGCCTTACTTCTCCATTTTCAAAACAGAGGTTTGAGGAGTTCTTGAGGTTTACAAAGGAGCTTGACTCTATATTTCTTTCCTCTGAATTAAGCATGGAAGGACATATCGATATCGATATCGTGTCGATATCGATATATCGGCGATATATCGCCGATATATCGCCGATATATCGATATATCTAGGAATCTTTCTGAAGAAAACGCCTGAAATCGGATATATCGATATATCGATTTCGATATCGGTCCCATGTCGATATTGATATATCGGCGATATACCGCTGATATATCGGGATACGACCTTCCATGGGATTAAGAACCAATAAGTGCGGGTTGAGGGAGATCTTTGTGAAGAAGTTGTGAATATCAATTAGTATGTAGTTTATTAAGGTAATCCGACTCTCAGGAACATCTGCAGGTTGACCTAGAGCTAGAAGGTGCCACCAAGGGTGAAGATCGTATGTGGCTCCTAAGATGGTCACTGGTGAAAACAAAGACATTCTTGGTTTAAATATCATTTTTCCGTCACAGATGTAAGTGCCCATTCGATTTGAAGAGATCGAGGACATTGAGCAGTTGTTATTTAGGTGTTGGCCCCCCTAGGAGTTATGACAGGAATCGAATATGACCTGGATGGATTCTGCACATGTAGATACATTTTAGAAGAGCTTTGCTATTGCTGCATATCGATTCAAATGGGAAAGGAAAAATCTTTTGATTTAAGGATGTTGAGAGATATTTATCTTTTCCTATTTTATGTACGCTAGAGTTATTATGTTTTCTACTTTATTTGTATCCCGTAACCTTTGGTTTCTCTCTATATAAGAGGCTCTATCCCCATGGAATTAACACAACGGTTCATTCTATTTTCAACATGGTATCAGAGCAACGATCCTATACTGGGGTTCTGACCTAAACCATCCCACCACCACCTTCGAGCACTTGCGCAAGCCCTCCTTCCTTGCCTAGGGCCTCGTGAAAGGCTCTCTCAGTCGCATCCAGTGGTTGTTGCACTCTTCTATGGTACCACATCACCTCCAACTCGTTGCTGCACCCTTCTTGGGATGCTGTCAGCCACCGCAACCACTCCAGCCTACTGCTGCACCCTCCGAGGGCTGCTGCCAGCCACAACAACCCCCTCCACGCGGCTGCTGCGCCCAGCCCAGGGCTTCGCCTATCCTTCAAGACTTGTTAGGGTTCTTCCCAGCTTTCTAGGGCCGCGCTAATGCATCCTGGACCCCAAAGCAACCCTCCAAGTTTGCGCCTAACACTCATAGGGCTCCGCCTAGACCACCTCGTTCTGTTAGGGTCCCTGATTTTCTCCCGATCTACTATGCAACGTGTTTTTTAGCCCCTCTGCAAGGACAAACATGAGTTCTAGAGCACTTCTCAGCCTTCATATGCATACTTGATCAACCACAACGCCGTCTTGATATCTATATCTGACCACAATGACATCAACTACTGAGACAAAACTCTTCGCTAGAAACGTGATGGTACAAGGCACTACTATCAGACTTAAGAGCATAAAAAATTACGTGCTCTGATCTCGTTCTTTCAAGGTGTTCATTGGTTGTCAACGGAAAACTCTACATCTTGACTAAAGTTCCTCCAGATGAGGACAAAGATTATGACAACTGGCAGACCGACAACTATCAGGTTATAAACTGGATGACCAACAATGTTGAGGCACATATTGCCTCGAATCTTCTCTATAAGGACACAACCATGGAGATGTGGGAAGATATTGAGCAAAAATACTCTTAGAAAATGACAAAGTCACGTCTTGCAGACATCTATAGGCAGATCTACTCTGCATCTCATGGTGACTCTACCCTAGTTGAGTACTACATGCATATCACTTGCCTGTATGAGGAGCTTGTGATCTTTAAGCCTTCATGTTATACCAAACAGGTACAAGAGCATTCAGATTGGCAGGTGTATCGATTTCTTGATGGCATGCATTCCCGATATCAAGCAATGAAGAGGCAATTTCTGATATATGTACACTACCAACTATGAAGGTCATATTTGGGCGTCTTGAGGAATTGGAAACATCTGCAGCCCGACCTCTTACCTTTCCTCCAATAGAGAGTTCTGCACACGTCACATCATCCGGGAGAGGAAGACGATACAACTTTCGAGGAGGATGCGACTATGACTTTGACCGTGAACGAGAATTTGGACGTGGACATGACTTTGGACGTGACCGTGGCCAAGATTCTGCTGCTCCTTAGGTTCCACAATGCACTCACTGTGGACGATGGAACCATCTGTCCGAACGATGTTGACAGAAGTTTGGTGTACCTCTCTATTATGCCAATAGTGCCTATGAGGATGCCTATGATGTGGAAGAGATGCCTACTACTACAAGCTCTAGTTACAAGATATTACAACTCAATGATGCAGATTACTCATGTCTGATGAAGATTCTACAGACTACCAGGCAGTGTTCAGGAAATCGGCCGAGTATACCGCATACTCGGCCGTATACTCGTATTCGGTAGCCTTAGCGCACCAAGTATGGTCAAATCAGCATCTAGGCGGGTCAGACCGCATACTCGGCCGAGTATACCGTATATGCGGCCGATTTTCTAATAGACTTTTTTAAAAACCTTAACCTAACTTCGGACATCCGACTTAATGCTCTTTCAATTGATGTTTTTGCTCACTTGACTCTATTATCCCAATAGTTTTGTTCCTTGTATCTTCAATTCTTTATTATTATAATCAAGAATGTAATATTTAGAGGATATTAACATGATATTAAAAATTTATTTATATTTTTAATAATAAAAAATACCAAACCGCATAAAACCGCATACTCTCCCGCATACCGCATACTCTCTATGCAGTGACCCCTCCGACTGAATACCGCATACCGCCTTCCTGAACATTGCTACCAGGTCTGCTACCTCTAGTTAGACTAACGCTGCTGCTCTGGCTACTCTTTCAGGTACAATAGCCAACTCTGCCATCACTTCTACTCTGCCTCGGATCCTTGATTTTGGAGCATCTACTCATCTGGCTGGAGAAGATAGTCTACTGAACTCCTCCGTACCATCTTCCTCCGTGAAGTCGGTTCGAGTCGCCAGTGGAACTCACTCACATGTTACTACAGTCAGAACAATGTGTTCTTCAAGCTCCGATTGTTTGGGATCCACTGCGCTCTTGATTTCCCTCTTAGCTTATTATCTGTTCATAAACTTGTATTGAGCTTAATTATCATGTGATATTTGATGAGTTATATTGCTATTTTCAGGACATCTAGACAAGGGAGATTTTTGGTGGGGTCATGAGAAGAACTACCTGTATTATCTGGACATACCATTAGTTCCAAGTTTATTAGTGTTGCCTCCATCTCTGAAGACCCGCTCCTATGGAATCTGCCTCCATCTCCATGATGTTCCTTGAACTCTCTACTCTGAAGCCCTTTCGGTGCGAGGCGTATGAGTTCGGAAAACATCGTCTATTTTCGTTTCCGGTTCGGATTAGTCTTGTAGTACCAATCTTTTTGGTCTCATTCATTGTGATGTTTAGGGACCTTGTCTGGTCCGAACATTGAGTGGTCATCGCTATTTTATTATTTTTGTTAATGATTATAGATATCTTCTTAGGTGTATCTAATAAAGGATCATTCGGAGATTAATAAAGCTGTCATATTTTTTTTCAATACGTTAAAACCTCTTTTTCTACATGTGTTAAGATCATTCGAAGTGACAACGCCCTTGAGTTCACTTAACATGCCTTGACATCTTTCTTTACGTCTCAGGGCACTGCTTACCAAACCTTCTGTCCTTATACCTTGCAACAGAATGGGGTAGCGGAAAGGAAACTCCGACGCATGCTTAATATTGCTAGATCTCTCGTTAGTCAAATGAATGTTCCCAAGTACTATTGGGGGGATGCCATCCTTACTGCTATCCATCTCGTCAACAAAGTTCCATCTTCTGTTCTCAAGGGAAGGACTCCATTCTTTGTACTATATCCTACTGATTTTCTTTTTCCTCTATTTTTTGCGAATTTTTGGTTGCATTGTTTTGTTCTTAACTTCCATGCAACTGACAAATCGTCATTTAGGGCTATCAAATGCATCTTTCTTAGGTACTCGTACTCAGAAAGGTTGTCAGTGTTATGATCCTGTTAGGCATCGATACTATGTGTTTGCCGATGTCACCTTCTTTGAGCAGACTAGCTTCTTCACACAGGTTGAGGTGACATCCCTTTGGACCTTCCGCCTCTGCCAATTATTTATGCTCGCAAGCGTACACTACACTTGTCCATGTACCTTTTCCTTTGCTTGCCCCTTTTATGCAGGATAATATGAACCCTTCAATGCTCCCACCACTGCTACCTTGGATGTACCTGAGAAGCTTCCGATAGTTGTTTGCAAGCAAAAGAGGCAATGCACTTTTCACCCTATGTCACATTTTACTTAAGCTGATGGTTTATCTAACCATGACAAAAGATTTGCAGATGTCATGAATGTTATTTCAGTCCCCATAAATCATCACAATGCGATGTATGACCGAGGTTGGCGACATGCCATGGATGCGGAGATGGATGCACTTACCTCCTGGGGTATGTGAGATCTTGTGTCGTGCCCCCGGGAGTTCGACTTGTGGCTTGCATATGGGTCTTCACGATCAAGTAGCTGCTTGACGGGTTCATTGACAGATTGAAAGCCAGATTAGTTGCCAAAGACTTCACATGAACAGTTGGGGTTGATTATTTTGAAACCTTCTTTTCAGTTGTCAGAATGGGATCAATACGTACCATGCTTTCTGTTGCTGCTAACAAGGTATGGCCTATTTTCCAACTTGATGTGAAGAACGCTTTCCTTTATGGTGACCTCGAGGAGGAGGTTCATATGATGCGCCTGTTGGGTTACGTAGTCGACGGGGAGTGTATATGCACTATGCAGACTATGCATGACCATCTATGGCCTGAAGAAGAGTCTTAAGGCATGGTTTGATAGACTCACTACTGAGATCAACATCTTTAGTTTTCAGAGGACGACATTTGACTTCTCTTTCTTCTTCAGACAACAGGTTACTAGCATCGTCATTCTTTTTTTTTGAATAAAAACAAGGGGGTGCACTCCCAAGATGGGAGTCACCACACCGCAAATTTCATTGATATTAAAAAAGATACATCATCCGGATACCCAGAAGTTGTACAAAGCGTTACATTGCGCCACCACATTTTCATGGTAAAAACGCTACCCTTTGAAAATGACATCATTTCTACCAAGTCATATAGCCCAAAGTACCGCAAAAACGCTGGAAACATCACCAGTGGAGCCGGCTCTCACCGCCCGAATAGATCCCCAAAAAAGCTCCGCACAGGAAGACTGCATCCAAGGCAGCTCCAAGGACTCCCAGACGTCCACCGACAACCTGCAACCGAAGAAGATGTGATTCGCGTCCTCCACGTCATCAGTGCATCTGTCACAATGAACGTCCGCCGCGCCCAACAACCTCCCCCTTCTGACCTTGTCACACAGACGGCCCCGCCGCAGACACCAGAGGAACACCTTAACCCTGGTAGGAATCTTTGCCGCCCAAATAATCTTCAGGTCCACACATAGGTCCTCGTCAAGCTCCATGCCTCCAGCACACAACCTCCGGTACACCTTCTTAACCGAGAACTTACCCTCCACCCACTCAAAACAGTCCGGCTCCCCCGATAACTCCCCGACAGAGGGAATCTCGGAAAGCAACTGCAAAAAATCATGCATCCTCTGCTCAGACAGAACCACAGTGAACCTCGGAGCCCAAGTACCAGAGTCCACCACCTCCGCCACCCGCGCCTCCTTGTCCACAACCATCGCCACCAACCTCGGGAAACGGAGCCCCAAGGGCCCCTCTCCCGTCCAGTCATCATGCCAAAATATGAAGAGAAGCCCATCTCCCAGCCGCGGGCGAAGAAGAGGCCTCATAGCTGGCAGGACCGCCCGGATCCCATTCCACAACGAAGACTCATGACGCCGCCTCGCCGCCACCAACTCGCCCGAGACCCCTTAAATCTTCCTCAGCAGGCGCAGCACCAGTAAGTCCGACGGGCCCCAGATGCGCACGACCCACTTCGCAAGCAATGCCCTGTTCATACATTCCACATCCCTGACCCCCAACCCGCCCTCGGAAACGGGTAGAGTAAGATCCCTCTAAGCCACCAGGTGCAGCCCCTTCCTATCCTGCTTCCCACTAGACCAGAAGAAAGATCTCATCAAACCCTCCACCTTCTTTCTGACTCCAACAAGCATCAAGCGGGTAGAGAAGAAGAAAATCAGAATTGCAGAAAGAACATGTTTGAGCAGGGTAAGCTTCCCGCCCTTGGACAAAGTGACAGCCTTCCACCCCTCCATCTGCTCCTCCAACCTCCGAAGAACACAGTCCCAGTCGGACTTCCTCAGTCTGCCGTCGACCAAAGGCAAACCTAAGTAGGTGATGGGTAATGTACCCAGGGGGCAGCCCGCCCACTCCGCTAACCGGATCCTCTCGTCCTCCTGCATCCCAAGAGTAACCAGAACAGACTTCTGCCTGTTGATCTGCAAGCCAGAAAGACATCCAAACACGTCCACCAGGACATCAGCATTGTGATTCTGAGCCTCTGTCCCCCCCAGAAAAATCAGCGTGTCGTCCGCATACTGTAAAATCGGGACGGAGATGTCCCCCAACGTGAACCCCTCACACCAACCTTCCTCTACTGCACATCGAAATAAAACCGCAAGACAATCCGCAACCAAAACAAACAAAAGGGGAGTAAGAGGGCATCCCTGGCGCACCCCCCTCTGCGGTTGGAACCAGCCTCCCTCCTGACTACCATTGACCAGCACCGAGCAGGAGCACGTAGTGACACACCTCTTAACCCAGTCCACCCAAAGAGGAGGAAATCCCTTCTTCTCAAGCGACGCCCACAGGAACTTCCAGCTGACACAATCATATGCCTTCGCATAGTCAATCTTCCAAATCGCCCCTTTCTTCCTAGATCTCTTCCATTCACGGCAGACCTCTGACGCAGTCACAATACCATCCGCCATACAACGCCCAGGAATGAATGCGGACTGAGAAGGAAGAACCACACTTGAGAGAACAGCTCTAAGCCTGCTCGCCAAGACCTTTGCCACAATGAGATAGATGCCGTTAGAGATCGAAATAGGCCGATAGTCTCCAACAACCACTGGAGTCTCTTTCTTAGGCAACAGAAAAATCAAGGCCTTGTTGACCTTCTCAAAGCCGCAGTTGCCAACTCTGAACTCATTCAACACCTCCAAAATTTCTCCCTTCAACAGCTCCCAGAACTCCCTGTAAAAACATATAGAGAAACCATCCGGGCCAGGAGCCCCATCCGCATTCAAATCCTAGACCACTCGACGAACCTCAGCCTCCGAAAAGTCGGCCACCAACAAACCCGCCTGCTGATCGGTTAACGACCCCGACCCCCGCCCGGTCCACCCCCAACCAGCCTCCCCCCTCACCCTCCTCGAGGCTCCTACAAAGTGCTCCCGCAAGGCAGCACCAATGCTCCTTTCCCCCGAAACCCTTCGGCCCCCCACCTCCACCTCATGCAAGAAGCTCCGCCTCCTCGTTCCCGATGCAACCGAATGGAAGAAACGAGTGTTAGCATCACCCTCCCTCAACCACTTCTGGCGCGATCGCTGCCTCCAATGAACCTCTTCTTTCCTGTCCTCCTGGTAGACCACCTCCAACCAAGCAGCCCTCTCCTCCACCTCCTCCGGAGTCAAACATCGGTCATCATCTAGCCCATCCAGCTTGCTAATCCCCGCCTCTGCCTCAGCCCTGCTGGCCCTCCTCCTACTGGCGACCTCCTTCCCATACGAAAGCAAGACCCTCCTGAGAGCGGCGAGCTTCGCCGCAAAACGCGACACTGCCGAACCGGAGACGGAGAACGCCCGCCAATGCTCGGAAACCGGATCCCGAAAGCCCTCCTCCAACAACCACTTCTTTTCAAATCGGAAAGAGAACCTAGCCACGCGCTCCTCGTCGGAAAACCAAAGAACCGGGGTATGATCAGAGAGCGTCCTCGTAAGAGCCCAAGCCCTCGCCAAAGGGAAAAGGTCCCCCGCCTCGACTGACACCAGGAACCTGTCGAGGCTGGAGCTGGACCTCGCATTCCTCCACGTGAACCTGCAACCTGCCGCGTCCACCACTGACAAGCCCAAAGAGCGGACCACCTGCCTCAAGTCCGCAGAACCAGCATCCAAGCCCCCACCACCCCCTGGCCGGTCTTCCGGGAACAAGGTGACGTTCAGATCCCCACCAATAATCCAGGCTCCATCCCCCACCTCAGGCGCTATATCATCCAAGTCAGCAGCCAATCTGCCATCCTCCTGACGGCACGGACCGTAGACGTTAGTGATGAACAGGCAAAGACCATTCACTCTACGCCGAAGCCTCACCGACAAAGCAAAATGGGAGGCGGAAGTCCCCAATAGGTCAAAAGAATCGGACCGCCAGCCTGTAAGAAGCCCCCCGGAAGCACCTGCAACCTCTTTCACCGCCACCTGAAAGATGTCACCTTTACACACCTCCCTTCGTTGCTGATCATCCGACGACTGCATCTTTGTCTCCTGAAGAATAAAGATATCTGCCCCAACCTCTCTCAGCAAACTACGCACCCCGAGCCTCTTGTCGGGCCGGCCCAAGCCCCTAACATTAAGAGACAACAGCTTCATTTAGGCAACCGATCAACCATCTTCACTGGAGGAATAACCCCCAACCGCCGCGCCATTCCCCGATCCAGAGCAGCAAAGCGGTTCCTCACCTCAATGGGACTTCCGCCTCCTGCGCCAGCAGCCTCACTTGCAACTCCCGCCACCAACGCCGCCCGCAACGACGCCCTTGCCAACCTCCCCGCCCTTCTCCTTCCGCCACTCGCCCTCTCATAGGCCAAACCAAACCGGCGGTCAGAGCCCTCTCCACCAACGTCAACACCGGCCCCCAGAGGCGAGATAGGAGCCTCCACCACGCTCCCCAGGCCGGCAGCGACGCCCGCACGAGCCAACGACGCCCCCTCCACCACCGACCCACCTGCCCCCAACGCCTCGGCCAGCAGGACAGGCCCCTCCCCCTCGGCTCCCCGATAGCCAACCCCCCCGGGACCAGCGAACCTCCAACCACCCCCTCCAGCCCCATGGACACAGCTGCCACCTCCCCCACAACACAGCCCCCAACCACATCACCCACATGGCCCCACAGCAGAGAACCCGCCCTCTGACTCCCCACCTCAGAAAAGGAGCCAAAGCGAACCACCGGCTTAGCAGGAAGAAGCCCGTCGGAGGGTCGCCCCCCCACCAGAAACCCCCTCCTCCACGGGCCGCACCCCCACCCCCGGGACATGCGCGGCACATAGGCGAGCCGCCTCACCACCGCCAACCTCCGACCCAGACTCCGCCGCCGAGACGCTCCCCTTACGCACCCTGGCCCCCTGCAAAGCCGCCCAGACATCAACGGCCACCAGTTCAACCAAGACCTCCCCCCACCTGCCATCCCCATCTCTGGATCTTGCGTGGCCACACGTGACCCCGCCCTCTCCTGTGGCCCACACGACATCAAGGGATCGATGGTGCCACCTTAGATCTATAATGGCACTGCCGAACATCGCAACAACCCCCATCAACGTTTGGAGGCCCCCAGAGGCACCGCCTAGAGGCCCTAGGCCCCGTGCAGCCGTTGGATTCGATCACCAACGACCCCTTTGCAACCTTAGGGGCCCGTACCGGGATCTGTTTCAGCCTTGTGTTTCTGTTTCGCCGAAAACGGTTTGTTCTGATCCTGTTCAGTACCGCCTTGCAATTTTCAGGGCATCAAAGGTCTGATTCTTATGAGTTTGCGCCTCTCTCGGGCTCAAAACGGTCTGATTTTGATCCCTTTACGGTGAAATCAGGCCTCTAGTCCATATACGAGATCTAGAATGCTTTTGCAGTTGATGGGAACGGTTATGGCATGAGTATGCGCACACGACCGATTCCTTGTATGTCAATGTAGACGCATTTGCTCCAGTCTAAGGCCCAAGTCTTCATTTATTATTGACATCATGTTAGAAAACAAGGTTGACATTCCATCCTCGAGTGCATTGAAAAGTCCTGCATCCATCGTTAAGATGGACATGACCAACTACGAGTTGTGGGCCATGTAGTTCATGAGCCTCATGCAGTTCAACAGAAAGAAGCACATTTTAACATGGGAGGAGCCAACTGACAAGACTGGGCCTAATGCATCGCGGAGGTAGATGATGTGTTTGTGCGTGTGTGGCTATTTGGTACCCTTGTTGCGCAGATAACCAATGGTATCTTGCATCAACCCACGTCCAAGGTGATGTAGGACATCCTTGCAGCCACATACTCTCAAGCGAGGAGTGAAACAAAGATGCTGCATCTCCATCATGATGTCTTCATAGTCAAGCAGAACGTCAGCCCTCTTCATACCCTATACACATTTCTTGGGGGTATTTTTGAGAAGCTACACAACTTCATGCCTCTTGCAGCGACACCGGAGCAGCAGAAGGCGTACACGAACGTTACCATGGTTGGTGTCCTTTTTGGAGGCTATTGATCTAGGGTATGATATCACATGATCACAATTACTTGCGGATGTTACTATACCTCCTATGGAGGAAGCATACCACATACTTAGCGAGATTATCGTTCCTTCGTCAGCCTCCTCTCAGACCTCCTAGGTGATGGCTGCATCTCGCGATAGAGGAGGATCTTCATAGTTCAGAGGACGAGGTCCTCATAGAAGAGGAACATGTCGTTCACGATCCTCATCCTCATCTACTTACTGTCACCGCTTCGGTCACTCCGAAGGAAGACACATGCTATTCTAAGCATGGATTTCCAACATCCGTCCTTGGTGTTGACCAGGTTGAGACGCACGCTCCTTCTATTACTGCTTCTGATCAGAGACGTGATGAGTCAGCCTCCTATATGAAGGAGATCATGCCTCCTAGTTTCGGATCTTCTAGTGCTCCATTTGGCTCATCTGACTTCGCTGCCGTTGCTTTTACCGATACTTCAGGTACATTCTATGCTCTTACTACTTGTCGTAGACAAACCTCTTGGAGTGGATTATTGATTTAGATTCTACTCATCACCTGTCTGGAGACATGACTCAATTCACTTCCTATAGAACTGTTTAGTCTGACATAATAATAGTTATTGCTGATGGCAAGCACTCCTCTGTTATTGGACATGGGGAGATCAGACTGACACAATCCATGCACCTGCGTGATATTCTTTATGCTCCTGATTTCTCAATGAGTTTATTATTTGTCAGTCAAATCACCAAGGATTTGCATTGTCGTGCCATCTTCGACTCCTCTTGTTTTTCAGGATATGATATACTCATGGGCAGGGTGATTGGATGTGGCAGTGAGCAAGGGAGTCTCTACAGACTGGTTCAGTCTCCATATGCTGGTGTCTTATTTATTATTACTATCGGGTCAATCTCCCCCTGCATATGGCACATTCGGTTTGATCATATTCCTCTGCACAAGCTATGAAGAGTAAGGTAAGAAGTATCGATATTGATATCGTATAGGTCTGTCTGGAAAACGATATATCAGGGATATTGTAGAAAATCGAAAGCGGAAGCGGAAACGATAAACATGGCATAAGAACAAGAAGGATAAACATGGGAACACCATGATTTTACGTGGAACCCTACTCTGTGAGGAGCGGGATGAAACCACGGGAGACGCCCTCAAAGGGGCGTGTTTTTCTATTGCTTTTCTCAATGAGTACAGGGGGTATGGGGCTCCTTATATAGCCTCTCCAGAGCCCTCAAGTACCACCACTAGACGGTGTGGGACTAAACACTGGATGGGGTAAATGGATCTTCTCCAGGATCCATTTACCCTGTTACAACTCACAGGGCGCACATAACAATACTCCAACACTCCCCCTCAGGCTGGAGCATGCAATGCTCAGCTTGGACAAACAGAAAGAAACTCAACTCAACACTACATGACACTACGGACAATATCAACCCAACGTGCACATTGCTGCAGTCGAGGACGTTGCTTCTCATGCCGTGCAGGTGAGGAGGACGAACGGGCTGGAGTGTGAGTCAAGAATCTCCTCGTCGGAGAGCATGTGCTCTGAACTGCGCCTGTCAGAGGCACTGCAACTGAAAATGAGTCTCCTCGTCGGAGTACTCTGGCCCGCCACAATAATGTGGACAACTGCTCCATCTCTGAAAAGGGCCGAACTGGAAAAGGCCGTGGCTGTGCAATCCTCGTCGGAGCCCACGGTTGCTGAGAATGGAGTCTGAAAATAGTCTCCTCGTCGGAGAACTGGGTCTTTCCCATCTGGCTCAGAGAATGGTGCACTGCTCTGGTGTACCTATGATACCACATGAAAACCCTTGCCAACATGGCATAGGGAATGATCCTCTGCTCTGGAGTCCCTATGGCTCACATGAAAACTCCGGCCGACAAAACAAGAATAATGATGGGGACCACGAACAAATGATGGCAACATATGCTCATCTGAAATACGACCGCATCCTTGTGCGTGTCTGAAACTGAGGACTCGGAAGACAATCGTTGAGTCTGAAACCGAACTGTAGAGTTTGATCATCTGGCTAGTCTGGAGACTGATATCTGAATCTGGATTCTGGATCTAGACCTGTGACTCTACATATATACTCCCCCTTTCTCCCATACTGGTCGAAAAACATGACATCGGCTAAGTTAGGAGAAGACAAGATAATGGGGAAAAACATGAACATTCCAAAACTTTTTTTTGCGGCTTTTTCATCATTTTTTAAATGCCGTCTCATTCTTTTTTTTAAGCCGTTCATCTCCCTTTTTTTTTACGGCTTTGCATTTTTTTTATGCGTACGGCTTTTCAAATGTACGCGCATTTTCTTTTTTTTTTTGTTTTAACAAAGAACTTATGGTCCAATTGGACCGAATTACAATTAGCCCATTTGGGCTTACAGAAATGAACTCCCTCGCTCTCCCTCATTTTTTTAATGCTGCAACATGCTCTAATTCCCAGCCCACTGTTGGGCTTAAAAAAAACTTCTCCCTTTTTTTTATTCAACGGCATGCACCTTTTCCCCTCCCCTTTTTTTTCATATTGAGCCCAACCTTTTCTTTAACAACTCACGGCCCACCTCAACCGTTTACAATTTTTTTTATATAACGTCGCAACCCCCTTAGGGTTCCCATATTGGCAACCCTTCGTATCATGTGCCGCCGCCTCCCATGTTTGGGACTCGCGACTTGGAGAGGAGTTTGGAGGTGCGATGCCGCTTGGAGGCCCGTAGGGGTCTTACTGAGGTGTGTGAAGGAGATATCGTCTGCGCTGGTGTTTCATCTTGCCCCTCAGGAGTGGAGGGCGGCTGTAGATAGCGCCGCCTGCTGCTGGGCTTAGCGTCGCCAACGCCGTTCCATCGTTCAGGTGCTGAAGGGTAACGACCAGGGGGAGGCGCGCCGCCTGCTAGATCTGGGGTCAGGGCTCGCCGTCGATGGGAAGAGAGGCGATCAGGTGCTTGGTTGCTTGAAGGAGCACGGAGGTTCTGTACTCTCGTCGTGGAGGGTTCCGCTTGGAACCATCGCTCGAGTTCCTCCGCCAGGATTTGGAGGCTTCGCACACCGCTGGATCTGGTCGCTGATGCGGTGGTCTTGCACTAGTAACATACGTCATGATGACCAAGACCTTGTTGTGCCTGGAGCCATCGCTAATACCAGAGATGCTTCACAGAGATGTTCCCGTCGCCAAAGTGAGAGAAGCAATAACGAGAACTAGGTTTCAGAATGAAACCCTGAACTTGAATTGAAAAATGAACATCTCCATAAACAAAATCATGAACAATAATCGAAACTCGGACAAAAAAATATGATTCTTTTAGAATCGAACCCGCTCTGATACCATGTAGAAAATCGGAAGCGGAAGCGGAAACGATAAACATGGGAACACCATGATTTTACGTGGAACCCTACTCCGTGAGGAGCGGGATGAAACCATGAGAGAAGCCCTCAAAAGGGCGTGTTTTTCTATTGCTTTTCTCAAATGAGTACAGGGGGTATGGGGCTCCTTATATAGCCTCTCCAGAGCCCCCAAGTTCCACCACTGGACGATGTGGGACTAAACATTGGATGGGGTAAATGGATCTTCTCTAGGATCCATTTACCCTGTTACAACTCACAGGGTGCACATAACAATACTCCAACAGATATATCGATGATATCGGTGGAAATGTCAGAAATGATTCAAAAAAACCCATTTTTTGTTGTTTTTCAGAAACTAAGATCATCTAAGATATTAAAACAATAAATAACCTACGAATACACACTTATACACACATATTAGTCGTTTATACCCCACATATCGCACATATCGGTCCTATCAAACATATCGCTGATAATATTGATTCATGACTTATAGATATTGGAAATGGATTTTATTCAAGTTTTTATAACATTAAATAACTTACAAATATACACTTAGATGACACATATAAATCATCTATGTTCCGTATATCACACATATCAATCATATCAAACATATCGTTGTTAATGTTGATTGGTGATTAATAACCATTGGAATTGGAATCAAAGTAGCTAAGTTAAGCACACTTAGAACACCTATTTTATTCATGGAAGACAGTGAATGTAATTCAGATGGGTCATTTGATTCAAAAAACATACATAATGATTAATGAGACAATGTTTCTTTGGTATGAAGATTTATCTATTTACAAAAATAAATGAAAAAAATGTAAATTAATGCAATATTGTAAAAGAGATTACCTAGAATTAAGAATTTTGTTTAGGATTTGAATCACCCCCCTGCTTGTTGTCTCTCATAGCGGATCACGAACTCAATGATCTCATAGTAGTTTTCCCATGTCATGTACAAGTACATGGCCTTGTAATCCATGACTCTATATATATTGATGGTCATCGATCCATAAAGTATCTCGAGACGAGGATAAGCAGCATTAGACCCGGTATCACAAGGACACGGCGAGGCTGCGAAGTACTAGCTTGAGATCCTCGAGATGACGACGACAGAGTAGGAGAAGATCTTTGCAGAGGAGGCATGAGCATGTACTCGGGGAAGAAACCAAAACTGTCACCACCAAAGAAGGTGCCCTGACTCTGCTCGGGTTGGCTACCTTGGTAGTTCTCACCGTTATAGCTGCTATATCCTCCATACCCGTTGTACCCATATGATGGATGTGTATACGCCTGAGGAGGAAGAGGTCTAGGAGAAGGAGCATGAAAGAATTCTAGGAAGACACCAAATGATCTCTCATCGTGTGACAATCCATATCCACTTAAGGGACTTGGTGTTCCTCCATGATACGAGTTATCAATGTCCATGTAGCTGAACGAACCTACAGATGATATCAAATCGTCCAAGTAACTGTCCGTAAGACGCTGGCCACGTCCATATGCATCGTAATCCATAGGTCCTAGACTTGGACTTGGGATAAACTGTTCATATACATTTCCATGCCACTCCATGTATTCTCGCCCTACATGGAGCCCTTAAATCTTGTATCATGTGGTCCACGACCACCCCCTACTGACCCTGACCCCCATTGAATATGTCTCCCCATCACCAGATCCGTCACGATCGCAAACACCACCGTCATCACTTTCACTGTCATCCTTTGATTTGGATTTGGATTTCGAACCAATGCAGAGAATTAGGGTTGGCTATTGAGTTATGGCTCGTTGAGCCAGACTCGGGCTCATCTTAATAAGGGCTCATGAGCTTGGCTCATAGGCTATTGAGCCGCGCTCGAGCTAAATTTTTGAGCTCGATAGCTTAACGAGTCGAGCTCAATCCCGACTCGATAACTCAATAAGGGGGTCGATAAGGAAATATTTATATATATTCTATTTGTGAAATTATAATAGTATTTTATTTTATTTGTATCAGTTTTGCAACATTGTGAATGGTGGACTATGTGTCTATGTGGTTTATGTAATGGCAATGTTGGGTAGACTTGGACTTTCTACACTTTCTCTATGTTAATCTAGGTTATAATTAGTTAATTAGTATTTTTTATTTTTTATTAGCAAATAGAATGTTACAATATATATTATAACTTAACTTTTATATATAACTCGGATAGTGGCCTATTGGTTAAGTAGGCAATCTTCAAAGAGGAGGTTGTGACTTCGAGCCCAGGTAACAACACTTTTCCACCAAAAAATGCATATTTTCCTTGACGAGCCTGACTAGGCTAGAGCCCAGACCAGGTTCAATATGGGGCTCAGGCTCGATAAGGGGCTCAACTCAAGCCTTATCGAGCCTGAGCTGGTTCGATAAGAGGCTCGAGCTCACTGAGCTCGAGCTTGCTCGGTTGGGCTCGAACAAGCTCAAGCCTAGCTGGGCTTATCGAGCTTGAGTCCGAGCCGAGGCATGGCTCGGCTCATGGGGCTCTATAGCCAGCTCTATAGAGAATGATATCAACAATTGTATCAAGCTTCAACCCTCCAAGAGGGTCCGTGATTCACCTGGATCTGACCATGTTGTCACCAACATCTGCTCCCATTTGCTGGCTTATATTCTAATTCAGTCTGCCTCCCAGTTGATCAAGCATTGGAGCACCATTTGAATCCATCCACCTTTGCAGAACATCTTTTTCAACATTGTCATCGTGCATCTTGAAAATGTAGGCAAGATGGATATGGTCTGTATAGTTATCTTTGTCCCACCTTTGCATGTTTCATCTTTAGCCTCAAGTTATAATGCATGAAGACAAGATCATGGAGCCTCTGTTCTCCTAACTTGTTCCGTCTCTTCGAATGGATCAAGTTGAATGTGCTCCAAATCCTCTCACATCCTGCGATTTGAGACAATACTTTCACTACCACTTTCTGTAGGTTAAGAGCTTCCATCTAGTACAATAACCACCATCCGGTTGCGGAAATACCAAATGGAGGTTAGGACTTGCATATTGTTTGAAGTCATAAATTGTTGCATAGTACCCTTAATCAATATTTTATGACTCCCATGCAACGCATTGCCTTTTAGATCACTCCCATGGTTGGTTTCTTGTCGTCGTCTACGATCCGCAATGCAGAAACAATCGGATGTATTATCTTCGTGACCCAAGTCACGTCATCCCAGAAGTGGAGATCATTGATCAATGTCTCCACTTTCCGTCCTCCTTCAGTCCGAGCTTTATGTATCTTGAACGATTCACCTTGAAAACACATGGTCTTTAACCTTGTCTTGTTTTGTTTGAGGCTTTGTAGCGCTATTAAGTTGGTTGCAAAACGTGTGATGCCAGACCTCACCAGTTCACTATTGCACGTCCACCTCATCAAAGCCAACACTGGAATGGTTGTAAATGAATGTGGCGATCGTTCGTGCTTGCTCCACCACCTTTGAATGAGCTTCCTCTTGCTGAAGCCCTTTAGAATTAAATCAACACAATCTGCAGCACATAATGTCCAAAAAATGCCGTAGCTGCCAGACTTCATTATTGTTTCACCTGCTTTCTTTCTTGAATGTTGAGATATTTATATGTTATTATCTTTATTTTGTATTTTCTTATTTCTTATGTCCACTTTATGTAATTTTCCCTTAGAGCTTTTATCCTATACAAGAGAGTTCTAGGGCTATGATGAATGTTATCTTTCATTTCACGCCTTTCCACATGGTATCAGAGCGACGGTCTTAGACCAGAGCATGTGCCCTAGATACCCCAGCCTACCTAAATCCTGGGGCGCTCCGCGCATCCGGCCGCCGTTGCCCAGCCCTCTCGCGCAACCGCGTAACAAAAGAACGACGACAATAGCAACCGTCGTCGGTCGCTGCACAACAAGGACAACAACCATTGCTGCCATCGATCACCGCTCAACAACGGCAACAACTGCAGTCGCTGGATCGACAACATCACTCTAGGCTACCGCCACCAACACCCTACAGTGGAGCCCTAAGGTCGCTGCCTCCGCTCCCGCGACCCTTGTCGATTTTTGCGTGCTCTGTTTTCGGTTAGGTCTGTTTCTGGGTTTTTAGGTTGTGACTTGATCATCTAAAAAACACCCTAGTTACCCAAAGATGCCTCAAACGGATGGAATAGGTTATTGTATAAGTCTACACCCACAATCATCTTCTCGTATGTCAGTGTAGACACACGTTTTTCTGTCTGCAGACCTAGTGTTGGAGATCGTTGTCATCATGCAAGACAACAAATCATATGTTTAATCCTTGGGTGCCTTCTATGCTTTAGCACACATCGTCAATATGGATGGAACGAATAATGAACTATGGGCCATGCAGTTATGAGTCTAATGCAGTATAATGACAAGAAGCATATCCTCACGAAGGGGGAGCCAAGTGACACGACTAGGTTAATGCCTCATGGGAGGCAGATGTCATCACGACGCTTATGCACGTGTGTGGACTATCTGGTACCGTGTCGATGGCGATAGCCAACGATATCCGGAGTCAGCCTACTGCAAAGGCTATGTGGGACATTCTTGTCGCTACGTACTCTCCGTTAAAAAATGAGTCGAAGATACTGCAACTTCAGCACGATATCTTCAAGTCGAAGCTGAATGGTCGTCCTCTCCATGCCCTTTACACTTCTCTAAGGGGCATGCTTGAGAAGCTTCGTGGTTTCATTCCCTTGATTGCCACGACCAGAGCAACTCAAGGCGTACAGAGATTCGACGATGATCGGAGTTTTCCTCACATCTCTTGATCCTGAATATGACACTGCTCGAGCACATATTCTTACTGATGGCACTATACCTCCAATGGAGGAGGCATATCGCAGCTTAAGCAGGCTCTATATATCTCCTGACGGTATTCTACAGTCTCAGATTTCAGCTAAGGCTGCATCTTGTGGTAGGGGGCCCTATGCAGTCTTGTGGTCATGGTAACCGTGGTAGGGGAGGGGGTAGTCGACCTCGTCAACCGTGCACCTACTACCATAGGTCAGGCCACTCTGAGGAAACATGCTACTTTAAGCATTGGTTTCCCGCTTCAGCACGTGCTGCAGAGCAGACTCAGTAGGTTAGAAGTCCATCACCTGCATCTGATCAAAGATTCGATGAACTTGTAGCACGACTCAACGAGATTATGTTATGCATGCACCTGGGTCAACATGCTCTCCTTCAGGATCCTCAGAGGTAACCGCCTCAGCATCAACACCCATATCAGGTATAACATATGCTCTTACTAGCTGTTATATGATATATTTGTCAGAATGGATTATGGATTCAAGATCACCTCATCATCTTTTCAGTGACATATGATAGTTTAGTACTTACAGTTCGACTCAGTCAGGGAGATCATCAATAATAGCAGATGGGATACACTCTCCCATCACTGATGAGGGGGAGCTGCAGTTAACTCCTGCAACACAACTTTAGAATGTTCTTTATGCTCCTGAATTTTCTATGAATTTACTGTCCATTAGTCAAATTACCAAGGATTTACATTGTCGTGCCATATTTAACCCATTTGTTCTTGTATTTTAAGATACTCTTATGGGCAGTGTGATTGGATCTGGCTGTGAGCAAGGAGGTCTCTATAGACTGGTACTATCTCCATATGCTGGTGCTTCTTCTCTTCACGCTAGATTCGTTTCTTCCTATGTGTGGAATCTTCGATGTGGTCATCTTCCTCTGTAGAAGCTATGTCACGTTCTTCCACTGATTTCTCCTTGCTATACCTTTCAGTGCGAGGCCTGTCAACTTGGGAAGCATCATCGGTCCACCTTCCAGAGTCGTCAGGGTCGAAGTAGGCATAGTCTTTTTGAGTTATTCCATTTTAATATTTGGGGTCCAAGTTGTGTCCCATGCCATCAGAGGCATATGTTTTATCTTGTTGCTATGGATGAGTTTTCAAGATTGTCGTTGGGGTCCAAGTCGTGTCCCAAACCATCAGAGACATAGGTTTTATCTTGTTGCTGTGGATGAGTTTTCAAGATTGTCGTGGGTCTTTCTTCTTAAAAACAAGTCTGATGCTGGTCATGTTCTTTAGTCTTTTATTAATAAGATAAGGAGTGTTTTCTCTGCAAATGTCAAGCATATTCGTTTCAATAATGCACTAGAATTTTGCTGTAGTCAACTCTCTAGAACGTATGGTATTGTTCATCAGACTTCTTGTGCTTATAAGTCTTAATGGAATGGGGTGGCTGATCGAAAACATCGCCACCTTTTGGATGTTACTAGGACCCTCTTGATCCAGAGCTATGCTCCTCATTCTTACTGGGGGGATGCGGTTCTAACTACGTGCCACCTGGTGAATCGTATGCCCTCATCAGTCTTGGGGGAGAAGATCATGTTCTCGATTGCGTTTTCTGAGACGAATCTTTTCTCTCTTATGCCTTGTGTTTTTGGGTCTGTTGCTTTTGTTCATTAGACGTCTCCAAATCTTGACAAATTCTCTCCTATAGCTGTTAAGCGCGTTTTGTTGGGTATTCCAGGACCCAAAAGGATACCATTGCTTTGTCCCTGTTCCACGAAGGTATTATTTCAATGCAGATGCCATCTTCTTTGAGTCTATTATGTATTTCTCCTCTACAGGTGACAAGCTCATTCCTTCAGAGAATGAAGAAGAGGTATACACGCTTCTACTTCCAATTTCGTCTACTCCAGACTCCACTTCACCACGTCCACCACCTCCTCCACCACCCGCTACACCTAATTTCTTTCCGTAGGTTTACCAACAAAGACCTCGTGCTCATGTGCTTCCTCCATCATCCAACACGTCTTGGGTATGTTCTGAGCATTTGAGTTCCACTAATGGTACTTGTGATTTTCCTGTACAACTTGATGTACAGGAGGCCTTAGATGATCCAGTCTCAGCTACTAAGAAGCTGAGGTCCTTGATGTGCCTATTGCCTTACAGAAGAAGAGGCGTACATGCACCATATACCCTCTTGCTTCCCATGGTTCTCTAGCACGACTCTCAAAGGATTTTCAGAGGTTTGTTGTGGGTCTGTCGGTCGTGGAGATACCACAATCATATCGGGAGGCATTGCAGAGTAGTCGGTGACGTCTGGTTATGGAGGATGAGATCGCAGCATTACAATCTCATGGTACTTGGAGTATTGTATAAGTTCCTCTTGGTGCATATATTGTTGGTAGCAAATGGGTGTTTACGGTGAAACACCATGTGGATGGTACTGTGGACTGGTATAAAGCCAGGCTAGTTGCTCGCGGGTTCACCCAAACCTATGAGGTGGATTATCATGCTATATTTTCTCCAGTTGCTCGTCGTTCTATGCTCTGGGTTCTCATTGCTGTTTCTGTGGTACGTGACTAGTCACTATTACACTTAGATGTCAAAAATGCATTCTTGTATGGGAACTTGCATGAGGAAGTCTACATGCAACAACCACTAGGGTTTGCTGCTGAGGGAGAATCCTGTATGGTGTGCAGACTTCACAAGGCCATCTATGGCCTTAAGCAAGAGTTTGAGGGCTTGGTTTCAAAAGCTTTCGGAGTTGATTGAATAATAGGGGTTTGTCAGACCTACTGCAGATCACTCTCTTTTTCGTTAGAGAACCCAGAGAAGTACCGTTGTTATTCTGGTCTATGTTGATGACATTATTATTACAGGTAATGACGACCATTGCATCCAGCAAGTAAGGACCAAGGTTTGAAAAAAATAAAAAACAGAACAAGCGGTTTCCCTGGAATCGAGGCGAGGCGTAGCCTCGAGGCGGTCGAGGCATAAGCCTCAGTTTACAAGGATAAATATCTATAACAACTAAAATAAATATATACTAATGAAATTATATATATTCTGACTAACATATGATGTATATCACTATAAGATATGATAAAATTATAAAGATAAGAACACCGAAAGAAATATATACAAATGTGTGAGAATGAATCTGTTGATATTTGCCTAGAATTCTAACTATCTAACCCAAGTTGAAGAACCGTTGTGTGCACCCCTCCTGTGGAGGTCTCGCTGCTCGGTCAGCGAGCGGGGGGGGGGGGGGGGAGCAGGTGCGCTTCCCCTTATGGGGGTGTGGGGGCAGCGTCCCCGGCGAAATTTTTTATTGAAGATTTTATTTCTATTCAGATATTTCTGTTTGTATGGGAATAGTACATGAACTCCCCTTCTGTCTTATTTGTCCTTCTCGACATATTGCATAGCTTATTGCGTAAGAATTTCTTAAAATTTAGTTTACAAGTAATGTTTTATATGATATTTGCGGATTCGTATGTTTAAGGGTATAACTTAAGTGTTTTTTACATAATTGGTCATGTTTAATAGTAAATATGAACATGAAAGCGGCCAAATTTAAGCATTCATCTTGTATATTTATATCCTACACAAGTAGACCTTTATAAACATGTGAAATTGCTAATAGGACAAATGATTAACATAAAAAATAATCCAAAAATAAAAAATGCCTCGTGGACCGCCTCGCCTCTGCCTCGACCATCTCGAGCGCCTCGACCAATTGAGGCGGTCGCCAGAGACCCACTGAGGCGGCCGTTTTGGGGCGTTTTCAGGCTACCTCGTCTCGAGGCGTATGCCTCATGCGCCTCGAGGCACATTTTTTTGAACCATGCTAAGTACTTATTTGGACAACAGTTTGTGATCAAAGACTTTGGCAATCTTCGTTACTTTCTTGGTATAGAATTTGCAAGAAATTGGAGTGGTATGGTAATGATGCAGAGGAAATATGTCACTGACCTTCTATCTGAGACGTGCATGACATGATGTAGACCTGATACTACTCCAATGGATCCCCCAATGCTAGGCTTCAAGGTTCAGAAAGTCGGTATGCGGTATTCGTTCGGTCAGGCGGTCCCGAGCGAGTAAGCGGATATGCGGAAGTATATGCGGAAGTATATGCGGATTATGCGGTTTGCATTTTTTAATTAAAAATTTTAGAGAAATATATTTAATTGTGATATCAGAGACAAAAAAAACTACATGTTTCTTTTAGATTCCTAAAAAACATACTTTTAAAAATCGAAAAAGGCACCACAATAAAAAGCTACATAGTTCCTTTAGATATCACAGTAGAATAACCTCTAGACAAATATCAAGTAAAGTAGAATCAACTAAAAAATATAACTGGGACTTCCGAGATGAGGAATGAAAATCATGCGCAAGTATAAGAATCTGGCATCAGTAGTATACAGATATGCAAATATCTAAAATAGCCAATGACAATTAGTAGCTTGATAATATTCAACAACAGTAGAAATTCTACTTGCAGTTCAATAAATATAAGTCCCTTGAATATAAGAAACAGTTCAATAAACCCCTTGAAAACAAAATGAGAACAGAAAAATATATCACCAACAGTAGAAAATAAGCTACTAAAATCACAAGTCATTGCTGCTGAACAAATTGAAGTTGAAACCTGCAGTGTTTTAACTTGCCGAACAAACCAAAGAAGTAACAGCAACATGTCATCAAGTAGCAGGAACAAATCAAAGCTGAGACAAGGTTACCTTACGGCAGAGGCGGTGGTGCAAGTACAACCAGAGGCGGAAGGCGGTGTCGCAGAAGCTGCTGGAGGCGGAATGCAGAGGCGCAAGAGCTGCTGCGCGGTAGAGGCGGAAGGTCAAGAGGTTGGTGGAGCTTATACGATGGAGAAGGAGGAGCTTTGGCTGGTTAGGGTTAGGGGTTTGTCGAGGTTGGGAAAGGTTTTGGTCGGGTATGCGTACAACTGCTTGTCAAGAGGGGAATAATTGAGTTTTTGGCTTGTCGGGTTAAGATAATTTAACCGGGTCTTAGTAATGGGGTCAGACCGCATAGGACCGCATATTCGGCCGCATATGCGGTTTATGCGGCCCGCATGTGCGTCAGAGCCGCATACTGCTGCATATGTCATATGCGGTGCGGCTGACCCTCCGCATACGCATATGCGGCCGCATATGCGGCCGCATGGGCCGCATTTCTGAACATTGCTAGGCTTTATGCTGATGACTCTGAGGAGGTGGATAAGAGATGATACAGAGAGCTAGTAGGGAAGCTGTTGTATATCACTATCACCAGGACTGATATATCATTTGCTGTTAGTAGAGCCAGCCAGTTTATGGAGCAACCCATGCAGGTTCATATGGATGCAATAACATGATCTTGAGGTATCTGAAGTCCTCTCCAGGTGCATGACTTTTTTCAGAGAGACACGCCTCTCACAGTTACTGGATGTGCTGATGCAGACTAAACTGGATGCCCCAAGGATAGGAAGTCCACGTCAGGCTCCACTGTGTTTGTAGGTAGCTTTCTTGTTTAATGGAAGAGTAAGAAATAGACAGTTGTATCGAGATCTAGCGCAGAATTAGAGTATAGAAACATAGCCCAATGTAGCACGGAAATGATATGGGTCAAGTGTGTCTTGACTGACCTAACTATTAAGGTCCCTCTTCCTCCGCACCTCAAATGTGATAACCAAGCTGCTTTATTCATAACAAATAATCCAACCTTCCATGAAAGAACAAAGCACATGGACGTAGATTGCCATTACACTCATGATCTAATTCAGAAGGGACTTATTTCCACCTCTCACATTGCTTCAGGTGACCAAATTACAGATATGTTTACCAAAGCTCTTGCTAGGGATCCTTTTCACCGTTGCCATTCCAAGCTGAGCATGATAGACATTTATGCTCCAGCTTGAGGGAGAGTGTTGAGATATTTATATCTCATTATCTTTATTTTGTATTTTCTTATTTCTTATGTCCACTTTATGCAATTTTCCCTTAGAGTTTTTCTCCTATATAAGAGAGCTTTAGGGATACGATGAATGTTATCTTTCATTTTCACGCCTTTCCACATTGAAGTTGCTGCTATTATCCGTGACAATATGAACAATGTTCTCTTTCCTAACATCCTTGATGACGTCCCTCATCAACTTCAACTAGTACTTGTGGTCCTTCACATGTTCAGATGCATCGACATATTTCAAAAAAAGTTCTTTCCATTGTAGTAAACGAGGAACTTGATGGTCTGCTTCCTCGTGTAGCCCATCCAACCATCGCACATTAGCATTACCACGTTCTCTGGCCATCTCCTCAGCTCGGAGATGTACTCATTCATCCCCTCCTCCATCCCGAGATACTTGTTCATTATTTCTTTGTATGTGGGAGCCTTCACTCCTGTTCCCGTTGTGGCGATCTCATCAATGACATGTTGCAAAAAGGCCCGCTAGCAACGTTGGCCGAATGCTCTCCCCAAAGAAGAGTTTGCTGATGACCCTGCCCTCTCTCTCCTGTGCATTGGTGAACATCCCTTCATCATCTTTTGCCTCAGATCCTTGCTTGGCATGCATTGCATGGACTTGCTCCTTGTCAAGAAGGAATCCAGTCCCTTCGCCTTGTGTTTTTTTGGTGAGTGGTGGTACCGGTGCGTCTCTAGAACCACTCCCACTGCCACGAGCACCATAAAAGCCGCCACATGCACCATCGAGTTCTCTTCTCTTGAATTCACTCCTCATATATTCTTTTGTTGCCATCCTGTATGCCCTCTTCTCCGATGCGATCTGAATATCAGCGGGGTAGACAAAGTTTTCGTCATATGAATCGGAAACAACATTGAACTCTTTCTCGAACATGAATTCTTTGAACTGTTCATCCTTTTTGGACTTCTGCACATCTTTGTCCTTCTTCCCCTCTATGTTGGCCTTCACCAAGTCCCTCACATCTCCGGGACTATGCATGCTCTTGGTAACATTCTTGTTGTTGCCAACAAGTTGGTGCGTCAGTCTCGTAATCCCTCCTTCTCCTAACTACTTCCCACAGAAGTTACATTGTGGTTTCGATTTATTGCCATTTAAAGCGGAGACATACCTCCAACCAATCACTCCATTATCCAACTGATCACTAGGACCATCAGATCCCGAACTAGAGTGTGAACCCATATTGATTACAGAAGCTTGAAATCTGCAAAGAAATTACATAAACATTTGTGAGACATATGCGAACAATTAATTATTTGCTCATTATTTTTTGTTTTAATTTTCATATTTATTATATTTATTATTTGTAACATGCTTAATATGCATAAAGTCTTAGATATTTAATGTTTAACATACTATCAACATACGATTCATACTTAGATGTTTCGATTTCTAAGAAAAAACATCCTAGATCTATAGTTGAAATGACCAATTTCATGACAAATCACACATGGGACACAAAACACGAAAATAATTTGTAGATATAATTTTTAATTCCCAGAATTAATTAATTATTAATTGCTAGTTAACATAAAGCACCATAGAATCTTGTTTTCTATGTCTAGAACATGAGATCTGAGTTTATTCTTTCATAACTTAATTTAATTTCACAACATAACTCTCCCCAAATTAGTTCCCCAAATATCTCACTAAATTATAGATCTAAATTTTAGTTCATAGAATTAATTACTAATTTTCAGTTAACATAAAACACCATAAAATCTTGTTTTCTATGTCTAGAACATGAGATTCGAGTTTATTCTTTCATAACTTAGCTTAGTTTCACAACATAACTCAAAAGCCTTAAATTAGTTCCCCAAATATCTCACTAAATTATACATCT
This sequence comes from Ottelia alismoides, assembly GCA_037367405.1. Classification (NCBI taxonomy): domain Eukaryota; kingdom Viridiplantae; phylum Streptophyta; class Magnoliopsida; order Alismatales; family Hydrocharitaceae; genus Ottelia; species Ottelia alismoides. Next base: position 2,764,112 of record JAZKJV010000416.1, read on the forward strand.
ATGTTTAATTCACAAAATTAATTAATTATTAATTTTAAGTTAAAATAATCACCACAAAAATCTTGTTTTTTATGTCTAGAACATGAGATCTGACTTTATTCTTTCATAACTTAACTTAATTTCACAATATAACTCAAAAACCCAAATTAGTTTCCCAAATATCTCACTAAATACTTCAAATCTTACCAAAAAATCAAGAATATGCATTACCTAACAACTAGGAACAAAATCCCTAAGAAATTTCACTATTTTTTTTGAAGTAAAAAAGGAGGAAACACTCAGTGGTGCCCACCCCATATCAAATTAATCCTAACAGAGAAAAAAGAAATACAACCTTAAAACATTGTAAAAGTTGACTCTAAGTAGACTCCCAAAATGGATACGGACTTTCTCATGGTAGAACCTTTGACATGAGAAAAGAAGGGCATTCCTAGCAAGCTAGATGGCCCACAAGAGTGCCAGAGGATGAAGCAGATCCTTCCTCGGGCGCTGCGTGTCCATCACCAAAGAAGTCCACAAAGATTCAAGGCTCCTCACACAAACCTAGCTCAGATCAGAATCACCCTAGATAGGCGTTGTTCACAGACATAGAAAGAAAAGATGCCCCGCCCACTCCCGTAGAGAAGGCATATGTCAGAAGCCACCTCAAATAATCTTGCACACCGATCTCTTGTCATAGGTCTCTTTCGCCTGGGAAGCCATAAGAAGAAACCAACCTTCTCAGGAGCCCAAGCTTCCAGATAAAGTTGCAATCCGTAACCAAGTCGTCCGCCCTCGAGGGAGGCGGTCTACAGATCGCCCCATAGGCCTTCTTGATAGAAAAAGAGCTTCCTCTCCACACCCAGTGTCATGCCCCTCAGAGGCCCCCCCAGAATGTCTCAAGGAATCAAGCAGAAGAAGGAACTCTTCTGGTCACTTTTCCAAAAAATTTTTCTGAAAACAGGGGCATCCAATTCTTGTCACTCCAACAACTTGTAACACACACCTCATGATCTGCCGTCAATGCAAAAAGGCGAGGGAAGCGACTACAAAGCGGCCCATCACCTGACCAATCGTCTGCCCAAAAAGCAAAAGATTCACCATTCCCTAGAATAGGGCATAAGTACTCATGGAAATGCGGTAGCATCTTCAGAATCCCCTTCCAGAAAGGCGACGTCAGCGGCCTCGGATTGCTAGCCAACATAGACGGGCAAGAAATGTCGTAAATTCGGTGAACAAGAGCATAACATATATCTTCACTTCTCCCCCAAAGGCTGCTCACCCACTTCATCTACATGGCTTCATTCATCACGTCTAGACATTTGACACCTAGACCACCATCTGCCTTTGGAAGCGTGACCGTCTCTCAATCCACAAGGTGCATCCCGTTACACTCCTAACTGGATTTGCTCCATAGAAATCTCCACATCAACCTCTCGAGGTGCTTCTTAATCCCATTGGGTAAAAGGAGAGTAGACATGAAGAAAATCAGAATAGCAGAAAGCATCGCCTTCACCATCACAAGACGACCCCCCTAGAAAGGATTAAAGATTTCCAATCCGTAAGCTTCCTCTCCAGCTTCTCAACTACTAGTAACCAATCTGCCATCTTGACTCTGCCGGACGCTAGCAGCAATCCCAAGTAACGAATAGGGAGGGAACCACGCTCCGCACCTAGATCAATACCACATAAAAACGCCTCATCCTCAGACATGGCGAAAGGAACCACCATAGACTTGCCATAATTCAGGTCCAGACCGGAAATCTCCCCAAAAATCTCCAAGGTGATCGCCAAGCCATTGGCCTCCTCGTTTCCACCCTCAATGAAGAAGATTGTATCATCAACATATTGGATAAGAGGGACAAGTAAGCCATCATGTGAGTAACCACTTGTGATCCTGCAGCTCTGTACCCTATCAACCGTGCAAGCAAGAACATCAGAGGTGATGGCAAGCAACAAAGGTGCGAGAGGGAAGCCCTGTCTGACTCCCCTCTGTGGTTGGAAGAAGCTTCCCTCGGACGACCATTCACTAGCACCGCCAACAATGTAGTGGTTACGCAACACATCATCCAAGAAATCCAGATCTCAGGAAAACCCCTCCTATGTAAAGTCGACCAGAGAAACCACCAGTCCGATGTGTCGTAGGCCTTGGCAAAATTAACTTTCCACTACAGAGCCTTCGTCCCTCTTCTCTTCTAATCTGCAATGATCTCAGAGATCATAACCAAGCTATCCACAATCTGTCTCCCAGGAACAAAGGCCGACTGAAAAGGGGAAGTAATGTGTTCAAGCACTCTATTAAGCCTGATAGCAAAAACCTTCGCCACTATCAGATAAATGGCATTGGAAAGGGCAATCGACCTAAAGTCTTCAGTTCTTTCAGCCGCCTCTTGCTTTGGGAACGGGAAAAATCAGAGCCTTATTCAACTTTTCAAAACCCGCGTTACATTGATGACACTCCTCTACTTCATCCTGCACTTCTTTGCCCACGAGATCCCAGAATTCCTTGTAGAAAGAGATAGGGAACCCATCCGGCCCAGGTGCCCCATCTAAATTCAGATTCCACATAGCCACCTTCAGCTCCTCCATAGTTACCATCTGGATCAAGCTACTAGCGTGAGCAACCGAAAGCTGGGAAGTGCCAAGACTAGCCTGCCTTCAAGGTCTGACAAAGTCTCTCTTCGAGAACTCATGAAAGTGGTCCGCAATCGCACTCCCCATTTCTCTATTGCCATCCACCCTGACACCATCCACAATCACAGATCGGATAGTGTTACAACGATGTCTCCCGCTAGCCGCTCTGTGGAAGATGGCAGTGTTCACATCCCCCTCCTTGATCCAATTGTGCCTGGACCTCTGTTTCCACTCCGTTACCCATTTCCTGTCCTTATCAGCGATCTTTCTTCGAGCCTCCGCTCTTTGGCTCAGCTCCTCAACACTCAAAGGTTTGTCATTGTCCAACTCGTCAAGTCTCGCTACCTCCCATTCAGTCGCTACTTTACCCGCACATCGAGCCTCTCTAGATTCTTTCTTGCAAGCACAAAGCCACATGCGCAAAGAGGATAGTTTCTGACTAACCTTGAAGCAGATGAACCAGATACTAACGTTGAAGACCAATGAGAAGAGACCAGATCTTTGAAGGAGTCCTCAAGAAGCCACGCCTTCTCAAATTTGAAAAAACCCATCTGTGGGGTGAGATCACCAGAATCCCAGATAATTGGTGTATGATCCGACCTCGTTCTCGTTCTGCTAGACTAAGATGACAACATGAACAACTCCATGAGCTCAACAGAAGCAAGGAAATGATCGATTCAAGAACGTGACCCAGAGTTCCTCCAAGTGTATTTTGTGTCAGCAGCGTCCATCACCTCCAGCTCCGAGAAGTTAGTAGTCTCCACGAAATCCGCTGAAACCCGGATCCTGGCTAGCCTGCAGCCTCGACCGATTAGAAGATAACATGGAAACATTAAAATCTCCACTCAGTAGCCAAACACAGTTCAGGAACACAGTCCTAGCTACCCTCAAATCAGACCACAACTGCTGTCGAAAACGAGTTGACAAGGCCCATAGACACACGAGAAATCAAACAAAGAACTCGTCCGAAGACACTCCAGTAGCACTGTGAGGACATGACTGCCCCCACCTCCGCTCGAAATACAAAAACGAAATCCTTCCAAGCTAATAACAAGCCACCCGCAGAGCCAGAGACAACAATCGATCGGAAGCCGGAGAGGGAACTCGCACCAAAAGAACTCCAGACTGTATCTGAAACAAACTTCATCTCTTGTAGGAAAACATCACAGCCCTATTCTGTGAACCTCAATCCCAAAATCTTTCTCTTTTCTGAGTCACCTAGACCCCTAACATTCATGGATAGGATCTTTATTTAGAACCTAAGCACGAGCCCCTCAAAAGTGCCGCCCCAACCAGCACAATCACTTGAGCTTTACGATCAGAGATCAAATATCGATGGAAGCTCAACAGACCGGACCTTAGAAATTTCACTATTTCAACCTAAATTTTGGAGTAGATCTAGAGCTTACCTCAAAGAAGGAAGCAATGAGCTTTGGAGATGAGTTTCCAGCAAGATACAAGAGAAATGGGCGATACTCGGCGATTTGGGGTCAATTTCGGTGGAAGTCCTGGCTGAAAGATTCTCTATCTCGATGATATATCGCCAAGATATGATATATCGACGATATATCAACCTTATATTGTTGATATCTGGGAAAAAATGAAGGTTGGTATCAATATTAGCATCTCACCGATACCGATATCTCGCGGTATTGCATACCATGGTGTAGAGTCTTCCCTCATATTTCTTATAGATCTACCTTTTAGTGCGAGACTTGTCAGCTTAGAAGCATCACTATTCTAGTTATACTGGTCATCAGAGTCACATCAGTAGTTCTTTATTTGACCATCGGGTACACATGTTTTATCTTGTAGCCGTGGATACTTACTCTAAATTGTCATGGGTTTTTCTATTGAAATGCAAATCTGAGGCTGGTTCTGTCATACATTCAAGAACATTTTCTACTACGATTAAGTATGTTTGCCCTTATAATGCCTTGAGTTTGTAGTACTCAATTATCTCATTTCTTCAAGTTTCATGGTATCATACATCAAACTTCTTGCCATTACACTTCTCAATAATACGATGTTGCAGAATGCAAACATTGTCATCTTCTTGATGCGATGATGATTCTTTTCATTCAGAGTCGTGCTCCCTATTCTTTCTGTAGGGATGCTGCTCTTACTGCATGTTACCTGGCCAACATGATGCCATCATCCATGTTAGGTGAAAAGATGCGTTTTTCGATAATGATCTTTTCTCGCTAATACCTATATCTTTGGTTCAGTAGTCTTTGTTCACTATTTGAACCCATGTCGTGATAAGCTCTCTTTCAGAGCTGTTAAGTGCATTTTTATAGGATACTCTTGGACTTAGAAATGGTACCATTGCTTATCTTGTTAGATGGAAGTACTACGCTAGTGCTGATGTCACATTTTTTGAGTCGGTTTTGTACTTTACTCCTACATGTGATAGGATGACTACCTCTGAGTCGAGGGAGCATGCACACCCACCACCTCCTCCAGTGGCCCCTCCTACTCCACCACCACCTCAACCTGTGGTTCCTCCCACTCCACCACTACCTTCTCCACTGTTCCCTTCTACTCCACCACCTCCACGATCACCTCTGATCGTGGTTGCTCCTCCGCCGACCACCTAGTATGTTGGCTCAGTTTTTGCTACATTTTTATATTTGTATGCCTCCTACTGTCCCCTTGATCATGTACCTTCTCCATCATCCAACACACCCCATGTATGTTCTGAGAACATTATTTCTATTGATGACACTGGTCATTTGTCTATGCAACAGGTTACTATATAGGACGAGCATGTGTCTTCTCTAGAAGGCTAGTTTACAATGAGATGCATATGATCTTGATGTGGCTATTGCTTTACGGAAGTGGAGACGTACTTGTGCTACGTACCCTATCACTGCTCATGTCTCTTTGGGACATTTTTCAGATGATTTCAGGAGGTTTGTTGTGGGCCTCTCAACCGTAGAGATTCCCAGGCATACCAGGAGGCCATGCGAAGAGTTAGCGGCATCTTGTTATGGAGGAGGAGATGGCCATTTTATGGTCACGTGGCATGTGGAGCATGTTACAGTTCCTAGAGGAGCACTGTGGTGGGATGCAAGTGGGTGTTCAGGGTGAAGCACCGTGCATTGAGCAGTTGATCCTACAAGGCAATGCATGAGGTTCGTGGGTTCAACCATACGTATGGAGTGGACTATCGGGATACTTTCTCTCCCATGGCTCATCATTCTATAGTGCGGATCCTTGGCTCAGTTCCATTGGTATGGGACTGGTTCTTTTCTCAGCTTTATGTGAAGAATGCATTTCTCTATGGTGACCTGCAGACCACATGGTTTTCACTACAGATGGGGAGTGTTAGATGGTTTGCAGACTTCACAATAGTATCTATGGCCTTAAGCAGAGTCCCATATCATGGTTTTAGAAGCTCTCGGACTTGATAGAGCATCAATGATTTATAAGATCCACTGCAGATAAATCATGTTCGGAGAATTAGAGAGGCATAGTTGCTATACCGGGTCCATGTTGATGTTATCATTGTTACAGGAAATGATGTGCAGGATATTCGTGCGATTAAGGATTTCCTTGCACATTAGTTTGTCACCAAGGACCTTGACGATTTACGCCATTTCCTTGGACTTGTGTTTATCAGGGTCAATGGGTCTTGTTATGACCCTGAGAAAGTATGTCATTGATCTCTCAGAGACATGCATGACTGACTGCAGGCATGCCGCTACTCTCATGGACCCTAAAATGAAGTTATATGATGATGATACAGAGGAGGTGGACAAGCGGTAGTACATGGGGCTTGTTAGAAAGCTCCTATATGTGACCATCACTGAGTCAGACATCTCTTTTGCAGTGAGTAAAGTTTGCTAGTTTATGGAGCAACCTAGACAAGCATATAAGCATGCGGTCCATATGATTACGAGGTACATGAAGTTCTCTTATGGTACCGGATTGTTCTTAGCAAAGGGACATCTCTTACCGTTGCAACATTTGCAGATGCAAATTATGCATGATGTCCTAAGGGTAGATCGTCTATCTCAGGTTTTGCAGAGTTCATAGGGAGCTCTTTGGTATCATGGAAGAACAAGAAGCAGACTACGGTTGCCATATCTATTGCATAGTCATAGTACATGGCCATGTCACAGGGAGTATTGAGATGATGTGGGTCATGTCCGTTCTAACTGACCTAGCTATTGACGCGCCTCTTCTCATGCATCTACAACGTGACAACCAAGCTGCGCTTTTCATTGTCAACAACCCTGCCTTCCATGAGAGGAGCAAGCATATTGAGGTTGATTGTCACTAAACTCGTGATGTGATTAAGAAGGGCCTTATTTTTACTTCCTTTGTCAGCTCAGGGGAATAGAGAACAGATGTGTTCAGCAAGGCCCTAACCAGAGGGCCATTCCAGAGGTGTTCTATGTTGAACATGATTGATATCTATGCTCCATATCGAGGTGGAGTGTTGAGAGATATTTATTTTTTTTATGTATTCATTTTTCTTTCTATCTCCACTAGGTAATTTGCCCAACATGATTACCCTCTTATATATGAAAACCCTAGGACCTCAGTATAAATCAATTCATTATTCTTTCCACAAAGGCGGACATTACAGTTAGCCCTGAATGCTATGATCTTTTGTGATGTGCAGTTCTAAATAGAGAATGTCGTGGCTCATGGGAGATTTCTGTTTGAATCTTGGTTTTTTTAGTGACCATGACATGTAATTCATGGATGGTAACGCGTCACCTACCTTGAACAGCAACACCTCATGCTATTATAAAAACCATTTTCACCATGTCACTAATATTCATCAACTGCAAATTTTGACTGTCTGTATTGTCAGCCTTACTTTCTGTCTGTCCTCTGGAAATGCGCTCTATTTTAGGAGGTGCATGGCTGAATTGTGGAGCTTGTCAGTCTATACGTATGACATATAGATTCATCTCCTATTTCAACCTCCATTTTACTCTAGTGATTTCCATGTGACCATCGTTATTCATCTAATGAAGTAATTGGAGTTTTTTCTGCTTGGAAGCATTGAAGAAGTATCTGAACTTGAAAGTAGCAATTTTGCATGATGTTTTCTGCTAATTATAGCACTAAAGCTTGCATATTTCAAGTATTTTTAAGATTTACATGCTGTTTGTTTACTTTTTAAGGTTATTCACACAGCTGATTTTCGAGACTGCAAGGCTGCATATGATATTCGAAAAAGTAAGTTATTTAGGATGGGTTGTTCAATGTGAATGCATTCTCTGCTGCAATTTATTATGTATGTTGATGATCTGCTTTGTGATCTAGCAAGCTTCATATTGAAAATTTTCTGCAGAATATGTGGTCAGTCATCTGCGTTGTAGCCAGAGAATCATTAATGTCCATTATCGTTATGCAATTCAAAAGCCAGTTAAAATATGGAGAAAATAAGATAAAAATTGCCACCCAAAATCCAAATAAGACCATACTCGTCAATGAACCATGTCATACATGCAGTTGTTTTTGCCTTATTCATCTAATACCCTGGTTAGAATGCGCGAGAGGTTGATAGAGAGCCTTGCAAGAGTTGTATGGTCTCTGCAGATATATGCCTGATTTTTACAAAAAGTAAATTTGTTTGAAAGCAATATATCAACATAGTACTAAGAAAAGGCTTGGATATTTTCGTTGCCTTAGCCTTCTTTTGTTCACATTCACATTTATCACCAAGAAAGCTTAGCCGGAAAGTATTGATGATGGCCTCTCATTTTTTTAAATGCAGAAGTCAATAATTTATGGGATATCATTGATTTGCTACAGGTTTTTAAAGATAATCATGGATTCTTTTAGTTAAATCACCAAAGATTTTTTTTAAACCACAGCTCTGCATAAACATATTATTATTGCTTACATTCCAAAATTTCTTAGTTTGAGAATGACCTATATTTCTTTTCATTTTTTTTAAGATTCTCCGTTGCCTTACTTTCTCTTTATTTTTTTACATTTGTTTAGTGTGTTCGAAATCTGAAATGCGGAAGCAATAGCAATATTATCACATCAAAAAAGCAAGATGGACATTTGGATTTATGTGAAACCCTGCACCTTATGGAACCGGATGAAACCACGGGAGAAAGTGCCAAGGGCTAAGTATTCTACTCACTTTTTTTAATAAGTACAGGGGATATAAGGCTCTACATGTAGTCCCACCAACAAAACAACGCCCGACAACTCATCCATCTAGAAGACTAGAACTGAGCTACTCCTACGTAATTAATCCAGTTCACAATTCTCTCAACACTCATCAAGCTAGAGTATGGAATGCTTGACTTGGACAATACAACACTCACCACACACAAGCCGAATACATAACTCAAATACAACTCAAACTCGAAACTGCATCTCCTGCATTTGTAATTGGTGAATCTGGAACTGTTTGTGCTGCGCTTCTTGAATGCTATGAATGTGGAAGACTGAAGTGGGTCTCTCCATAAAAAAACCTCAATGAGTGTTGCCATCATATGAACATACGAAGAATGAGCTTCTATCATGAAGATGTTACTATGGTTTCTCTCAAAGAGAGCCTCGACATAGGCCTTTCTCATAAATTGGCAAAGAGAATGAAATATGTTCTTTGGAGTCCCTGTAGGTCTCCCCTGATCATTTATTCTTCGAGTGCCCCATGGTAAGAGGGTTTGGGAGGAACCAGAAGTGGATTGGGTGAGAACGGATGATTTGATGGCCTTCTGCGGCTCGTTGGTTCTCAACAGAAACAGAGATAGAAGGGAAATATTGCTTCCAGTGGCGAGGCTTTGGTCGATTTA